>JAUPFT010000026.1:13796047-14306047 GCA_036936625.1 Parnassius smintheus behrii | reverse complement strand
TCTCACTAATGCGCACTGACTTCCTGGGATCTTGTAACGGATCGTTTAGAGATTCCAACTTGGGATGTGGTTCGCTTCTGTAAATCATTTAAAATAAAATAATTAAAAAGTTAAATTTTGTTTTTAAATTGAGTGAAATGTTTTATTTAAATGTAATTAAACATGCCGAACCAATATAAAGTCGTTTGCTTAAGAACAACACACAAACTGGACGCTACAATGAATTTATTAAATTGAAAAACCTTTGTAAATGTTTTAAAATAATAAGTTTTAATAAATAAATTAACAATTAGAATAAAAACTGATATGTTTGTATTTTTTTATAGAATATGGGTGACAAATAAGCACACCAGGTAAGTAGATGCTGTGGCCCAAAGACATCTAAATTTATTCCCAAATAATAATCAAAACGCAGATGCGTTGTCACCCCTGAGGACTAAGATAGAATGCCTCGTTTTCAGTAAAAAGAGTCTCCGATTCTCTGCACAGATCATATGGAATTTTACTACGAATATAGAATACTAGCGTAAACTATTTTTATTGTCACCTATTTTACGCTAGTATCCTACCCGGCCGAGGCTACCCATTCGTGGTACAACCATTATATAGCTGTGTCGTGGCTCAATCACGTATTTATGATAAATGTCGATCCGGGGATATCTCGGGGTCAATCCGGGGATAACTCGAGGTCAATCCGAGCCGAATCTAACTTACTAAATATTTTGAACATGTAAAGAGCATGCCAGTGCCCAGTAACGGGGGTATTAGGGGTGTGTTGATTCCTACATTATTTTTTTACCACTTGCATGTGATTGTATGTATATGACTTGAAATTCTACAAAAAATATTCGGAATCTCTATACAGCTGCTTAACATGATATTCCCGAAAATGCACTATCAGGGATTAATTCTTTTAAAGAGTTGTCTATATTATCCACGCTGCGTGCATGGATTGGTAAGCGAAGATCTAAAATCCTCGTACTGGAAATACGGTTTCCATTAAGTCTTATGTCACATACTGCCTCGTTGGTCTTTGTTGTTGTACTGTGCGACTGCTGATCATGAGGTCCTGGGTTCGAATCCCGAGTCGGGTCAAAAAATTAATTATTGAGTTTTTCTGTCAAGAAATTCCCAGTAGGTGCCCGGAGTCAAGAAGTTGGCGGTGTCTCACCCCCGTGCCTCGGAAAGCACGTAAAGCCGTCTTGCGCCTGATCTCTCTCCGGTCGTGTCGGTTTACCGTCCCATCGGATTATGAGAGTGAGGGAATAGAGAGTGCACCCGTGCATGCGCATACACTTGGGCACTATAATCCTGTCCTGCGCCGATGGCTAGCCTCCGTTGAGGCAGGCCGCCGTGGCCGAAATTCGGTCTGGAGGACATCATTATGTTACATACATGTTATGCTAATGCGAGGCACGCGCGGAAGTCAAGTGTTCAATATCCTCGAAATGTTTTTGTGACGCGTAACGTCATTACGCCATTGGCAAACCTTCTGTGCGCGGTTTGTACATTAAAAACACTACCAAATACACAAACTAACTCACGTTCTTTTGACTTTAGATTCAACTGTCGGCCGTCTTTCGCTAGCTGAAAGGTAAAATACAAAATAATATTATTTTTAGAACTATTCGACTGTCGTTTGTCAACAATTCTGCTAGCATTCAATACGCCATATCGACTTTTGTAATATTAGGAGAAAATTGAGTTACATGAATTCAAGCAACGCGCCTGCAATTCCCCTGGTGTTGCAGTTGTTTATGGGCGGCGGTCGATTCTTACCATCAAGTGCACCGTTAACCAACTTAACGGGCAGGTGAAAGAGACAAATTTTATAAATGTTTTAAGGTTTCCGCTGCATCCAAAAGGTATCTAACAATGATTTACATTAAGGCTATAATGCAGTAAGTACTCGTACTTTAACTTTTTAAACTTCTGTAAATCTACTTGAATGTAATTATTGCGGAGAAACAAAATAATTTTATAAAAATGGAATATACCTGCAGGAGTTGAGTTCATAATGAAACATAATTTATATTAAATGAAAAGGCTAGTTATTTTTGGGGAATTTTGAGAGTACATTTTACAAATTTTCATTTTTAAAATGAAATGAAAATTTCTTTTTCGTTTTTTATTTTTATCTTATAAAAAAAGTATCTACTGTTTTTGTTAAGTTTTATAGCGTTTAGTTTTAAATTTTTTACGCTACGGTCACTGGGGGACTGGGATGTTTGACGTCCTGATTTCATAGTTAACTCAGAGCACCTTCAGCTTTTAATTATTATTTTAACTATGCATTTAATTATTAGCTTTGCTGTAACCGTCCAAGGTCGCAACCGAACCTCCACCGATTCTTAGCACTTGTCCAACCGTTACTATGGTTGCCATCGTAGCCAGGAATGGCGGGGCTGCCGGGGAATAGGGGCCGTTTCTTTGTACGTTTCGCCTAGGGCGGGTATATTGCCTTAGTTGGCACGCTTGGTGAGCGGATTGGCAACCATAGTTTCTTTATTGCAATTTTGCTGTAATTATTAAACTGCTACTCATGCTGTTGCCATCTCCTGGTTTCTCTTCCACTGTCGCCTCTTACAGCACCCACGGGACGATATGGGGTAGTGTATACTCTTACATCGTCACTAAACGGGTGGTATGTGTAATATCCATGTCACACCTACGACAGTAGTTGTTGGGAGTACTACGCTCAAGTTGTCGATGAGATTGTTTACCCAGTACAAATCGTCCAAGGTAAGTCCGACTTCGTCAATCATCGGATTCGACTGTGCAGGACAGCGTTTGGGAGATAACGACACATCTTCTCGTAACGCTTACCTCAAAACTTGAAAACAGGACATTAGGATCTGCGAGCTATGGAGTAGGAAGTTTTTCTTGTGTGATAGACTTAGAAACGAGGATCTCCACAGTAGAACTAGAGTAACCGACATAGTCTAAAGAATCAGTAAGCTGAAGTCGCAATGGTCCGGCCGTATAGCTCAAAGAACCGACAACCGATGGAGAAGAAAGTTTCTGGAGCGGCAGCCTTGTACCAGTAGGCGCAGTGCAAGCCAGCCCCCCACTAGATAGAGTGACGACCTGGTAAGACATGCAGGAAGTCGATGGATGCAGGTGACTCAGGATCGTACTTTGTGGCTTTCCTTGTGGGAGGCTTATGTTGAGCAGTGTTTTTGTGAAGGGCTGTAATAATGACGATGATGATGAAGTAAGATCGCAGCTTGACCACTATAACGACTAGAATGAGCCCACATTGGACCATGGTAACCGCAGGACTTGTTGTTGCTAAGTAGACTAATAGGGAGTATTCAAAAGTGATTAAAAAACTTTAGGATTTGGCTATACGGCTGTGATAATAATAATGTTGTAGTATTCGCGTAAATAGTTTTTTTTAATTGGATATGGCTGACAAATGAGCACAAAGTCCACCTGATGGCAAGTGGATGCTGTGGTCCATAGACATCTATTTTTATCCTCGATTAAGAATTAAAACACAGATCATTGTCACCCTTGAGGACTAAGGTTCCAGTAAAAAAGGGTCTCCGGATCTCTACACTCACCATACGTAACACAGTATTAAGTTGCTATTTTACGTTGGTATTCTGTGAGAGCGTGGTCCTTCCCCGGTCGAGCTGACCCATTCGTGGATGAGTTTTTTTTTTAAAAATATGGTTGACGAACGAGTACACAGTCCACTTGATGGTGAGTGAATACTGTGCCAAAATCAAAATGCAGATTCATTGTCACTCCTGAGGACTGAGATGGAACGCCTCGAGTACGAGTACCTAAGAGTTCCTTAACTTTAACTGAACTCTGTGAGAGGGTTATGATTTGATACATAACACATTTTTATTTGACTTACTTCTTGGTAATTTTTCAGGTATTATGGCTTGTGGAGTGTAAGTTCTCTTCTGAGCGGTCTTGGTTGCGTTTGGGAAACATTTGTCCCTGTTATCTTCTTCAGGTGGTTTATAAGGCACACATCCTTGTGGCTGTTCTACTTCTGGATCCACCCGACGGTAGCTGCATGGGTTTCTGGTTTTAATAAAACGATTCAGTTTTAGTTGTTAGCGTAATCGATGATGAATAAAATCTAACATATAAGAATCAATGTCGGTCTGTTCGTATTTTATATTCGCTGCCACACACCGTTTATCATATAGCGTTAAATTTTATCAACTTATTGCTTGCACTTGCGCGAGAGTTTTTTAATAGGATAGGGTGACAAACGAGCATACAGTCCACCTGACGGTAAGTGGTTGCTGTGGCCCATAGGCATTTATGTATCCTCAATTACGAATCAAAATGCAGCTGCGTTGTCACCCGTGAGGACTAAGATGGAATGCCTCGTTTTCAGTAAATAGGGTCTCCGGTTCTTTACACTCGCCGTACGAATCACAGCAGCATTAAGCTGCTATTTTACACTGATATTCTGTAAGGGCGTGGTCCTTCCTCGGTCAAGCTGACCCATTCGTGTAACAACTATACTACTAATATAACCGCAGCATGACCCTACCACGTATGAAAAATTTAGATAGATAGATTTGGTTATAGGCATAGTACAATTAACTTACAGTACGTAGTACGCCTCCCGTACTGACCCATCAACCATGTGGTAAGGCATTAAGTGCGCTTTTTGTCACTCTTAGGTGTCTTACAATAAAGATAAAATAAGTAGATTTTTCCATTTAAAAACATCTACAAGTGTCTCGTGAAGTTCATTAAAATAGGTTCTGCCATTTCAAAGATTAGCCCGGATAGATCAGACAGACAAAATTTTAATTTTTATTATTTTCAATTTTTAAAAATGATGAGTAACCATTTGTCTCTTATCACATGCAAATATCATTCAGTATATAAGTTTAATAAAGGGCAGTTATGTGGATATTACACATAGATACTCCCATAATTTTATTAACGTGTCGGTTTAGATAAATTAAAAAAATACTTACGTATATCTTGACCGTTCATCTGTTTCCGTGACCCCTTTTCCGATTGCTGTAACATTCCATGCTCATTTATTATCGTTCACACTCTTATTCTTCAAACTTACAGTCATCCAACTGGATATTGAATACTCACTGAAGTCATGAGTTAATATGTATGTAATTAAGTAGTATAAAAATACCGTTTACTCGTAGTGGCGATGTAAGAATATCCACTGTAGTACGTGAGGGTAATATGGTCATGCACCATATTAAGGTCAATTTATTAGAACTCAAAAACTACAGCCTTTTTGCACTGATGGCTCTGCGATACGATAGCTCTTTATCAGTCAATCAAATAATAAAGGGTCAAAAGGGCAACGCTTTATCGACGCCATTTTGACATTAAAGTAAATATTTTAGTCGATTTTAGTATTGTGTATCTAGAGTTAGTTTTTTTTAAGTAGATTTTTCGAAACGTTCGTAATGTTTGCCAAATATTTTTTTCTTAATATATCAGTTATAACTTGTAATATACGATCGATTGTAATTGTAGTATACGATTTGTGTTTTTGTCTCTGTCCTCCTCCTAGTTTTGGTTTTATAGGGCGACAAAGCTTAAAGTGACCATATTACTATCACATACCTTGCCTCATGTTGTCCCGTGGCTGTCGTAAGAGACGACAAAGGGAACTGAATCAGAAGGTTGGCAGCAGCATTTACCTGATAACAACTCAGAATAATAAAATGCTGCGGTTGCGTGTCCGCTTGCCAAGCGTGGCAACTATGGCAATATCACCCTATTAGGCAATCAATCGGAGAGGCGTATGTTTAACAGTAGACCTTTGTATGCATGAGATACGAAATTACGACGCAGGCTACCGTGTTGTGGCGGTGGAAGGATATCCACTACCCATATGGTCTTGTGTGTGTAGCTCTTATTCCGCGAGTGTATGTGTGTGTGTAGCGAGAGGCGTTAGTTAAATCTGCAGCTGCCAACCCAATGTAAAGCATGGCAAATATGCTAACTAACAAATAACTGACATTTCACTACGATCCATTATAAGCGTCTATTAAAGAATAAAAGATAACATTTTTAATAAAATGTGTGTGTGTGTGTGTCTGTGTGTGTGGGTGTGTGTGTGTGTGTTTTTAAGTTTTAAAATAACGGTGTAACTATATGGCCTGCGATTGGTCATCTGTCAAGCGTGGTAATTATGGTCACTTCTTCTTGCGACCAGATGGAGAAGACCAAGAAGTCAATTTTAAAAATGTTGTGAGTGGTAAGTTACGTACCACGAGAAAGCTTCTCTGGAAAACTTTGGGACACGTCCGACACTTTTTTGTGTCCAGTTCTTGTTCTTGAGGGACGACTGTCGTCTGGTACCGCATCACTTTTCATATGCGAGGATCTCTGTTTTTCTCTGTCGGCGGCTCTGTTTTTTCTTACTTCCTCTATAGAACGTCGGGGTTCACTTTCGTGCGCTTGAATAGTTTCGAGCTGGGCACTGTTATACCTAAACCATATAAAAATGTTGTAGACAGTTATGTCACGCGAAATACTTTTTACGAAATTTCAAAACTAAAGTTTTACAGAAATTGTCCGTGAATACTTAGTTTGCTATACTGGTAACTGTTTAAAACGGAATGCAGTCCAGTGTACTATCATCCTCATTATTGGTTACTGTTTAAAACGGAATGCAGTCCAGTGTACTATCATCCTCATTATTCGACTCTGTTTTTGACCTTTGACGTTGACTAAGAAAAATATAATTTGAATGTTGTTACTTTAAAATTTAACCTGCATAATGTCAAGAGTTTATTTGAATGTAAATATTAATTAACAATAAGCACAATCATTCGCGGAAACTATTAAATCTCGGCGCTGTAGTGTTTTCTGATCACGTGATCAAAGTCACGAGAGAATCTTACCTCGTAAGCGCCATTGCTCACAGTACAAAAATGGCGATTTATGAAGTGGCATATACATATATATCCCTAAGATACTGCGACAGTATACTGGCCGTCCATAACTGAACGAATTTTTCCCCAGTGAGAGCACTAAGTAATGTTCGTAGTGTGTATCGGAACACACACTTGATGACATACCTTGTCTTTTTACTGGTGCCAGTCGATACCAGTTTGTTGATTTCTGTAAATCAAATATTTAGTGTTATTAAAATTAGATTGAATAAGAATTTAAATTATGAAAGTAGTTCGATTGTATCTCTGCAGTAAAATCTTAATTTTATAGAACAAATAAATTACTAAATAGTATATATTATATGTACTAAGTAATATGTTTACGGAAATAATTAAATATGAACTAAAATAATAACAATAGTAAACCATCATCATCATCACAGTCTACCAAAAGTCCAAAGCTGAACACACAATAATTTATTTCTCTCACATACTCTTACAATATATCAAAGGGGAGCCAGGAGCAATTGCACAGTGTAGCCCATACTAGGTTACACTGTGCAATGAGATTACTGGCTCCCCCTTTTGACATTATTACACCGTTGCAGCCTGTTGAAGTCCACCGCATAACATAGGCCTCCTCCATTGCCTCATAGGGGGGATATTTGCTGTAGTTGCCATGCTTTGCAAGCGGGTTGCTACCGCAGTTTTTTATTTTACTCTTTATTAGGAAGACACTGATACCCAACTCCTGATTTGATTCCGTCGCCTCTTACGACACCCACGGGATGATATGGAGTAGTGGATGTTCTTACCAAACCACTAAACGGTTGTATGTAAAGATCGATTATAAAAAAAAAAAACTAATGTCAATCAAGTAATACATGGTCCAACTGGCGCCGCTTTAACTAACAGTCATTTTGACAGGTGACATTATAGTAAATACTTTAGTCGATTTTAGTATTGTGTAGTGTAGTTAGTTGTTTGAAATTGATCTTTCGAAGTGTTCCTAATTTTCGCCAAAGCTTGTATGCTATTATTTTCTTAATATATTAGTTATAGTATACGACTATATGTTTTTGTTTCTGTCCTCTTCCTAGTTTTGTTTTTATAGGACAGCAAAGCTTAAGGTGAACATAGCTACCTTTGTAAGTATTACCTTATATGTAGTACGCAACGTGTTTGATACTAAGGCCCGGTTTACATTTTGAGAAGTGACAAGCGCGAGTGGCAAGTTCAACCGACAAATGACAAGTGCTTAGTGCGTGTGAACAGGCAGTGACAAGTGCAAAGTGTGAATTGAATACGCAACAACCATTCATTTGCCAGTAACACTTACCACTCGCACTTGTTTTCTCAAAATGTAAACCGGGTCTAAAGTATGACTCTTGTGAGGCGGCTAAGCAACCGCAACATTTTTTTTTAGTTGTTTTCATAAAGAAGCTGCTGCCCATCTAATTGTATTTCCCTCCGTCACCACCTGTGACACCCAAACGATTTGAGGTAGTGTTTTTTTTACGCCGTACTACACGTCACAAACAGTTTTTTTTTAAATGTAATGTCTAAATAAATCTTATATGCATATTGCTTATTTTGTCTTTAGTATATCTTACTCCGTGATTGTTTTTCAGGTGTCATTAGACTTTGCTCTGCGTCCTTCTCTTCTTGCGTTTCCTTTTGTAATTGTAAAGGGGAAGATTCGAACATTGGCGGTGTGTTGGGTGCGGCCAATCCCTTACTGAAATTAATAATATATATAAAATTATCTACACCTAAGTTTTAGTATCATTAAATGTAAAAACAGCCAAGTGCGATCTATGCAAAGTTTGTGTTCAATCCTCTTATTTTGGCTTCTGAACTATACTTGCAGAAATACGGTACGGAATGACAACGTTAAAGCAATAATTTGGAAGAATCTTTAATAAAATGAAGGAATCTTTCCTCAAATGGCGATGTAATTTGTTATAGATTTTCACCTTCTAAAACTACATAAAATATCAGGGCGACATTAACTCCATGCAAAAGTATCCTCTGTTTTCTATCTGGATAATGACATTAGAGCAGTGGCTTTTAACCTTTTAGTAATGAGGGACCATTTGACCGATTGTTATATTGCTACCGACCAACTTTTAGACACACTACGAATTATGGTTTGACATAATATGAATTATGATTTGACATACTATGAGTTATCGTTTAACATACTATGAGTTATCGTTTAACATACTATGAGTTATGGTTTGACATGCTATGAGTTATGGTTTGACATACTATGGATTATGGTTTGACATACTATGAGTTATGGTTTGACATACTATGAGTTATGGTTTGACATACAATGAATTATGGTTTAGTCCATTTTTAAGTTAGTTACATAATTATGAACGTGTACAAAACTTAATGCGCGGCATTATTGTTAATTATCCCTTATTTTAATGTAACGGCACTGTGTATTGTAAAGCCTATCGGTAGTATCAACGCACAGACTATCAACTCCAAAAATACGTTCGAATTTGTTATATAAGAGATTTGTATGATGCCTTAGCGAACCACTTCGGGTGTCTTCAGGGACCACAAGTGGTCCACGGACCATCGGTTTAGAATATCCTATATCTACCACTGCAATGTTTACAGGTTTTGTTTACATTTTCCATAAACATTATTTTGTAAATAATAAGCCCTCAAAAATAATTAAAACTACTGTTATTACCGGTTTAGAATATACTATATCTACCACTGCAATATTTACTGGTTTTGTTTAGATTTTCCATAAACATTATTCATTCAAAAATAATTAAAACTATTATACTGCTGTTATTAGACATCCGGCAACAAATGTTAAGAACATAAAAATACAAACTGACGATAGCTTTCTTTTTCACAGAAGAAACTTTTTTTTATGGACTAAGGGTGACAAATGAGCACAGTCCATTTGATGGTAAGTGAATGCTATCACCCTATAGACATTGAAATTTAATGTCTATTAATAATCAAAATGTAGATACGTTGTCGACTAGACAAATAAGCTGTGCGAGGAAGAAAATTTGTGGTACATGAGCGGATTTTTATAAGCAGATATAGAGGAAAATGCTTCTTAAATACTTACGGAACCGCTGCTTCGTCACGCGGGATGTCCTTCACTGAAACAATTAAAAAAGTTACGCGTATCGTAGAGACAGTTAACAGAAATAAATTACACAAAGACGAACACCTAGATCCGGAAAAATATTTGTTGGCCATACAAATACTTGTTCCATATGGAATGCGAACTCGCGTCCCATGCGCCGTAACTTAATGCTTAGAGACTGCACCGTGGAGTCTTTATTTTAATATTATATTATATTAGAGGTAACCATAAGCAACCAAATAAATAAATAAATAATAGTTTTCAAAGAAAAAAAATATTAATAAATTATTTTTGTGTTTTATATTATTATCTCAACCTATGTATACTTTGTTTAAGCTTTAACTGATTACCGCTCTGCAAGCAGTTTATTACCTTACTATGAATCAGGGTTGCCAGTAGGGCCAACTTTGTTTTTACCGTTGGGTAGCTGATATTATATAAAATCAAATCTTATACAAAACAAGTAAAATTGTGAGAAATAACTCCTACTAAATTAATCTCAAAGAATACTATTTAGAGAGCTCTATTTCTGATTAGAGTGAATTTGAGAAAAAGAAGCGTCTAAAATCTAACGGTCATCAACGACTGAGAAACTATGTGAAAAAGATTTTTTTATTATTTTACGCCAGCTCTTAACTACAATCACGCCCGATGGTAAGTGGTGGTGTAGCCTAAAATGGTGAGGATATCTCAACCCCCAACAACTGAAGGCGGTCGGTGTATTCCAGTGATACAATTCGGAAAGAAGGAGTCAAGTTGTGGAGTTGCAGTGAAGACATAGGCTTGTATTTTGGAGGCGTTGAATTTCACAAGATTGACATCGCTCCATTCGGAGACTGCCTGTAGTGTGAGATTCACACGCTCTACCATAGCTTCTCTTTCGGACTGGATTTGATTCAGACTGCCCGAGGACTTTGATGGTATCTCTCCACAATTGTACTATCGTCTGCATACCTATAGATACCGGACATCAGCAGATCATTGATATGCACCAGGAATAGAGTTGCGGAGAGAATGAGCACCTGAGGAACACCGGCACTAGTCGCCACAGGATCAGATGAGCAGTCATTGACAACGACCCGGAGAGACCATTCACTCAGAAAGTCCTTTACCCAGTCTTTCAGATCAGTGGATAAGCCGTACGTTGGAAGCTTATCCAAAAAAGACAAAGGCCTTCGAGACATCAAGAGAAACTGCTTCTCCCCTGTTCTCGAGTGCCTCGCTCCACACGTGTGTGGCATTTGATAGAAGGTCCCCGGCTGACCGGTTTCGGCGAAACCCGTAGGGGATCATTCTGTTCTAGGTATACAATAGAGCGGCCGTTTAATAGGTTATTGAGATTGGCCGATAATTGGTAGGGTCGGCACGGCTGTTTTTTATTGGAACAGGGTGCACGTTGGCCAGCTTTCAAGATTTTGACACTATTCCAGTCCTAAATGAAAGGCGGAACAAGCGTGTCAACACAGGAGACAACTAAGGTGCAAAAGCCTTCAGAACTGTAGCTGGTATACCATCTGGTCCATTAGCTTTATTTACATCTAGACAACCTCCTTGTTTGTGATACGAACCTCCAAGGTCCTGCAGAGAGATAATTTAGGTGGAGTATTGTTGCCACTGTCCAGACGCGAATTGTAGGCAAATACAGACGCGAACAAGCCGTATGCGCCAGTGTGCTTACCGTCCGTTTTTACCAGCGGAGGCAGTGTAGACTTGCAGAAATTTGTCTCGACCTCTTTGGCAAGAGACCAAAAAGCTCTAGTGGCGGTTGGTCTGGCAGAGAATTTTGCGCCAATATGTTTAATGCGATCGAGACATGCTTTTTGTAATGCTTTTTTGTAGGACTTGGCGGCCCGGTTGAACGTCCTCTTTTAGGAGCTGATATCCACAGCTTTGCAGTTTCGATAGTTTTTTAGTTTGGGCGCATATTGCGCTTTACCTCTTTTAGAGCTTTGCTACCGGTGGGAGCGTCCGAAAAAGGGAAAGAATACTCCATAGCTTGATGCAACATATCGGTTATCGAATCCGCGCAACTCGACGGATTCGCAAAAGAAAAACAGACCTTCCGTCAAGGATAGGATGCAAAAAAGTGTCTCCACTCAACCCAATCAGCTGACTTATATACGCCATATTCGCCAAACATATTGGGACTCCTAATTAGGTGGAGAATATAGCAATACAGATTTTACCAGACAGTGGTTAGATATACCTAAAGGGGTTACTTCCCCTACTGTGCTTCATACCTGTCTGGTTCGGTAGTCAGCAGAAGGTCTAAGCAATTGGCTATGTGACTGTCTACATCGGATACTCCTTTACCAGCTGCTGAGTAAGACTTGGTGTCAAGGCAATATTCCACGCTTCTCCTCCAGCATGGTCGATCTTATGGTGTGGAAACAGCCAGTCTTGAGGACAGGTGTAAAAGTTCCCTAGAAAGATCAGCTATGAGGTGATAAAATAATCGTGTTCTCTCGTGTAGTGCGATAGACATAGTCTGTGCGATGGATAGACACAGGTGTAAACGTGTGTGTCTTCAAGGTGACGAAAACGCAGGAAGCAGATGTCATTGCGGACATACACACGGACTCCAGCACGTAGATGGAATTTGTTCTCCAGGGAGAATCCAGGATAGTCAAGGTACGCTGCAATCAATGGACATCCAATTTGGGTCTCGATGTTTTGATTCTGGCAAAGTTTACTTAAATTCTTAATTTTTCGTCAAATTTTACAAGGAAATCTGATAAACATCATTCCTCAGGATTTCTATACGCCTTCCCCAAGGAATGCCGCTGGGTACACTCCTGAGCCACCCGCATCAATCGACTTCTTACATCTATTATTTACAAGGAAATCTGATAAACATCATTCCTCAGGATTTCTATACGCCTTCCCCAAGGAATGCCGCTGGGTACACTCCTGAGCCACCCGCATCAATCGACTTCTTACATCTATTATTTACAAGGAAATCTGTTAAACATCATTCCTCAGGATTTCTATACGCCTTCCCCAAGGAATGCCGCTGGGTACACTCCTGAGCCACCCGCATCAATCGACTTCTTACATCTATTATTTACAAGGAAATCTGATAAACATCATTCCTCAGGATTTCTATACGCCTTCCCCAAGGAATGCCGCTGGGTACACTCCTGAGCCACCCGCATCAATCGACTTCTTACATCTATTACGGTGTCGTCACTCCATCTAGTGGGAAAGGGTTGTGATAACTTTATTAAGTACTTTTTGCATTCATTGAGACTTAGGTCACATTTTATTTAAACAAAAGCCCTGAAATTAAATCAGATGTGCAAAATAAGTGTGGGGTTAAAACATAGTGGGTAATACAATTCATTATAATTATTTTATTACTGACTACGAAAAGTCATAGACATGGGCTTCCCTCATAGATTGCCAGATAGGGTTTTGTTTAAGTTGCTACGCTTTTTTTATAGGATAGGGTGACAAACGAGCACACAGTCCACCTGAAGGTAAGTAGTTGCTGCGGGCCATAGACATCTACATCTATCCTCGATTACGAATCAAAATGCAGATGCGTTGTCACCCGTGAGGACTACGATGGAATGCCTCGTTTCCAAATCACAATTTTTCGCAATCACAGTTTTTTTATCAGGAAGATGCTGCTGCCTACTGACTCTTACTTTTGACGCCTTTACGACTTTCGCCACGCGATTGTATGGAGTAGTGGATTATCTTACGGCGGCAGTACACGACAAGTATGTAAGATGGTACTTTTCTGTAACTGTAAATGTTTTGTGGAGCCACGCTATAGCTGTATTAGTTGTAGCACAAATGGGTCTGCGTAAAATAGCAACCTAATACTGCTGTGTTTCGTGTGGTGAGTGTAGAGATCCGGAGACTTTTTGCTGGAAACGAGGCATTCTATCGCAGTCCTCAGAGGTGACAAAGCATCTAAATTTTGATCCATAATTGAGGATAAATGTAGATGTCTATGGGCCACAACATCCACTTACCATCAGATGGACTGTGTGCTCATGTGTCACCAAGCTTTTTTGTGTTAATTTCTACTAAAGTTGAAACTAAATAGTTACTTACAACATTCGGGGTTTGGGCAAGTAGTTTCCGACAATGCAGATTTTTCAATTTGGCTAACCCTGTGAATGGATCAAAAACATATTGTTAACATTTGAGTTTGATAAAATCTTCGCCGTAAATACGTTTATAGTCTACATCAGGACATATGAAGAAGAATCTGAAGTAGACGCCATTTTTTTTTTTTTTTTTGCGGATGGAAAATCATCTAATGACGCCTTTCGCTCTGGGTGGAGCGTAAGGGAGTGTGAGACTTTTACTGACTAAAAACCATCCGTGTTCCTTCAGTGCCCTTACGTTCCGGAGCCGCGGTATCTCTTTCGAACAGCCCGCAGCCCCGGGCTGTTCGAAAATTTTTGTCTCATTATTAATTTTGTCTGTACCGAAACAGAATAGTAAAATAAAAAGTCAGTAAAAAGTTACGAGCTACCAAAGATTCGTTTTTATTGCCAATTTCAACAAAACTTTGGGCGTAAATTAGTAATAAAAGCAGTGTAAAATTTCAAAACAAAGTCGGTACCGGCACAGCTTAATTATCGAAGAATTCAATAAATTTTATTGGTAATTGATTCATGCAGTGGTTTTTTCATAAAACCCCTCCTTCCAAAGGCCTTTTCGTATTTTTTTACGCGCGGGTTAAGTGTGATGACCCCTCTAATATCTGCTTCACAAGCACTCACAGGAATTAGGCCGTGCGTCATAGCACGGGCTGCTTAGTAAGAGATATTTTAATATAAATACTAGGCTAAGTTAACTGTAAGACGGATTCGTTTTGGAAGTAATTATAAGCTGTAACTCTGTAATTTTGTATAAATAAATTATTTTTTTAAATAAAGTCGTTGTCGTCAACTTAATTGGCGCAGCCGGTAGGATATTCGTAGTTGTCTAGGAGTCTGTGTCGTCGGTTATCATCGTGATCCAGTACCAGCATCCTGACAACGTGCGTTTCAACGCTTGGACGAATATCACCGAACAATTAAATAAATTAAGGACTTCGCGACTTCAGCAGAAACAGCCGAGACTCCAGAACTATCCCAGAGGGACATGGGCAGATCTGCGAGATTGTGAGTAAAACTTTTCACTTCCCGTAACCTTCCTTTTGTTTCCTCTTGTATTAGTTATACGTAGGTATTGTCTTGGATTAGAAAACGCCATAACAATACTCTTCTACTAAACAATCAAAATTTTGTTAGTAGATCATAGCTGAATCAATTTTATTCTTGGTTCTTAAAAAAAAACTTTGATATTTATTTTATTTTAAAATGGAAAACATTGAAAGAATTCCCGTAGAAATGACGAAAATTATCCCAACTTTTGATGGAGACGCTAGGTTATTAGCTCTATTCATAAAAAAATGCGAATATATTTTACAAACATTCCAAGGGGGTAACTTACAAAATGAATATTTATTTCACGTCACTACCAGTCGCTTGTCAGGGGAAGCTGCTAGTTTAGTGGGAGAAAGGGAGCAGATAGACTCTTGGGCAGACCTCAAGTCGCTGTTAAACCAACACTTTGGCGACCCAAGGTCTGAAGAATGCTTAGCTATGGAGCTAGAGAGTCTTAGGAAACAAAGAAACGAAAGTTATCAAGAATTTTGTCACCGGGTGCAACATTTAAAAAGCATTTTATTTTCAAAAATTAACGAAACCATTAATAATCAGGACTTACGGCAAGCTAAACAAACGATATACGATAACACAGCATTAAACGTTTTTTTATACAACTTACCTGCTTACTTAGTGAGACTAGTACGACTACGTAATGTTACCACCTTAGAAGACGTATTAAAAATTGTATTAGAGGAACAGAACTTCCAAATAGTTTACGAAAATAGGAACCCAAGGTCTAATCAAAATTTTAGACCAAGCCGTTTCCAAAATCATCCCAATTTTAATCATAATAATAAATACAAAGGCCCAAGTTTTCAATATCAAACGAACGGCCATTCATCGAATAACAAAAATAATTCATTTAATTCAAATAATATTTCTCCCCACTTCGTAAGTAATCATACAATGAACAACAGAAATAACTTTAATGCGAACTTTGAAACTGGGTCACCAGTACGATCGTCATCGGCGCAACACCGTCAGCAGTTTTCGCGAAACAATGGGCAATACCGGGCGTCACAAGTGCCGTCGAACTCTAATACTGACGTCACAATGAGGACAGTTAGTTCAAGACGCGTAAATTATACCGATACCGAAAATAGAATCCAACCTAATACCTCGCAAAACCAATTCGATTTTAATTCTCATTCGGTCGAAAGAGAATATGAACAAATAGGAAATTTTTTTATAACAGCCTCAACAATAGGAGAAAAGAAACCTAAAACACCGTCAGTTATGTCAATTTCCGACACGGAAAGCAAGAAATCTATAGTTGTTTCTGATACCGAAGTCGAGCCACCGATGGAACTGATGGAATTATTAGACGATGGTGTCACAGCTAACTCAGTATCAAACAGGGAACATGAAGGGATTCCTATCCTGAAAAAAGCTATAGATACTAAACCACGCGAAATTTTAGTTTCTGGATGGTCTAGCGATAAAATATCTGTTAAAGATATTTCAAATAAAAGACAACGCATACTAAAAGTTCACATGCCTTTACTAAGTAATGAAAAACTTGCCAAAGATATTTTTAAAGAATATATCGATTTTAAACATAAATATTATATCTATTTCGAAAACACGAAATTACTAAATGTTTTCAAAACAATAAGACAAAATGCACAAACTATTTACCAAGTAACAAAAAATAACTTTTTAAAATTAGAACGTAACATTATTCTAAAAAGTTATATAGACAAAGACAAATTAGTTTTTATCCTAGAAATACCATTAATACAAAAAGAAACGTATAACTATTACAAGATTATTCCTATCCCTATAAAGAAATTAACCAACACCTATACCATAATTCCTAAATACCCCTACCTATTAGTGAATGGTTTGAAATACATAAACGTAGTAAGCTCGTGTACCCAAATAGAACCAAACACACACTTATGTTCGGAGGAAAATATGGCACCAGTTGATGAAGAAACATGCATCGAAGAAGTAATGCTGATTAAAAATAACTTCAGTAATTGCCATCAACATCAAATAAAAATAGAGAAGTTGAAAATACAGAAAATAACTTTTGACCACTGGATGCTCTATGCAGAAGACGATGTTATACTGACGGAGCAGTGCAAAGATGATACCCACAGATATAATATACAAGGAACATACACTTTGACACCGAGCATAGGTTGCAGCATACAAATGGGAAAAATAACCATTGGCCTATCGAGCAACATGTCGGAAGCCAGTCTACAGACACCACTTGTGAAGATTCCGGAGGTGCATTACGACGTGACGAAAGAAGTAAAGAAGTTGGACTTAACAAACGTGGATTTTAGTGACGTAAAAGAAATTATGAATAGTGTTAGAAATAATAATAGTGAAATGGTGGTGGAAACCCTAGTGACGAATAAAATAAGTATGTCTTTATGTTGTGGCACTCTTAATTATAAATGTTATTGTATTTAAATGGAAATTTCATAGATTAAGTCAGAGGCAAAATTCTCCGAAGTCAACTTCATCTCCTTCGGATAATTTTTCTCTTGGGGAGGGAGAGGTTAAGTGTGATGACCCCTCTAATATCTGCTTCACAAGCACTCACAGGAATTAGGCCGTGCGTCATAGCACGGGTTGCTTAGTAAGAGATATTTTAATATAAATACTAGGCTAAGTTAACTGTAAGACGGATTCGTTTTGGAAGTAATTATAAGCTGTAACTCTGTAATTTTGTATAAATAAATTATTTTTTTAAATAAAGTCGTTGTCGTCAACTTAATTCGCGCGTGTTTATTTGAATTATCGTGCATCTCACTGAATAATGTTTCCCCCGGCGCGGTGCGGGAGGACGACACTTACACACACATGCATGCGCGGTGACGCGCGCTTATTCTAGTTTTATTCAACTCAGTCAGCTGCGGCCTCTGACGTTCGTATGACTAGAGCTATACCTGCGCTCTAAATTACTACGCTACATTGACCCCTGCTTGAACTTTGGATTAAATCAAATTGATATAAGCACAGACAAAAATAGAGGAATATATAAATAAAATTTTGAAAAAAAAAACGATCTCAAAATTTTATTAATGTTCCGCTAATTTTATCTGTACTTACCTACGTCAATTTGATTTACATTCGATTATAATTATATTCTCAGACGTGCAGGTTTCCTCAATATGTTTTCCTTCACCGCCGAGCACGTGGTAAATCAGCACAATTGCAATTAACAATTTCATTGGTGCCAGTGGGGATCGAACCCGGGTTGCTCCCGTACTGTGATACCTATAACGAGCGCTAACCATGTGAGCTACCACGGCTCTCAACGACATCGTTCCGTTCGTGTACAGCGCTGAAGATAGCAGAGTAAAAAATTAGAGATGTTTGAAATTTGTCATCTGTGAGAGTGAATTTTATCTGTGTACTCTGTAACAAATAACTATATAGAAAAAAATGTGAAAATGACATTTCGCCATTTTTGTTTGTGTACTGGTTAGGAACTCGATCAAAAATTTGATAATGTTTCTGTTTTTATACGTTATTTCTAATGTTATTTTACATCAAATTAATTGTGAAGATATTTAGGAAATATGTTTCATTACGACGATTCAAAAACGTTTACATATAGTAATTTACCTCGAAATTCACTATACGCGATTATCGTTTATTGATTATATGTTGTTTAAAAAGTATTCTTATCAGTTTTTTGCGTTAAATGGATGCTAAATATAAAAGAATGCTTCAGTATTGATAGCAATTTATAAACGAAATATCTGTTGAGATGTGTCTAGAAATTATTAATACTTATTTTTATTTATTTATTAAAATAATAAATAAATAAAAATAAGTATACATTTATCTATATTGAGTACTAGTTTTTCCCCGCGATCTCGCCTGCGTGGAATATGGATTTCATGGGTTTTAATTTTTTTGCGCGGAACCCTAATTCTTTTTCTAAAACAAGTTATTCCTTATATCATCAGCTATCTGCCAGTGAAAGTCCCGTCAAAATAGATCCAGCTGTTTCGGAGATTAGCTGGAACAAACAGACAGACCGACGGACAGACAAAAATAGTACTTTCATATGCATTTAATAAAAAGCTGTTATTTTAACATTACAAACAGACACTTCAATTTTATTTATTTGTAGATATATTTAGATATAAGATATTATTCATATTGGTGTCATTTTAAAGGGAATATCATGTACTATTACAATAATAAAATAATTGTCTCCAGTAAATATTATACTTTTCTTGTAAAAGTCGAAATAACAAATAAATACGATTTATTTTTATATTCCCATATGCTTTATTTTCATCCTTTATTTTTTATTTGACCAATTTTCTTTTAACAAAATTAAATTCTGAATTCGTTGAGCTTTTTGAGAATATTTTTATTAGAATGTTAGGTAGGTACCTATTTAGTTTTTCGGTAGTAGGTAATCGTTTTTGTTGCGACAGTCTCGCGCGGTCGTAAAAAAAAGTTACTGCGAGGACAGGTGGGACGAGAATCACTTGCGCGGCGTGGAGGTGGATAGGTACCTACCTACTGTTATTGCCTAGATACCCACAACCTATACAACAAAATTTGACAAACTGTCGCTGCGTCATGGACACTAAAATCTAAACTGCCTACCTACCTGCCTAAGTACGTCGGTACTAAGGAAACAGTCTTGACGGGTCACTTGTCTTGATAAAAACATGTGTTTACATCTAGTGATATTGTATGTATATAAAAAAAGTAAGAAGACAGGTAAGTATTTTTGAAAACAATTTATAGGTAGGCAGAACTAATTACAATTATTATCTAAATATTATAAATGCGAAAGTTTGGATGGATAGATGTATGTTACTCAATCACGCCAGAACAGCTGAAGGGATCTGGGTGATATTTAGCTCAGAGATAGGTTATACCTGGTCTGGAATAACACATTTGATACCGTTTATTCAGGTATTTCGTTCCTGTGGGATAATTTTCGAGTTCACGCGTTTGAAGCCGCTGGCAACAGCTAGTACGGATATAAATTGCGATGACTGTTCCGGTTCATGCTTCGGCGTCGTGAACTCTTGAGTGATCGCTGCATGACCACCCGGGGAAAACAAAACATAATAAAATAAGCAATCTATATTAGGTATCTATAGAGCCATAGAGGTATCGTATAAAGCGATAACGCAGCGCCTAATAATTTAGTACGAGTTTGTAGGTAGGTACTGCTGATTTCTCAGCAAGCGTCGAGCGGCACAGAATAGGGTGGTATGTATGTGTGCATCGTGTTCGTGTAACTTCGTTTTTGTTCTAACGGTTCGGAACGCCGTACGAACAAGACGTGCGTTCTAACTGCTCTTCACTGATACTATCTCTGTCGGGCACGATGCCAGGTGAGACAACGTGCTTTTTGGCCGCGCCCACCAATGAGTTCGAGCCCGCGACTTGTGCCACCTTAAGTTTTTTTGTAGTGAAAATTTCTTTAAAATCGTTGTGAAAATGAAACAAACATATACATCTATAAGATTTAGACGGCGAGAGAATGAGATAGAATATAATATTAAATTAATCGTGTTTGGGCCACTTAGCGTCTATTTTACAGTCGCTCAAATTTTGTTCAGTACAATGACTTCACCTATAGAATTAGGTACATGGCGCTATTACAAAGCAAATTAACTCGAAAGAAAATATTGTTTTGATATATTACACTAAAATTTAGGCTCTATATGTCTAAAAATCAGTGTTGTAACATTTGTTACAACATTAAACTTTTATCTTAGATTTTATGCAGCGTTTGTTATTAAAAATTATCAAAATTAGTGAATCATTTGACGCAAATTATTTTATTTTTCATTTCATTTCATTTGAAGGCTTTACTTTTACTGTGTGTGAATTGAACACATGTATTTTATTTAAAAACAAACTTGAACGAAAAGGGACTATTCCATATTGCATGGAAAAATTAGTAGCTTTAGAATGATTTGCAATTCAAATAACTATTGATCGTTTAACTATTGATGTTACACTTTCGACACGACTTCTTTCCTGTTTCTTTTTTTCTTCATAAGGCAAGTTGTTTGTGATCATCGTCATAATTACACCCTTTATAAGTCCACTGCAAATAATAAAAGGTGAAAATATACCCGCTTAATCGACGCCATTTAGACAGTTGACAGTACAGTAAGTTGATTTTTCGAAGAGTTTCTAATTATTACCAAAGAATGTTTGCTATTTTTTTTTCTTAATGTATTTAGTTTTAGTATACGAATTGGTGTTTTGTCTCTTTTCTTGTCCTAGTTTTTGTTTAATAGGGCCGTAAAGCTTAAGGTGATATTACGTACCTTACATCGAGACTTAAGTAACTTAACAACACATATACGAATAGATTAGACATATGCCATAAATGAGATTCATACTTAATAGTAATTATCTTAGATAATATAAAATTGAGAAAGTTTAATAGATAAAGTTTTTAATTCATACTTACAGTGTTGACGCTTCCGGACAGGATTTATCTTTTACTGCAAAATAAATAATATGTTTTTGAGCACAAATTCAGAAATAAAAAGAAGGAGGTTCTCAATTGGATTGTATTTGTCTTTGAAATGAGGTGAAATATTTTGACAGATCTCATGGAGGGGAAGTTATATTATTAGACAAGTGTAAAGAATAATGTACTATACATAATAATGTCCTCCAGACCAAATTTCGGCCACGGCGGCCTGCCTCAACAGAGGCTAGCCATCGGCGCAGGACAGGATATAGTGCCCAAGTGTTTGCGCAAGCACAGGTGCACTCTCTATTCCCTCACTCTCGTAATCCGATGGGACGGTAAACCAACACGACCGAAAAGAGATCAGGCGCAGGACCAACGGCTTTACGTACTTTCCGAGGCACGGGGGTGAGACACAGCCAAATTCCTGACTCCGGGCAACTACTAAGAATTTCTTGACGGAAAAACTCAATAATTTATTTTTGGCCAGACCCGGGATTCGAACCCAGGACCTCATGATCAGCAGTCGCACTACTACAACCACTAGACCAACGAAAAAGTCCTATACATATAAATACACTAGCAGTACTATACGTATAAAACAGTACTATACATATAAATCAGTACTATACATATAAATATACTAGACACCGATTTTATTATTTAAACCGCACCATTTATTAATAATAACGCTGAGTGACCATCTGTGTCAGAACCCATTTGTTTACTAGGGTAGAGCCATGATGCAACTATATTATGGTTGTAGAACAAACTGGTCGACTTGACCGGGGAAGGACCATGGTCTCACAGAATACCAACGTAAAATAGTAGCTTAGAGTAGAGTAGAGTAGTGAGTATAGAGAACCGGAGACCCTTTTTACAGGAAACGAGGCATTCCAACTTAGTCCTCACGGGTGACAAAGCATTTGCATTTTGATTTGTAATCGAGGATACATGTAGATGTCTATGAGCCACAGTAACCACTTACAATCAGGTGGACTGTGTGCTTGTTTGTCATCCTATCCTATAAAAAAAGTCACTCATCGCGTTTGATATTGTCGGTAAAACAGACATAAACAAATTGCTAGGATTGTCAGAACGGGAAGTAATATAAAATACAAAACTGGTTTCATTTTATATTACGTTTAAGCAAATTCAATAACAATCAGACAATTAGCGTTGAAACATAATGAAAGTACAACCTTAGTCACAGAACAGGACAAGTGACAAGAAAACCCTAGCGGACAGTTCCCGAGCGACTAACGGCTGCTCGGGAGTGTTCCGCCCATGTCTCGCCCCGCACTGCACGATTGCACCGTCTAGACGCCTTCGATGACCGCCTACTGGGGTAGTTAGACTGTGCTACTACGTAGCAAGAGGCAAGTGTGGGGCAGGCTATCCAAATAAGTTGGGAGTAGCTTTGATTATGCAATAAATATGAGGCGAAATTAATTTAATGATTAAAAAAAAACTTACTGCATTCAGGGTTTTGACAGACTTCGAATGGTAATTTCGGTGAAATGTGATTGTTTCTGTAAACAAGATTATATAATTATTTATTATTACGTTATATTAAATGTAAATCAAATAATATAAATGTAAATAATATGCGTAGTAGTGACCCGCCCCGACTTCACTTGAATGGAATCTATTAACATGGTGTAGTTTTTTTTGTTTACAATCAAGTTTCTCGGATAAAATATAGTCTATGACGTTTCTGGCATTGCTCTATATCCGTTCGTCCAGTGTCATTATAATCTGTTGTGCCATTACAAAGATTAGTCCGGTCAAGTATACAGACAAAACATTTAAAAATTTTATTCATCACTGCAAATAACCCTCTAAGCTAAATTAAAAAATAGTTACTTCGATATAACGGACATTTTTTATTTATACGTAGTAGAGCCATACTGCAATTATATTAGTAGTACTATTTTAGCACGAATGGATTGGCTCGACCGGGCAAGAATCACATAGAAAACAATCGTCAAATAGAAGTTTAATGCTGGTGTGTATCGTATGCTGAGTGTAGAGAATCAGAGACCCTTTTTACTGGAAACGACGCATGCATCTTAGTTTTCACGGGTGACAACTGACAACACATCTGCATTTTGATTCGTAACCGAGGATAGATGTAGATGTCTTTGGGCCACAGCAACCACTTACCATCACGTGTACTGTGTGCTGGTTTGTCACACTATCCTATAAAAAAATTATAAGCATTTTACAGTGCCAATAACTTTACTGTTCAGTTGACAGATTCTTTAATGGAGAGCTTACTACTGCCACTCAAGAAATTTGCCTAGGAAATAGGTGACTACATATACATATTTATTTGCACTTTTCATAATGAAATCGAACAAAATACACTTTTCACAATGATCAAACGAAACACTCCTCACAGCACCAAATAAATAATAGCTTATAGTGGAAATTTAATTTTTATAAAATAACTCCTTAGTTCTAATTTTGTCCACCTGAACAGATAAGTTAGTGGCAGTATATTTATTTTTTTAAATTAATTACTGTAACCTCGCTACGGAAGACAGGTTAAGTTAATGTCGTAATAATAAAAAAAAGTTACGAATATTGGTCAATAAAATTTACTAGTTAACACTTACATGGGTGACGATTCTTGATAGGGTTTGCTGCCAGCTGTTGACAAAAATAAAACATCGTCAAGTCCATGCTATCGAATAAGTAGTTATTAAATATGAAACAAATTTAACAAATTATACTTTTAATTTCACTGGGTATCAACATTGCATTTAGGATGTGAAAGGTGATCGCAGTTTTAGATGCCTCGTGTTTTAGGATCGACGCTTGCTATAAGGCTGCGTATCCATTCGAGTTGCGCGAGGAAACTGAGCGGTGCGAGAAGGCGTAGCGAGGCTGTTAAACAGTGTGGCTCTTACCATCAAAGCTTTACAAGGAAGCTGAGAGTTGCAAAGCCGCGTGGCGTATTCTAGTGAACCAATTTTAATGATTGTTTTCTTGCTTACACTTTAGGGTTGGTCTCATATAAATTCGGACAATATCTCTTTTTAGCGTAACGATTTTGACAACATTGAAATAATTATAGATATAGGCGTACATTACACGCTCATGCAGGCTGCTAGTTTTACAACAATCACGGTTGTGATTGATGAATAACCTACCGCGTGATGCAGTGATTGACGCCTCAATCACGCGCTAATCAATTCCATCAATCATGATCGATAAAAAACGGATGGTGACAGATAAGCGTACATTACGCGCTCATGTATGCGTCAATTACTGCATTACACGGTCGGTTATTCATCAATCACAACCGTGACTGTTGTAAAACTAACAGCCTGCATGAGCGTATAGTGTACGCTTATCAATCACCATCCGTTTTTTATCAATCATGATTGATGGAATTGATTAACGCCTGCATGAGCGTGTAAAGTACGCCATAGACTTTATTAGCATCAATATACTCACACAATACACATTTAAAAGTAAATAAGAACATAAACCTAATACCATAACACCACATAAATCTAATGTATATAACACACGTTATATAATGTATACATAATATATACATTAGATTTATGTGTCTTAATCTTTATATCTTTTAAATGCACTACGTCTTAGCGCAGACTTCTGAAGCTGTTATGTAATTTGTTTTTTAGTTCTTTAAAGTTGGTTATTACTTTTTATTAAGCTTTGAGTTTGCTTTAAATTTCGCTTTACTATATTGATGGTTAGACTAGTAGCTTCATTAGCCACAAGGCCTCGCAATCTTTTCTCTCACACCTGTTCGTTTGTGTCATTCGCGCACATCTTTCGCATGTTTTATTTATTTAAACAGTTCGCTTTGTGAACAGCACCCTTTGTCACGAGGATGCGCTAAACGAGACTAGGAAAATTAAATGATCTTATTGGTGGATTTTTTACTCGCGCTCAGCTGAGCTACCTCGCATAGCTCTTGTGGAAACGCAACCTAAAGCCTCAACATCAACTCCATTTAAAGTATAACATTGTTGTGAGGGCTTAGCTATAAGTCACATGCCGATAATCGAAAAACAGTTACCAAAATTACAATAATTATTTAGTGAACGACGCGTAGATCTCTCATTTCACTTAATGGAAACACTTGACAAAATATTATATTGAATGGAGTTGGTGTTGTTTTATTAGGTCTGGCTTATATGAAAGGATAATTTAGCAATAACAATGCAAATAATATGTCGTCACCAAATGAAGAAGTCTTTAGATACAGGTAGCCACTTATTTGTAAAAAATTTCGTTTGGTGCTGGTTACTGCTGCCCATGAACAGCAGTTCCAACATACCATCAGGTGGACTGTAAGTTCGTTTGCCACTTGTTTAAGAAAAAAAATCAGATGTGCATTCTTAAAAAAAGTCTTTATCTAGCAGGGTACTAAAACAGCTAATAGCAGTAAAGTAATAAAAAAGTTATGCCTGTTTTTTTTATTTGTATTGAGAAAAATCTCACCGCATTCTTTATTCGGACATATATCGCCCAGCGTATCTGAGTTCAGAGGCTGAGCTAGATCTTCTTGTTGATTTTTCAGAGGATTGTTCGACTCCAACCTATTGAAAAGGTTACAACAATATTTATTATATCAATTTGAGCTTTGACTTAATATTTGTTATCTAGATACTAAATTGTGTGAATATTGGTATATATATTTATTGAATTTTTGAAATTAAAAAGTTCAATTTTTAGTAGCCCTCAGCCGCAACTTAACCTACTGTTACTGATATTGCAAGTTTTGACGATAGTCTGAACTTTAATTCAGATAAAACAAATTTTGACTAAGAACGTTATTAAAAACCACGTTTTATTTGAATTGGACAATGAATTTGCAAATTTTCAAGCAAAAAACCAACTTTATTCATTTAAACGAATGCTTAGTCGTTATTCTGCAGATTACCTAGTTAATATATAGTAATTACAAGTTAATAATACTAAATAAGTTACACTGATTTATGCACTTTAGCGTTAACATATATATGAAAGAAATCACTGCAGGCTTATCAAATACTTTGATTTATTTAAAAAAAGGTAACCGCTCTGATCCGTCCAACTATAGGCCTATCGCCATCACTTTCTTGTTCTCTAAAATAATGGAATCTATTATTAACAGCCAGCTCATGCGGTACCTTAAGGATCAACAGCTGATTAGTGACCGCCAATACGGTTTTCGTCGGCGTCCATCAGCAGGAGATCTTCTGGTCTACCTGACTCATAAATAGGCGGAGGCAGTAAAGTCCAAGGCTTCCCCCTTGGACTTTAGTGCCTCTATTGGCCGTTAATTTAGACATTGCAAAGGCCTTCGATGGGCTTTGGCACAAAGTACTTCTTCCGAAGCTCCCTTCCTATGGGCTTCCCGAGAAACTGCGCAATTGGATCACCAGCTTTCTTGCAGTTTGGAGCATCAAAGTCGTTTTAGACGGTGCATGCTCCGATTACAAGCCTATTAATGCTGGCGTTCCACAAGGCTGCGTGCTATCACCAACGCTGTTTCTTCAACATATAATGATATGTTGCACACTGATAGCATTCATTGCTATGTAGACGACACTGGTGATGCCTTCTACACTAGCGGTGCTAATATTTTATCGGGGAAACGTCGCCGAGTACCGTGACAAACTTGTCTCTGAAGTCGAAACTTTGTTGAACAATGTTTCGGGCTGGGGGCGATTAAATCTAGTCCAGTTCGATCCTCAGAAGATACAAGTTTGCGCATTTACCGCTAAAAATAACTCTTTAGTCGTATCTCCTCAGTTTCAAGGCATTCCCCTTGTTGTCTCAGCCAGTATCGGAATCCTCAGCGTCGACATATCGAGCGATGTGCAGTTTCGTGGTTATTTAAAATAGAAGGCCAAATTAGTTTCTAAAACGCTTGGCGTGCTCAGCAGAGTGGGACAGTATTTCATGCCAGCACACCACCTGCAACTTTACAAGGCGCTGGTTCGGCTTCAGATAGAATACTGTTACCACCTCTGAGCTGGGGCTCCCCAGTGCCAGCTCCTTCCAGTTGATTGCACCCAGCGCAGAGCGACTGGAATCGTTGACGACCGAGTGCTTTCCGATCGGCTCAATTCACTGGCGCTGTAAAGAGAAGATGCATCCCGTGGCATTTTCTTGTGCATCTATCACGACAAGTGCTCTGAGGAATTGTTCGGATTAATCCCAGCCGCCAAATTTCATGAACGGACATCGCGGCTAAACTCCCGATACCATCCATACCGTCTGGATGCTTGGCGGTCCACTACTGTACGTTTCACTAAGAGTTTTCTTCCGCGTACGACCTCTCTGTGGAATAGTTTACCACCGGCGAATTTGCCAGACCGATACAACTTAGGGACCTTCAAAAAAAGAGCTTATTCCATTGTAAAAGGCAGGTAACGCACCTGCATTCCCTTGTTTGCCCTCTCTCCTATAAAAATATACATAGCGAAATCTTACGAGTACATCACGCGCTGGTCAATATTTCTTAATTTAAGTAAGAGTAAGTAAGAGCTCATGCTCTTATAAATACTTACACCGAATTGCTTCCAAGAAAAAGTTTTCTTCTTACTGAAATAAGAAAAAAAAACAACTTATTAATTGGTGGTAATCATACGCTAGCGGTAGTCCCTACGTTCATCTAGAAGTTACATGAACAGATGATTTTAACTTAATTTATTTTTACGAACCAATAAAGAAAGAAAAAGTGTCATAAAACTGTAGCCATGTGAAAACAACGAAAGTCAATACAGTTAACAATGAAAACTATTATACCTAGGCTGCACTAAAAGTATCGGGAATGGAATATTTGCACTGTTCGTGTCATATTAAAATCTTTTTAATTGAAAACTCCTTGGTTTTAAAATCGAATACCATTTATTTATTTAAAAAAAGATTCTCGGTCTTGTCACAAGGTTTTGTCAAACTTGTTTAGTCGTTGAGAAAATGGAGTTGACTCGAGAAAACTCAAGAGCGATGATTTATTATGACTTTCGAAGTGGTTTAACACAAAAACAGTGTGTTGACCGGATGATTTCTGCATTTGGTGATGAAGCCCCATCCAAAACCACAATTTATCGCTGATTTGCTGAATTTCAACGTAGACGTGTCAAGCTCATTGATGATCCCCGTCAAGGTCGTCCAAAAACTGCAGTCACCCAAGAAAACGTTGATGCTGTGCATAAGCCGATTGAAAAAGATCGACATGTGATATACCGCGAAATTCAGGCAACTTTAGACATTAGCATGAATTAAATACCAATAATCTTGCATGAACAATTAGGTGTAAAAAAGTTGTTTTCCCGATGGATACTGCATTCGCTCTGTGAAGAGCAAAAAAATGGTGGCCACGTTTGTCTCCAAAACCGGCCATGTTACGACCATTCCTCTTGAGGGACAAAGAACGGTTAATGCAGAATGGTATGCTAGCATTTGTTTGTCACAGGTAGTTTCTAAACTCCGCATGAGAACTGCAACCGCCGCATCATCCTCCATCACGACAATGCGAGTTCTCACACCGCACACTGAACAAAAGAGTTTTTAGAGCAAGAAAACATAGAATTATTAGACCATGAGCCCTAATGATTTCTATGCTTTCCCTAAAATAAAGAATGAATGGCGTGGACAGAGATTTTCATCACCTGAAGAAGCTGTGGACGCCTATAAAACGGCCATTTTGGAGACCCCAACTTCCGAATGGAATGGTTACTTCAATGATTGGTTCCATCGTATGGAAAAATGTGTCAAATTTCGCGGAGAATACTTTGTAAAGCAATAAATACATTTTTAAATAGTAATGTTGTGTCCTTGATTCCCGAAATTTTCAGTGCCGCCCTCGTATATTATAAATACTGTACTACTTCGTCGACAAATGACGCCATTTTTAAAACAGCCTTACAACAATCCGACCGGATTTCTTTTACCGGATAACCGTGACAAACGGGCACACAGTCCCCTAGATTCATAGACATCTACATCTATCCTCGATTACGAATCAAAATGCAGAAGCGTTGTCAACCCTGAGGACTAAGATGGAAAGCTACGTTTCCAGTAAAACGGGTCTATGTTTCTCTACACTCGCTATACGAAACATAGCAGCGTTAAGCTGTTGTTTTACGCTGGTATTTTGTGGGGGCGTGGTCCTTCCCCGGTCGAGCCGACCCATTAGTGCTACTATTATACTACTAATATAGCTGCAGCATGGCTCTACCACGATTACAGAGGAACAGAGTCTAAGAGATCGATATGTTTGATAATGCAATCGTCATTCAACAGCGTAGTAATTTTACCCCTTGACAAGTAGTTGACTGTTTACTGAGGAAAACATGTATTAGTTTCACATACCACATTGACAGTTCTTGCAATTTGATAGCATGCTGGGCTTGATGTCCTCAGATGCGACCTGTGTCGGCCAGTTTTGGATCACTTGCGTCTGTGTAGGTGGTACCGTGCCACTAGAAGCAAATTTATGTGAGACTATTTATTTTATTGAACTTAAAGCTTCATAACGAACGAACCGAACATCAATCCACGTGATGATAATTAGCCACTGCGGCCTACCTAACATGCAACTATATACAAATAAGTTTATGAGTGCGTCTGTAGATTTGAGGACTAAAGTGGAATGACTCACAAACGTAGTTATATAAGAACTCTGTAATCTTCAAACTGGAAGGCAAGAGTGGATGCACAACGTACTGCTTATAAAAAAATAGATAAGATATTCCCAGAATCCCTAAATAGCAAAGAAGATCTACCCACCCAGTGAATTTATTTTAAGCTGTAAATGACAGGAAGTAAATTTTTACTCAACATTCTAATCAAAACGCATTTTTAAACAATAGATAACAGAGTTACTCGTGACTTCAACATATTCTGTTTTATTTTATGATTCCGCGATTGGTTAACGAATTTAAAGTTAAACAATTTACTCGTGAGTTCAACATCCTCTGTTTTATTTTATGATTCCGCGACTGGTTAACGAATTAAAAGTAAAACAATTGATAGATGTACTCGAATAATTCATACCTACCTATATTACCAAACTATCTTTTGGAGAATGTTTTCATGACGAGCGAGAGTGGTAAACGAGCACACAGCTTATGAAAAGAGCGTGCTGTGACTTAAGTGTATCTAAATTTATCCTTTATTGAAAATCAATTAGAAATGTGTTTTTACTCCTGAGGACTAAGATAGATAGGTCGCGTTACTCGTTAAGGTCTTCACTGCGCGTCACTCACCATGCGAAACACAGTAGATATAGTCTGAGAGCGTGGTCCTTCCCTGTTCGTGCCGAAATATTAGTTTAGTCACAATACAGCCGCAGTGTGGCTCTACCACGAAATATTGTGTGTATTATTAACGAATCCCGTTACCTCGCCAGGTCACGCAATTTGACACTCCTGTGCGCTCGCGACCGCGGAAATTGCAAATGCAAATTTTTTGCGAACTTGCAAATTTTCCTATATTCTCACTTTCAGACAATATTTATGGATAAAACTTACAGGAATTCTTCTTGAATGTAAAAACTAGCTTTTAGAAGCTATAAATATAAAAAAATCATAAATTACTCTTTCAAAGTGTAGTAGTAGATACTTTACTTTTAATCACGAAAATATTAATAAAATAATTTCTACACGTTTGTTTTTTGAGAAATCTGTATCAAAATGTTTGGAAATATGTATATTTTTATGTTTTTATGTATTTTTATTCGTTACTCATACAAAAAAAAATCCGAAATGCATTTTTTGTATGAAATTTAAAACAATATTTCTCTCATTTTTTGTGTGAATTCGAAATAAATACGTCTAGTTATTTGAATTATGTTATAAAATTATTTTTTATAAAAAATAAATGAGAATGGAAAAATAAAACATTTTTCCCACCACGAAAACGGAACTTTTCGATTTCGAAGTATTTTTTGCGTTTACTCATTTTTTTCATTTTTTTCACTTTTTATGCCACAAATTATATATCTACAAGTTTGTTATAATACAAGGAATACACTAAAGCACTATAATAAATACCTTTTTATTACAAAACATCCAGAAAAACGCAGAAATTACTAAGCACTAGTACGCGCACCAGCGGTGTGAATAACTGTTACTTCAGAATGAATTTTTTATTTTATTTTTTCGTGACATTGACAGATTATGGTATAAAATAAAGTGTATATTTTTGTCTTTGTCTGTATTATACATTGCAGTATTATTTTTATTATAGTTTATAATAGACATTTTTTTCATAGGGTCGTACCTGAAACCACTTGAGGCACACATGTGTGCCTCTCCCGAGTTTGTGAGTGGTGATTTTTTGCCGACTTTAAGGAGGAAGCTCTCTACTCAATTCTATATTTTTGTACATATTACACGATAACTTTGTTGATTGTGAACAGATTTTAAATGTTTAAAGATTTTTTTAAATAACTCGCGGTCCGTCTCGGTTTCGCACGAGTGAGTTCTGGATTTCAATAGCAGCAAAACCTACCGAGTCCAATTGTCAAAAACCATTGAGGAACCAACTCAAACATATATTCCATCCCTTAGGATGTATTAAGAATGTTCCTTAGTCTATGCCAAAATGTAAAAAAAAAAAAGTTTAATAAAGAGTTACAAGTTGACTTCAAAAAACTAAAAAGAATAAAATATTTTCCTCATTGTAGTGTCTAAAATTGACCTTAATTCTTTTATATACTATGTCTTATCACTGACTTCAGTAGCTAACATGTGGAAATTATTTATTTTTTAGTTCTTTGAAATCATCTTAAACGTTTTTTAAATGTTAAATTTTGTGACCAAACTGTGGCTTAGCGCATAATTTTAATAAATTCTTTAAAGCTTTAATTTGGGTGGGGGTTAATTCTGGGGGTAATATTATATTTAATGTACTCGTACATTTTGAAAAAAAAGGCATGTAGTTGTTATACTAACGACAACAGTAACAAAGTGATAACATCGCGGGTCACTTAATGATCATATTTTCAATAAAATACGTAGACTTAGTACATATGTGATAGAGCCATGTTGCAGCGATACTATAGTTGTAGCCGTAAGCGGTCAACTCAGACCGGGAAAGGACCAAATTCTCACGGAATACCACCGTATAGTAGAAACTTGTTGCTGTTTCGTATGTTGAGTGTAGAGAACCGGAGACCCTTTTTACTGGAAACGAGGTATTCCATTTTAGTCCTCAGAGGTGAAAACGCATTAATCATCATTTTGATTCTTAACTGAGAATAGATGTAGATGTTTCTGAACTACTGCATCTTCTTACTTGTGGCAGCATCCACATCAGGTGGACTGTGTTGCTCGTATGTCACTCTTACTCTATAAAAATTGATAGGACACTCACCTCATATTAACAGTTTCTTCGCAGGGTCTACCTTTGGCTGGAAAATAAAGAAAAAAAACATTGAATAATTTAGTACAAACTGATATATAATTATTTTTATCATTACTAAAGCTGAACCTTAAATACCTACACTGGCGACGGCGATGATTGACCATCCTATACAGAGGTGAAAATTACAACTAATTCTCCCTGGTTATATAAGAGACCCATTTTAACCGTTATTATCGAAATAGGGTTTTGTTATTTTCTACGTAAATTTTTAACATAATAAATAACGAAAATGAAATCTAAACTGCGTTACACTTAAGTAAATTTTGGAACCAAGTGAAAAAAAAACCCAAGCATAATAAGAGTAAATAAACGGCTTGAAAATAATTTTCATTTGAAATCATTTATTTGATGGGTTTCTTCACTTATAAAGTATACGGCTGCTAGATAGATAACACTGTAAATATTTTTGTTTTTGTGTTTGATAAACTTGTCCAAATTCACGTGGACTTAGCCCACCAGAGTCTAATCAAGTGAGGGGTCGACGTTAAGAGGACAAAGTTATCAATGTCAAAATAATATTGTTGATACGAGGGTGGATTGAAAAGTACTCGGCCTAACCAAGAAAATAAACACATACTAAATCAGTTATATTTTTATTTTTCTACATAATCACCATCAAGTTCAATACACTTTTGCCACCTCCCCTTCCAAGCATTTAGACCGTTGAAAAAAAATGATTCTTCCTTAGAGTCAAAATATGCGTCTACAGCTGCTTTGGCCTCGTCGTTTGTCGAAAATCTTTGACCTCCTAAGTGCTTTTTTAGGTTAGGGAACAGAAAGAAGTCTGATGGTGCCAGATCAGGTGAATACGGCGGATGCGGTAACAGTTCAAAGCCACACTTGTGAATTTCAGCCATTGACTGTACTGACGTGTGAACACGGGCGTTATCTTGATAAAACAGGACTTTTCTTCTGAGCATTCCTCGACGTTTTTCTTTTATTTCCTCTCGTAAACGACGTAGTAAGGTGCAGTAGTAATCAGAGTTTATAGTCTGACCCCTTTCAAGATAATCAATCATAATCACACCTTTAGAGTCCCAGAATACTGAAGCCATCACCTTATTTGCCGACAAAATCGACTTAGCCTTTTTAGGGGTGGTGAACCAGGTCTTCTCCACTGTTTTGATTGTTGTTTTGTTTCCGGTGTACAGTAATGAACCCATGCTTCGTCTATAGTAACAAAACAATTCAAAAATCATCTGCATCGGCTTCAAATAACTCCAAACAGTCGTGTGAAATAGTCAATCGCGTCCTTTTTTGTTCAACTGAAAGCAGTCGCGGAACCCACCTCGCAGACACCTTGTGGAAACCTAACTCGTTGACAATGATGTTTTGAGTTCGTTCATAAGAGATGCCTATAATCTCGGCTATCTCTCTAATTTTTAATCTGCGGTCTCCCATTATTAAATCAAGTACTTTTTTAATATTTTCGTCAGTAGTTGACGTCGAAGGCCTTCCAGAGCGGGGTTCATCTTTCACACTCTCTCTACCACGCTTAAATTCTGCTATCCATTTTTTGACGGATGAATATGACAGAGTACAATCGCCTAATGTACTGACCATGTCATCATGTATGGCTTTTGATGATAGCCCCTTCTTATGGAGGTACTTAATGACGGCACGCTGCTCGATTTGCTCCATTCGCGGAAATTATGTCGGATTACTTTGTTAATAAATTTATAAAATCACAACTAATTATCGCACACGTTTCGAACTTCACACAATGAACTAGTCTGAACTGAACTAAATAATGTGGGTAGATTTGATTTTTAGAATTGAATGGATCAGTGTCAGGCCGAGTACTTTTCAATCCACCTAGGTACTTGGCCATTACAAAGCATTTACGAAAACTAAAGAAGTTATGCTATTGCTACAACATGTTGCGTTTCGTCTCTACTGGGAGAGACATTGTCCTTAACACCCCACATCCAATAAAATTAGTTTAAATGAATAAAAAGTAAACATGAGTTTTTTGACATCGTGATTGCCGATTTGCCCGCCAAGAGTGGAAAATAATATATCACATATCATATTATGAGGCAATTTGCGAGGGAAACCTATGTTCAGCAGTAGACACTTGCGACTGCTTGCGACCCAATTTTTCTACAAATATCAGGTTTACTTTCACGCGGTCTACTCTTGATTGAAGCATGACCAGGCCCTATCGATCAAACGATGCGGGCAAAACCTGAACGTATTTTCAAGAAAACTATAGGCATCGTATATACGTGCTAGAGCCATGCTCTAGCTATACTATCGTTGTAAAAGGAAGTGATCAGCTCGACCGGGAAAGAACTAAGCTCTCACGGAATACCAGTGTAAAATGACAGCTTAATGTTGCTATGTTTCGTATGGTGAGTGTAGAAAACTAGAGACCCTTTTTACTGGTAACGAGGCATTCCATCTTAGTCCTGACGAGTGACAACACATCTGCATTTTGATTCGTAATAAAAACAGAAACAGAAACTTTTTTATTCAATGTAGATTATAAACAATACTTATTGAAAGTCACTTTTTTCATTTTCCACTGGTTCGCAAAAAAAACCTCTGTCCTGGGAAGAACCAGCAACAAACCCAGCGGGATTTTTTTTCAAATAATAGCTAACAATCACGTTTACAATTAACAACACAAGATAAAATAGAAATAGCTTGGTAGCGATCACCCTTCCTAGGGGTTATTAGCATCCATAAATTCCTTAATATTATAATAACCTTTTTATACAAACTTAGTTTAATAACATTACGAGGATATATGTAGATGTCTATGGGCCACAGTAGCCACTTACCATCAGGTGGACTGTGTGCTCGTTTGTCACCCTATCCTATAAAAAAAGCGGCAAATCAAAATTTTGTTCACAACCAAATATATACTCACAACATTGACAATTGCGCCATGTTGACTGCAAGTAGCCCCTCAAATCGTTGCATTGATTCTGTGATGACCACAGATTTGAAGATTGCCTTTGCGGTGTGCTAAAAAATTAAAAATGTAAGTTATTTCAAAATTGGTTTACGCTGCATGCCATCCCTGGAACTCCCGCTAATTTCAAATAGCGCTCCAAATTTAATCAAATTATGACATAATGATTTTTGAACATGGACATTGTAACATTATAATTAAACGCGATAAAATCCGTAAATAATAGTTTTATTCAAATTATGACGTTGAATTTGAAATGTCTGAGTAATTTAATAAAATCAATTTTTTCAAAATTTTTCGTTGATGTCTCACAAACTAATCAACCGATTTTAACCAGACCGGCGGTGGTCGACGTGATTTTTCAAGATTAAAAGGTGATTGTGATTTCTTATATTTACGCGAACACTACACATTGAAATAATACTAGTTTTAACGGAATTTATCGCGTATATTTAACTTTTTTACCCGACGTTTCGAGAGCTTTACAGCACCCATGGTCACGGGAAGGACTGAGATGTTCAACGTCCAGCTGTCATAGTTAACCGCGGTTACCATAGATTAAAATTTTAACTTTTGTTCCGATCTACACAGTATGAGCTTATGGTATCATGGAGTCTTGCAGTTGTATGTTTGGGTTGGGATTTAATTTTATTTATTATAGGATCCCAAGCAGATGGTAGCACCCAGCCATCTTCTCTATTGAAATTAGGATGTTTTTTGATTTCAATAGCCTCGCGAATCATCCTTGGAAGGAATCGGTGTTCTTTAGCGAGGATTTGTGGTCTATCAAATCTGATGTAGTGACGGGGGCGACCTTGTACATGTTCACAGACTGCAGACTTCCCGGAGCGTCGATTCTTCACATCAGCTATATGTTCTTTGACGCGGGTTTTAATTGATCTTTTAGTTTGTCCTATGTAGGAGAGACCACATTCACAATCAAGCTTGTACACTCCTGCATCTTGCAGAGGGACGTTACACTTGACTGATGGTAAAAACTGACCAATCTTCTTCGGCGGCTTGAAGTATGTTTTGATGGAAGCGCGCTTCAAGATGTAGCCAATCTTGTCAGTGACTCCTCTAACATATGGCAGTACAGCAGGTACACGCTCGACTGTGGCCGGCTTCACTCGTTCTCTGTGACGTAGGCGTGGGACCCGAAGCTTGTTGTCATGCAAAACTTGCTTGACATGTTGGAGCTCGGCAGCCAGGTGTTTACTGTCACAGATCCCTCGTGCTCTCTGAAACAAAGATTTACCCACGGTAGCTAACTGTGAAGGATGGTGGTGAGAATCACCGTTTAAATATCTATCTGTATGGGTCTTTTTTCTATACACAGTATGGCTCAAGGTGTTATCAGGATTCCGAATTACTAACACATCTAGAAAAGCTAAGGAATTGTTTGCCTCTAACTCCATTGTGAACTGAATTTTAGAATTTATAGAGTTAAGATGGTCTAAAAATGCAGTTACTTTATCTAAAGGTAGAATTGTGAAAGTGTCGTCTACGTATCGCTTGTAGAATCTTGGATTTATGGGAGAAGTAAGCAGGGCTTTCTCCTCAAAGTCTTCCATGAATATGTCGGCGACAATGGGAGATACAGGTGAGCCCATCGACACACCATCTACTTGCTTGTAGAACTCCTCCTTCCACAATAGGTAGCCAGATGTAAGGCAGTGTCTGAGTAATACTGCATATTCTGCGGGCATGTTGTTTTCTTCCAGCCTTCTAGTTACAATTGAGATGCAGTCTTCAACAGGTAAGCATGTAAACAATGACTGCACATCAAAACTGACCATAGTTTCATTGTCTGCCAGACGTAGGTCTTTAATCTCGCTGACAAAATGGTAGGAATCCTTTATGTGTGCTCTTGTATGTCCCCTGAGCGGTGAGAGTATTTTCGCTAAGTGTTGAGCCAATCTGTAAGTTGGTGAATCGATTTGGCTCACTATGGGGCGTAATGGAGCATTGGGCTTGTGTATTTTTGGTAACCCATACAACTTTGGTGATTTGGCGCACGTAGGTATTATCCATTTTACGTCCAGATTTAATTTTTCGGAGTGTTTCTTTATGAGGTCACTAGTTGTTTTTAGTGTGCTATTTGCTGGGTCGTTTTTAACCTTTTTATAAGTACTTACATCCGACAAGAGTTCTTGTATTTTAGAATTATAATCTGACGTATCCATGACCACCGTGGCGTTTCCCTTATCTGCGCGGAGAATCGTAAGTTCTGGTTTATTGCGTAGGTTCTTTAACGCTATAAATTCGTCTCTGGGAAGATTCGGTTTAGGCACTGAACATCGACGTAACATAGACGAAATGTCTTGACGTATCGCCTCCAAATCTTCTTTCCGCATATTGTTTTTAAATAAACAGTCCTCGACACTACAGATAATTTCTTCGTACGGTAATCTGCTAGGAGTTATAGCATAGTTTAGTCCTTTGGATAAAACCTTTATTGTTGCATCATCCAGTGTTTGTTATGACAGATTATAGAACACGATTAATCTATGATCTGTGTTTGTCAATGGTTGCTTTTGGTTCTGGCATTGATTGCATCTCAATTGTAACTAGAAGGCTGGAAGAAAACAACATGCCCGCAGAATATGCAGTATTACTCAGACACTGCCTTACATCTGGCTACCTATTGTGGAAGGAGGAGTTCTACAAGCAAGTAGATGGTGTGGCGATGGGCTCACCTGTATCTCCCATTGTCGCCGACATATTCATGGAAGACTTTGAGGAGAAAGCCCTGCTTACTTCTCCCATAAATCCAAGATTCTACAAGCGGTACGTAGACGACACTTTCACAATTCTACCTTTAGATAAAGTAACTGCATTTTTAGACCATCTTAACTCTATAAATTCTAAAATTCAGTTCACAATGGAGTTAGAGGCAAACAATTCCTTAGCTTTTCTAGATGTGTTAGTAATTCGGAATCCTGATAACACCTTGAGCCATACTGTGTATAGAAAAAAGACCCATACAGATAGATATTTAAACGGTGATTCTCACCACCATCCTTCACAGTTAGCTACCGTGGGTAAATCTTTGTTTCAGAGAGCACGAGGGATCTGTGACAGTAAACACCTGGCTGCCGAGCTCCAACATGTCAAGCAAGTTTTGCATGACAACAAGCTTCGGGTCCCACGCCTACGTCACAGAGAACGAGTGAAGCCGGCCACAGTCGAGCGTGTACCTGCTGTACTGCCATATGTTAGAGGAGTCACTGACAAGATTGGCTACATCTTGAAGCGCGCTTCCATCAAAACATACTTCAAGCCGCCGAAGAAGATTGGTCAGTTTTTACCATCAGTCAAGTGTAACGTCCCTCTGCAAGATGCAGGAGTGTACAAGCTTGATTGTGAATGTGGTCTCTCTTACATAGGACAAACTAAAAGATCAATTAAAACCCGCGTCAAAGAACATATAGCTGATGTGAAGAATCGACGCTCCGGGAAGTCTGCAGTCTGTGAACATGTACAAGGTCGCCCCCGTCACTACATCAGATTTGATAGACCACAAATCCTCGCTAAAGAACACCGATTCCTTCCAAGGATGATTCGCGAGGCTATTGAAATCAAAAAACATCCTAATTTCAATAGAGAAGATGGCTGGGTGCTACCATCTGCTTGGGATCCTATAATAAATAAAATTAAATCCCAATCCAAACATACAACTGCAAGACTCCATGATACCATAAGCTCATACTGTGTAGATCGGAACAAAAGTTAAAATTTTAATCTATGGTAACCGCGGTTAACTATGACAGCTGGACGTTGAACATCTCAGTCCTTCCCGTGACCATGGGTGCTGTAAAGCTCTCGAAACGTCGGGTAAAAAAGTTAAATATACGCGATAAATTCCGTTAAAACTAGTATTATTTCAATAAAAGGTGATTGGTTTTTGGAATCGATCGGTAAAGCCGTTTAATAGTTATTCCAAAATACATTTTTCAAAATGTTATTTTTGAGATTTCTCAAAATCTACCGGTCCGAATTAGTTAAAATTCGTTGGAAATCTAAGTTTGATGAAACACTTTAGAAATCATTTCAATCGGTCAAGCCGTTCCAAAGTTATTGCATACATTTGCAAACATACACACATATACACACACATACATACAGACATACAGCCACCATGGAAAAATTGTCAGGGTGGCTTCCTGTGACCTCGTAACGTCAAGATTTGATGAAAACTCAATTTTCGTAAAATGGGGTAAAAACAATTACTTTCCAGATTTTTGAAAATTTTCAATTTTATTAGCGGGAATTTAAAAATTGTACTATCTACATATAATCACAATATATCGAGTTATTAAATCGTGTAGTGGCGGTGTAAGAATATCCGCTACCACATATCCCATTATCGTCCGGTGGGTTTCGTGGCCACCTACCAACTGTTGAGTACTAACATCTAATGCGTCCTGCGATTCCAACAAAATCCTGTTCTATGCACCGCTATTTCGTATTATTACGTCAAAATTGTGACTCAACTCATAATCTATGTAAATAAAATGATAGAGGTTCGCAGTTGTGCGCGCATCACAGAAAAACTGCTGGATAAATTTCAATTAGGTTTCCTAAGTTTTATTTTTAGACACTTGGTCCTTATCGAAAATAAATTATTGCGATATCTTCATTTAATATAAAGTTATTTGTTTTAATAACGCGGGCGAAGTCGCGGGCATCAGCTAGTTTATAATAATGCCACCTACGTGACATTACATTCACTTAAAACGTTGGCTACCATGATATCATGTTGTAAACACAACATTTTTTAAATAAGTCGTTAACATAAAAAGTTCGACACCTATGAGGATAAAAAACAGCTTACGTAAGGTTTGAGTATTTTATATACGACATTTTATTATAATGACATTTTATTTAATATATTACGTGAAGGTAATATGGTCACTCTCTTGTGTCTCAAAGACTACAGCCTTGTTTACATGGATGGCTTTGTGATAGCTCTTCTTCGGTCAATACAATACTAAAGGGTCTAAAAAGTGAAGTTTTATCGACACTATTTTGATAGTAAATATTTTAGTTGATTTTAGTAAGGGGTAGTGTAGTTTGTTTTTCAAGTTGATTTTTCAATGTGTTCCTAATTATTGCCAAAGCTTGTTTACTATTTTTCTTCTTAGTAAATTAGTTATAGTATGCGACTTTGAATTTTCGTCTCTGTCCTTCTCAGAGTTTTAGTTTTATAGAACGGCGAAGTTTAAGGTGACCATATTACGTTCACGTACCTTAATAAATTATTGTTTATAAAACATAAATAAACAAAAATTTACTTACGCACATTGTGGATCCGGATAAAAGGTTTTGCCTGTAAACAGAATAAGCATTTATTTTTCATTAATAACCGTGCTTCACACAATTCAAGCTTCCAACAGTTATAACATAGTATAAGAAGTGCGTGTTTGTGATACACGCCATATGCCCTGCTTCAATGCTGCTCAAATATAGTGAACCGTACCCCAAAGGACAGTATACGATCTTAGAAGGCCTTAGTAAGTGGTTATTATACACATTGTTCTATTATCTGTTGGTTATAATAATAATGTCCTCCAGACCGAAACGCGGTCACGGCGGCCAGCCTCAATGGAGACTAGCCATCGGCGCAAGATAGGATTATAGTGCCCAAGTGTATGCGCTATCACAGGTACACCCTCTATTCCCTTATTATCACGGTCCGATGGGACGGTAAACCGATACAACCGGAGAGAGATTAGACGCACCACCAACGTCATTTACATGCTTTTGGAGGCACGGGGAGAATTTTTCGATGGAAAAACTCGATAACTGATATTTTTTGGCCCGACCCGGGATTCGAAACCGGGACCTCGAAGCTAGTTCTGAAATACGATCTTGCTGATAGGAATCTGCCTCATTATGTACTTACTGGACACCGAGCTCGGAATTAGCTACATAGTTTTCTCATATGATTGGATTCTATAAACATATAATTAAGTAAGTGAATATATAATCAGAATCTCGGAAACGGCTCCAACGATTTTCATACAGGGAGTTTTGGGGGCAATAAATCGATCTAGCTAGGATTTATTTTTAGAAAATGTCTTTTTGTCCGTGTTTTAGGCAATGAAAAACTGCTACAATATCGTTAGAATAAGAAGGAAAATTTTGACAGTTTATTAATCATTACAAATAGCTTAATTGGTACATTGGGCGGTCACAAAATCGTAATACGATGGTTCGAGCCCAGACCGACCGATCGATTTTTTTTAATTTTTTTTCTCGAGTTCCTTTCTTTTTTGAGAAAATCTATTTTTTTCGAGCCCTTTTTTAGTATTTTTTAAAAACACGAAAATTTAAATTAAACTAATTGCACTCATGATTTTTTATTCAAATAACCAGTTCAGTTTTTTCTATTATGTCGCTAAGATCAAAAAATATTATTCGTATTTCATCAGTATGTAATTTGTATCTAAATATAATTTCCAAAACACACGAATTAAAAAAAACCGAGCGAAAAATATCGAGCAAAGCTCGGTCAACCGGGTACTATATAAATAAAAGCCCAACCAGATGGAACTCCACGGCAGGGGAGACTAAACGGCCGAGGGCTAGGGGGAAAGGGGAAGAAACCGGCGGACAATGCGAGCGGTATCGAGGAGCACCGCTTTTTGCATTTGAGCCCGGAGCGTTCGTCACGGACTTCCAGTCGCCCCATATGACCCGAGAGGCTGACTGGGATTAGCCCGTTTGCAGAAACGACTACAGGTATAATTTCGGCCGACAGCCCACCCCACATGTCGGTCACCTCGTGATCCATGAGAGTTATAGTTTTCTTCCTTGCACATCTTTCTTGTGGAATCGACTATCACCAGAGATTTTTACGAACCGATACGACTTAGAGACCTTCAAGAAAAGAGCTTTTTTTTCCTTTTTAAAAGGCCGGAAACGCATCTGCAATTCCCCTGGTGTTGCAGTTGTTCACCGGCGGCGGTAATCACTCAGGTGATTAACAATCAGGTGAGCCGTATGCACGTTTGTCCCCTTTCCTACAGAAAAAAAATAAACCGACTGGTTCTACTGGGACCGGGCCATCATCGCGCACAATACTATTCTTGCGAGTAAGCCTGACCGCGCACAGGTAAGAAAATTGAAAATTTTCGGTCGTCATTACCATTTCGTATGTGAAAACTGTGGCCATTTTAGTCTAAAGTTGATAGTATGTGTTAATTAGATATTATTTACGAGAACTTATTATGAGACCGTCATATCACTTAAAAGTGTTGGCCCAAGTCAGGCAGTGGAATTTTATAGGCTGATGATGATGATGAAGATTACAGTATCACAAGTAAATTAGACTTAATTTAAAATAATTTCTTGGTAATTTTCAAACTTACCACATTGGCAGTTACGGCACAGTGACCGCAGATACCCTTTGATTTCGTCAGTTTCTATCTGTGACGACCAACGATCGAGAGGTCGCATCTGAGCTTGACTAATAATAAAAAAAAGAAAAAAAATTACAATAATGTCTAAACGATGGTTGATCATTAATATAAACTCATCCGCATGTCACTTCGAGAGGTAGGCAGAGACTACAAACTTTCATTCGGCACGATACTGAAAAATATTCTCGCTTCTTTCATATCTACATATCTACAAATTCATGCTGGCCGGTTAAGTATAGACCTTATTGATTATGCCACACAATACTTCAATACAACTATTTTAGTCTTGGTAATAAACCCTATTTGCGAAACAAACGTTTCTCATCATTCAGGCACCCATAACCTATTTCTTAATGACGGCATTTTCAGAGGCCTGTATGTCTGAGAAATAAAAAAATGTATTTCGCAATTCAATGCTAAGGCACAGCGCCATGGACCAGTTATATATCTATTCATGTTTAACATAATGATTTCTTATATTTACGCGAACACTATACATTGATTAAAACTACTTTTACGGATTTTATCGGGTTTTATTTATATTATTTTTAATACCCGACGTTTCGGGTGCTTTCCAGCACCCATGGTACCTATTTCCAATCCGTACTGGTTTACATAATGATTTCTTATATTTACCATGGGTGCTGGAAAGCACCCGAAACGTCGGGTATTAAAAATAATATAAATAAAACGCGATAAAATCCGTAAAAGTAGTTTTAATCAATATTCATGTTTAGTTGTTAGAAGGCGTGGTGGCTAGGATACTCAGGTGGCTAAGGTCTAAACGTAAATTCCTGGCGCTGAGAGCCGTGGATTCGAATCCCGTATGGTACAGGTATTATTTTGTGTAGCCTACAAATTATTGCTCCAGATCTGAATGGTTGTCCTTGTGCAAATTATGTGTAAACTGCCCCCATTATATCGGAGAGTATTCCAGTATGGGAGAGTTTAAAAAATCTATTTGAGTTGGAACATATAAAGGTGTCCGATAATTGATAAGAAAAAGAGTCGGATCAGAGCTTATGGCATTCAGAAAGAAAAAATGTCATAACATATACAATATACATACATAACAAAATATGTTAAAAATACTTACACTGTTTGAGGTTCTAAGCAAGGATTTTTTTTATCTGTAAAATGAAATAAAAATTAAATGCAAAGTATTTTCAAAAATGCATAGTAGCTATAGATACTTTCATAAACCGATTTTTTCCAAACCTGATATCTGCGAGACCTTTTGATCGCGAACGAAAAATGCCGGCTTTTTTGAAACTATTTTTTGATTTGTCAATTGCTTTCAAAGTCGATATAGGTACATAGACGACGCGTACTCTTGGATATAAGATTTAAAAGAATTTGTTCAAGAAATTAAATTCAAAATGGACTGTCATACTATTAATTCTGAAAATAAATTTGTATTCGTTAGTGGTATTTCCCTTAAGAATTTTCAAAAAGGTAACCACTTTTATCAACTCTGGAAACGAGAATTTATTTTTGAAAACCATACAGGCTCAAATATCGATTTTAAAGTTAATCGGTCAACTAACTAAAAACTTCAAAGTGGCGGTCATTTTTCTGAATCTGACAACGGATACGTGATCGCAGAAGACACGGATCCTCAGATAGCGATTTTGAAAGAAATTGAGCCAATAAAATAAAAAAGTAAAGTTACAGCCCATATACGTCCCACTGCTGGGCACAGGCCTCCCCTCTTTTCTGAGAGGGTTATAAGTAAAAATTAAAATAATGCCTACGTAACAGAAAAGCGACAAGCTCAACTGCCTGTGTATAGCGGCGCATGTACGTTTAAACGTGGTAGACCCATGCTGCAGCTAATTAGTAGCATTGTTGCAGCACGAATAGGTCAGCTCGACCGGGGACCACAAGGGCAAGGACCACGCTCTCATAGAATACATGTGTGAAATAGCAGTTTAACCCTGCTGTGTTTCGTATGGTGAGTGTAGAGAACCGGAGACCCTTTTTACTGGAACTCCTTTCCAGTTAGTAGCATTCCATCTTAGTCCTCACGGGTGACAACGCAACTGCATTTAAATAGGTAATCGAGGATAGATATAGATGTATATGGGCTATAGCAACCACTTAGCATCAGGTGGACTGTGTGCTCGTTTGTCACCCGTATCTTATAAAAAAAACCCACCCACTCTCGAAGTTTGCAGTAATAACAAAAAAAATACTTATATGACGGCCCCTTGGCGATGTGGCTTACTGCTGAGTTGCGGTGCTGATTGGCAGACAGAATTTATTTAGAATTTAATAAAAACATTTCAAAGAAAAGATTTAGAAAGAAACTATTTATGTAAACCGCCTCCACGACGAGAAAATTCTAGTGTTGGGTAAACTTCTATTCGAATGTTTTTAAAACGTTCTACTTAGTTTTAAAAGCTTTAAAAGCACACTCACGGCACTGACAATTCTTACAGTCGGTCTTGCTGACTGTTGCCGAGAAAAGGTTGTCATCGTCGTTATCGATGCCTTTTATAGTGATGGTGAGTCCGGAAAGATTTCCGCATATACTGTGTGACGTGCTGATGCATATGTTGTCGTCCGTAGAACTTCCATTGTCTTCCTCTTTCGTCGGCTGTTCTAATTGGGTGGAGTACGGTCGAGATGGGGATGATTCAGATTCGCTGTGAAATAAGTGGCAAAATTTTTATTAAATTATTTATATATATTCGTTTTATTTTTCGTTCGTTATATTTTTCGTAGATAAGATCTCGTGGATATCCACGAGGAAGTTGAAATATTCGTATTTTCTGTGAGTGAATTCACAGAGGCTACATTATTTTATATCCTGTTATAATAATTAAAAGGTATCCACTAGCGTAATAGGTCATTAGAGCCTGTGTTTGTGTGTGAGTGTGTGTGTGTGTGTGTGTGTGTGTGTGTGTGTGTGTGTGTGTGTGTGTGTGTGTGCGTGTGTGCGCGTGAGTACGTGCGCACGTATGTGCGTGTGTATGTAACGTTGTCATTAACAGCAATATGTAACTAAGTAATAACAACACTAACTCAGGTGCGGATTCTTCTGCTTCATCTTCCACAAACGTTGCTCGCATGGAACGACGAGGTACGGTCGATCGTCGCTTAGCGCTGGTGATATAATTTACATCATAATTAAAATAAATTCTAAAATCCAACCTACTGCAAAAAATGAGTAAGTTCTAAATTCAACTGTATGTTCTTGTTACGTATTATGCTCAATATCTTCGCCAATAAATTGTAAACCCATTTTCTTGATATTTTTAAATAGGTTATACTTCAGAAGGGGATTCTCTTTCTAACCCTCACGATGGAAAAAAGTGGGTGAAGTTTTTAATGTAGACGATGTAAAACTAGTATTTGGATGACATCGTACTTGTTACTTTTGAGATTGTGCTATACCTAAGTCCACTCAAAAGGGTTAAAACTAAACTTTTAATATAAAGTAAAAACCACTTTAAGGAACCTAAAAGAATAAAATTATTTTCACAACCTCCAATTCCCCCTTTATTAACTATAAAATAAAAAAAATTGGTTCTCTAAGTTGGTTTACGGACGATAGTCTAACGTGACAACGTCATAACAAAAATATTTATGAAATTATTGCATACTTTGTGGAAAAGATATAGTTAACGCAACGTAACGTATATAAGTTGTAACGTTACAATGAGCGTAACTTTACAATGAGTCATCCTTTTTCATGCGTGCAGCCGACGTTCATCGATTTATTAGACATTGTCACGTCAAAAATAAATAAATAACCGACTTCAAAAGGACGGAGATACACAATTAAATTGTAAGTTTTTTTTAATGTGTGTTAGTTACCTTACAACTTTTTTCTGGGTGAACCGATTTAAATGATTCTTTTTGTATTTGAAAGCTGGTGCTCCTTCTCTGGGTTCATATAAAATTGATGAAGATCTGACCAGTAGCTTTTATGCTATCCTTAATAATGCCTATTTAATTGACTTCGACTACATTGATGATGTATTCATTTTATTTATATTGAAATCGGTTGTACAAAATTTTTAATTTTACCACTTGTTTGAAGTCGATTTCAAAGGATCTTTAATAAGGATTATTGAACTTATTAAACAGCCTTTATCTATCTTATATATTATTAGTAAGGAATATACCGAACAACGAAAAACGTTCACAATTCCGCTGGTGGTATAATTTTCATCTAGGTTATATTATATCGTCAAGTAGCGAAACTAAATTTCTACGGCATTAGTTGTAATTAAGGCTTAAAGTAGTATAAAGTAGTCTTTGAGACGAAAGAAGTCCTTTAGCCGAGGCGTTACACTCTTCGTTAATGTTTAATCGTATTTCCTGTCAAACGTATGGAATTAAAACTTTAGTTCGTGTATCTTCCGCAGGATAATCTTATTTAAAATTTGTTTTATGTTAGTTTAAAACCGTGACTAATTATTAAACTACTTTTTAAATTAAGACCAAACATTTTTGACATAGACCGAGTTGTTGTCCAGTTTGCGTCAACTCAGAAAAGAGTGCGCCCGCGACTGTACAAAATAATTTTCGTCAATTATTATCGTTTTAAAATTCATAGAAATTGTTGTGATATTGTAAATGTGATGTCTACTATAAAAATTCTCTATTGCAGCCGAAAAACAGTTGTTTTCAGTGTTTCACCTTCGTGTCTCGGAAACTACGTAAATCTATTGGTCTTGCGCCAGGTCTCTCTCCGGTCGTGTCGGACTTCCGTCCCATGGGACAATGTGTGCGAGGGAATAGAGAGTGCTGTCTTTGCGTACACACTTTGCACTATAATCCTGAACTGCTCAGATGACTAGCCGCGGTCGAGACTGTTTGCCGTGACCAAATTATTATTACTATTGTAAAATAATTGAATTTCTCGGCGAAGACCAACAGACAGACAAATGATAGAGCGCTGGCTATAAGTTATGCCGAAACCATATTCGTGTCACTTCTTGACAACCACTCAAGCGCACATCTTAGTTACTTCTATTTATCACTGCCTTTAAAGCTGAGCGTGCGTATGTGTATACATATACTTAAAACCATATTTATGGTTGAAAATATTTTAGATTAGTATGTGTGCGAGTGCGTGTTCTAGTAATAAGTTAAGTATGGATTTTTTTGGTTGGTTTGGCTTTACATTTACGCAGTCTTATGTCTAATTAAGAGCCTGTAAAAAAGAAGAAGAAACAATCAGTTTGTACTAATGAATATGAAATATTCAATACTCACGCGATCCTATCATCAGCTAACTGATCGCCTACTGACGCTCTGGTTTTGCGTGGAGCTGTGGATATTCGCTGACTGGGTCGACTGTTTTGTAAAGACACACAAATTTTAAATTTTGCAATCGTCCATCTATAAAAGTCCTTCAAAAACATGACCCTCCTTAATAGACTGACTTATAACAGGGATTAAATCAAGTGAGGAAGCTGCAGGTGTCAGTCTCATTCCGTCGCCTCTTACGACACCTATTTACTTATTAAAGCATTAGGAAATGACTTGGAGTGGAAGATTCTCTTACAAAACTTCGAATGTTAGGAATTTACCGAAACAATAAATGGCAATGTTTCTACATATTATTTACTTATGTTTACTCTACATATTATTTACTTATGTTTCCAGTATAATACGAGCAACCATTAGATTGACCGACGACGTCCTGACGAAAGGCATTTACCACGGAAAGTGCTCTGAGGAATTGTTCGGACTCATTTCAGCCGCACAGTTTCACCACCGCACATCGCGACAAAACTCGCGATACCATACCATCTACATGACTGGCGGTCAACCACTGTGCGATTCAAAATAAGTTTTCTTCCTCGCACAACTTCCTTGTGGAATAGACTCCCACCAGACCAATAAGATTTAGGGACCTTCAAGAAAAGAGCGTACTCCATTTTAAAGGCTGGCAACGCATCTGCAATTCCCCTGGTGTTGCAGTTGCTCATGGGCGGCGGTAAGCACTTACCATCAGGTGAGCCGTGTGCTCGTTTGCTCCGTTTAAAAAACATGCAAGTAGTCGACCTAGTGACTTAGAAGAACTGTGTTTTATGGCAAAATTTGTGAAAGGCCTATATTTCGCTGTGGTCCTGTGATTATGACATAAGACGATGATGAATGATTTTAAAAGCAATTAAAAGCGCTTTTGATAGCGATGAAAATGATTTTAAAAGCTTATTTAAATTACATACCCAGGCTCTTCAGCAAGGATTTCCCCAGACGACTGAATTTCTGAAACTCTCTGTAGGGAAGATGCTCGAGGAACAACTGTTTCTCTACTAAAACAAATTTCTTAACTTTACTGGATTAGAATTTTTCTTATTTGGCTCATTTAATTTTATCTGTAAGTCTTAGTTTTTTTCCATTGTTAATTTAAATAATTCTAATCCACCGATGAACAGGCATATACAAATGGGTAAATCTAAAAACTAGTATCATCGATATTCGATTTCGACAAAGTTATAGTATGATAGTTTGGTCCGGTTAGTTCAAAGTACTGTCCTTGAAAAAATTAAGTATCCAAATTTATTTCTCATAGCTTAAATAAAAAAAGTGGACAATGAAGAGTAAACGCAACAAAAATCGCTGGAAATATGTTGTGGTTATTTTAGATTATAAAACCTTTACCATAAATAATAATATTATTAAATTAAAATATAAATGTGAAAAAGTAATCAAGCTTGGTAGGCGCGACGTTGTTGGCTTCACCAGTAAAGAGTTGTGATATGAACAGCCGCAAAGATTCATACCAATAAAAAAAGGAATGTAAAACATTCTTGAAACTGCTGTTATGGAATTTAGGGGTAAAATAACCCAAATTAACCCGACTGGTGGTCACCAACTATTATAGAGTGATTTTGTTTGGACTAAATGCCATAAACTGTGCAGTGTGCGACTGTGACACTAACAAAATAGTAATAAATTATTAAAATAATATAATAGGCTCAGACCAACAAAAAAGAGACAGAGCGCTGGTTTCATTGCAACTGATATGTTCACTTGCATCATGTTCTAGTTTTTGACATGCACTCGCTGCATTTTCTTTCTTTGTTTTTAATTTCTTTAACAGCCAGTATACGTCCACTGCATATACCACACACATGCATCTAAATATATTGTTGATTGCAAATTTTTTTGTTGATTGCAAATTATTTGAAATTCATATTTGTGCGAGTAGAAAACATGCTTACAATAAGTTAAACATGGTTATGGCTTGATTTCGGAGTTATTAAAAATGTACGCAGCGCTATTACTATTTTTTTCTGTTGGTCTGAGTCTTAGCTGTAAAAGAAGAAGAAACAACCACTTTGTACTAATTAACATGAAATGTTTGATTACTCACGTGATCCTGTCATCAGCTAGCTGATCACCTACTGACGCTCTGGTTTTGCATGGAGCTCTGGATACTCTTTGACTGGGCCGACTGTATTGTAAAGCAAAAAATTGATAATTATCATCATTCATCATCCATGTACAAAAGTGCACTGTAAACGTAGCTTTCCCTGATATGAGGGATTCTTTCTATAATCATTGGTTGATTTTACCTTACCATTTCTGTCATTTTGTTTTTACATATTATCTTACCTATGTGCCTAGTGTAGTACGAGTCGCTATTACAGCGACGTCTTGATGTAACATGCAGTGAGTCGACGTTGGAATTTTTTTATAAATAAATATGACAAAAGAGTATACAGTTCTCCTGATGGTAAGTGGATGCTGTGGCCCATCGACATCTACATCTATCTTCAGTTAAGAATCAAAATGCAGGTGCATTCAGCACACTGTCACCTTTGCTATGACATTGGTCAATTTAAATATTCCAAAGTTTTTAGAGATTTTGACTGTAATTTTATCTAGCAGACAAAGGACAATGATAATATATTAAGGCAGCAAAGAGGACACAATACTATGAGGTTTACTCGTATATCACTATCAAAACATTCATCGTTTTCAGTAACTTCTCAAATCACTCGACAAAAATTCCTTTGATATTAGGTATATCATATACTTAGCCGTGATATATTTAATTGTGAAATATTTGAACATTTTTTAAATAGTTGCTGTGGCCTACAAACATTATTCCTAGATTGAGAATCAAATAAAAGGGTTCTAATTTCACATTGTGTTGCTATTGTACATTGGTATTTTACGAGAGCGTCCTACTTAAGTCGAGCCGAACCCCTCCTCTACTATTACCATTATATAACTGCGACGTAGTTGTAGCTTGATCGCATAAAATTATTGATAAAGCGTTGACCTGATAATAATTAAAAGCAACTTAATAAAAGACTATATTGAACGATCCATACAGAAACATCTAATGATGAAGTAGACACAGCGATGAAAATTATTTAAATGCTTATGCAAAATACATACCCAGACTCGTCTAAGATATCCTCCGATGACGGAATTTTAGATACTCTTGATAGGGCAGATGCACGAGGACTTGAGGCTTCACTACAAAAAAAGTTCGTTAACTTAGAATTTTTATTATTAGCCTTATTTGATTTTATGTTTCATTTATTTATTATTATTGTAATGTTTAAAATGTACAATAATTTCACATTAGCTAATCGAACGTTATTTTTTCTTTAGAAATTTATTTCATTTCAGTTGGTAAGATGGATGGTTCGAAAAATGGAATACGCCCGCTACCCTATCGGGCGAATGTACGAAACTGAATGTTGCTGTTGATCACGTATGGTACAGTATGGCCGTCGACCACTAATAAAAAACTTGTACGGCAGTGTTTTTAAATAACTCTGAATTTGACAACATTCAGTGGGATACATATTGTGTCTAATTTTCAAAAAGTAGTTTTCTTGGAATTACTTCGACGCTTTTGTTTTGATCGATTCTATAATCTAATCAGCTCTTCTCCTCAAAAAAACGAAGTCGATTGCCGTGAACAACATCGAAATCGGTTGATTCGTTTGAGAGATATCGTTGACGAAAGAAATCTCTAAAAAGTATTTTGTCAAAATAACATGAAAACATTCTGTGATTTTTTTTTGTAATAGGCTTTTTGTGAAACTGAAACAATTGCGTCGATTGCCGTAAATCACATCAAAATCGGTTGATTTGTTCGTAAATAAAATAAAAAAATAAGCCTTGGTGTTCTATGATTATGACGTTTATGAGCTCGAAAAGCTGAAAAATGTCATCATAAGTGGAATTTGGAGCAGTTTAATATTAAAACTAGCGGAATGTCCCAGGGATGGCCTGCAGGGTCAACAATTTTTTTAAAGAAAAATATTTCCCATTGGTCTGAGCGTCTTGGCTTGGATAGAAGTAGGAGCAACAATCAGTTTGTACTAACGTGAAATATTTGATACTCACGCGGTCCGATCACCAACTAACTGATCGCCTACTGACGCTCTGGTTTTGCGTGGAGCTCTGGATACTCGCTGACTGAGTCGACTGTTTTGTAAAGCCACAAAAATTGATAATAATGTCGGCATTCATCCATAATTATATATGTATGTATATATTATCCCTCATATGTAAAATACATACCCAGCTTCGTCATCAAGGATATTTCCCGATGAGGAAATTTCGGTTACTCTTGATAAGGAAGATGATCGAACACCAGTTGCTTCTCTATAAAAAAATGATTTTAAATTTTACTAGGTTAGAATTTTTGTTATTTTCTCTATTTTTTGTACATATTGGTTTTAGTACCTGGTTGACCGAGCTTTGCTCGGTATTTTTCGCTCGATTTTTTTAATTCATGTGTTTTGGAAATTATATTTAGATACAAGTTACATACTGATGAAATATAAATAATATTTTTTAATCTTAGCGACATAAGAGAAAAAACGGAACTGGTTATCTGAATAAAAAATCATGAGTGCAAATATTTTAATTTAAATTTTCGTGTTTTTAAAAAATACTAAAAAAGGGCTCGAAAAATAGATTTTCTCAAAAAGAAAGGAACATGAAAAAAAATTTAAAAAAGTCGGTCGGTCGGTCTGGGCTCGAACCGGGGTTTTAAGATTCTGTGACCATTATACCAATTAAGCTATTTACAATCACTAACACTCCGTCAAAATTTACCTTCTTATTCTAACGATTTTGTAGCAGTTTTTCACTGCCTAAAAACACGGACAAAAAGACATTTTTAAAAAATGAATCCTAGCTAGATCGATTTATTATCCCCGAAACTCCCCGGACACTAAATTTTATGAAAATCGTTGGAGCCGTTTCCGAGATCCCGATTATATATATACACAAGAATTGCTCGTTTAATAGTATAGGATTTATGGAATTTTCCATAAAATCCTAACAAAGTGCAAAATCTATATATTCTTTTATAATAATTCTATTTAAATTATGTATATCTATTATAGGTGGTTGAGCCATGCCGAAGCTACGTGGTTCTAGCCCGAATGGGTCGGCTTGACCGAGGAAGGACCACGCTCTCATTGAATACCAACGTAAAATACCTGCTCAATGCTGCTGTGCTTCGTATGGTGAGTGTAGAGAACCGGATACCCTTTTTACTGCAAACGAGTCATTCCATATTAGTTCTCAGCGGTGGCAACATATTTTTGATTCTTAATCATTGTAAATGTCTATGGGCCAAAACATCCACTTACCATCGAGTGGACTGTTTGCTCGTTTATCCCCATTATTCTGTAAAAATAAAAACAAAATGCCACCGATTTATGGAATTATAAACCTCTTAATTAGATTTTTAAGTTTCTTCACCAAAAGCAATCATCAGATAATATGGTCGTAGATTTGGCTGATATACCAATCACTATAATATAGATTGTTAACAACAAAACAACAGAACTCCATATACCATCTGGTATATGGAGTTCTTTTTTCAACTACTAATTTAATAGTATTGACAATTAATTCAGTAGTTGAAAAAATAACAAAACAAAAAAACAATAATCGAAATTTTTTGCTATGTAATATATAAAGGTAAATTCAACTACTAAATTAATTGTATTGACTAAATTAATTTAGTAGTTGAAAAAATAACAAGAAAACAATAGTCAATTTTTTTTCGCTATGTAATATATAAAGGTTCGACAAGCAAAAACAGCGTCAGAAAAGTAGAAATTAAAACTGTTTTTTTTAAATTTGTTTTTGTGCACTTTTTACAAAAGTGACTACTGTTTCGACAAAACCTCAAACTCTGTGTAGGGAGCGAGTACTACACTAACGCAATAATTTTTGACAATTAACATAAACTGAAATGTCATAGAAATAGTTGTGTTGCCCAGTTTATCGTAAATAAATCGTACATAAATAATTTTTATTAAGTTTTTCAGGTTTCATACTTCCCAATAACAGCCTACAGACAGGAAGTGGGTGTTTCATCCCCGTGCTTCAGCGAGCACGGGAAGCCATTGATCCTGTACTTGATTGTTCCCCGGTCGTGTCGGATTTCCGTCGTATTGGACTATGTGAGTGGTGGACAGTGCTGTGAGTGGTTTCAATTGAGACCATTTGCCGTGACCGAAATTCAGTTTCGAGGGCATTATTTATTAATATTACAAATAATTAAATGTTTTTGCTCAGACCAACAACGAAAGAACACGCATTGCACTATCTCTGTTCTTTCTTTCGTTAATTGGATTAACATATGCACCTAAAACTATATTGTTGGTTGAAAATTATTTTAGATATATATGCGTGCTTGTATACAATAAGTTAAGCATAGTTTTGGCCTATTTTCGGATTCTCTAGAAATATTTGCAGCGCTCCGTGTGCCTCTCTTAGTTGATCCGAGTGTCTTATCTGTAAGAGACGCAGATGCACTAATCAGATTGCACTAATGGACATTAAATATATGATACTCACGCGATCCCATCACCAGCTACCTCACCGCCTATCGTTACTCTTGTTTTGCGTGGAGCTCTGGATACTCGCTGACTGGGTCGACTATTTTGTAAAGCCACAAAATTGATAATATTAGCAACCATCTATGTATATATATATATATATATATATATATATATATATATATATATATATATATATATGTATATTATCCATCGTAAATAAAATACATACCCAGGTATTGTATCAACGATTTGCCCCGATGACGGAATTTCTGTTACTCTTGATAAGGAAGATGCTCGAAGACCAGCTGCACTTCTACAAAAAAGTGTCTTAAGTTTACGAGACAAGTTATATTATTCTTTGCCAAATTTGATTTAATCATACAGAATTTTTAAAAATAGAATAAGGGTGAAAAGCGAGGACACATACCACCTCATGGTAAGCGGATGCTGTGCGCAATATACATCATTACATATATCCTCGAATAAGAATCAAAATGCATTGTCACCCCTGAAGACTAAAATGAAATGCCTCGTTTCCATTAAAAAGTCTCCGGTTCTCTACACTCACCACACGAAACACATAAGCATTTAGCTGCTATTTTACGCTGGTATTGTGGCAGCGTAGTCCTTCCCCATTCGAGCCGATCCATTCATGCTACAATTATAATATTGTTGCAACATGGCTCTACCACGAACAAAATTCTGATCTATTAATCTGTTGATCTATTGATGAATAGACGACAAATGAAAAAAACTGAATACATTTAGCATAACAATTTGAACTTTTACTTTATGTAAAGCGTAAAAATTTCAATTTAGGTAATCGCAACGTTCTCTTCAACTTAGTTTAAGACTTTTTTTCAATTGTGTTGTAATAAACAAATGGACCTTTCTATTTCCTTTCTCTATCTCTTAAATTGACTGTAGTTTTTCGTGTAAATTGATCAACACCATCAAGGGAACTAATTTGTGTGATTTAACCTTCATTTTCTTAGACCGATCCTATCTTTCGACCTAGAAGCACCCACAACATATTGTACAAAAAAAACTCGAAACAATAAACAAAAGGTTGTGTCATAGTCTTAGTGTCTTGAATGTAAAACAAGTAGAATCAACAATTATAATAATGCACATGATTGATTTGATACTTACGAGATTCTATCACTAGCTAATTGATCGCCTACTGATGCTCTGGTTTTGCGCGGAGCTCTGGATACTCGCTGACTGGGTCGACTATTTCGTAGAGACACAAATAATAATAAAAATGTTAGTAATTATCCATCTTTCCATTACAGTCTATAAAGGCCACTACTAAACATAGACCTCCCCCCATATATTGGTTCAAAGTTTGGATTTCGCTATAGTTGAATTGCTTGGCAGGAGCGAATTGTCACCTGCAGTTCTTTATTATTTTAGAGTTGTTACCAGGAAGATGCTGCGCCATCTCCTGTTTCAGTTTGTTAGGGGATTCCCTTACGTCGCTACTACGGCGAATGTAGGTAATATAGGCAATATAGAGAAGTGATGATGGCTATCTATTAATGTCCGGTGTAGTGTGAGCCGCCATTAGATTGAGCGTGCCTCGTGGCAGAATTTGTGAGATGTCTATTTAGCAGTAGACTTGTGGCTTAACAGAAGACGACGAACGATGATAGAATATTTTTAACGTTGCTATCGAGGCCTTGTTTTATAAACGTTGCAGCTTACCATACCAATACAAATTATTTTATGCGACTAGACTTCATGACATTTTCAATTTAATCCAGCAAAGACACGATAACGACAGTATCTAAGGTGCCGAAACGGATTAAATAGCTAAAGTTTTACATCACCATCAAAACATTGTTTGCACTAATAGCTCACGCAGCTACAACAATTTCGTTTCATATATTACACTCTAGTGATATGTGTTTAATTGTGACGTGTTTTAATTAAAGGTTCCTTAATTTCATTTTATTGCGTGATTGTGCTTTGGTAATTAATAGAATCAGGCGCTACTTTGTGAAAATCCATTATAATAAACATATTAATAGTTACTTCGCAACCATCCGCTCAATAAAATAAAATGATGTGTCTTACACTTAGCGGTCAGCCGCCGTAGAGTCTACATCTCCTGAGGATGCCATGTGTAGAGGTGAAACACGTGTCGAATTATTGTCGATGGTGTGTCTTTCCTTGAATAGTGGTGTTGGGAGTGGTGGCGTTGGGGGAGGGCGAGAGGTGCTCTTCAAAATAGATAAGACGCATCATTTTATTTTATTGAGCGGATGGTTGGAAAGTAACTATTAATATCTTTATTGTGCTTTGGTACTCCGTGAGAGCGTGCTCTTCTCCAGTCGAATCGAACCCCTCTTCTACAGCTTTTATACAGTTTCATTGTAGCGATACTTGTCCACGTAAAGATTTGTAAAGCCTACCTAATATTAACTAAAAGCAACTTGATGGAAGATTATGTTGAACAAGTCGATTAAGTAATATGAAATAAAGAACGAGATATAGTGATAAAAATTATTTTAAAGTCATAATATTTAGGACATACCCTGGGACTTCACTATAGATTTCTTCAGATGACGGAATTTCGGTTACTCTTGATTGGGCAGATGCTCGGGGTGGTGATGTGGCTTCTCTACAAACAATTTCTTTAAATTTAATATATTAGATTAGAACTCTAACAAAAAAAAATATTTTCGTATTTGATTTTGTCTGTAGGTATTAGTTTTACTGATTTATAATTGAAATGTTTAAAAGTACACAACAATTGCACTTTTGCTTATCTCAATGTTTTATTCTTTAATTGGTATAGCAAAGAAGGGTTCCATTTCAATTTGTACCGAATACATGTTCTATCCTATCAAGCTACTGTGCGAGAGAAACCATTTCTACACGATGTTAATCACAAAGCAATCAGGTGTGATGCGGTATAGCACTGTATTTAATTAAAATTTAAGAAGTATCCTCGATGAGAGACGTATTTTCATAGGCCCCGTTTATTTTCAGTAAAAAGTAAAAGCAAAACAAAATATGAAATTTAAAGCTATGCCGAAAAATGCATTAACTTTACATTCGTATATTGTTATCATTAATTCAAGGATATCATTAATAGGTAACAGTTCTTAAAAAGATATAAAAAGTTTTAAATAGATTATTGTTTACACAGATAGGTAATGTGCATTGAAATAGTCACGAATCGTTGACTGGTGCATACGGAAAATAATAAATAAATAATGCAATTAAATAAAATGGTTCATATTAATTACAGCCTACTCCTAAATAAGGATTAGTGCTTGAAGATGTAGGATTTTCTCCCTTAAGCCGCAGTCCTGACCCAAGGCACTCGTGCACACCCATTGCACCTTGGAAAAGGAAGAGGATGAGGGAGTTACTTCATCTAGTGGAACTACGACAGTGCGAAATTGCCACTCCAGAAACTTTCTTTGCGCTCCCGTATTATCACTGCTAGAAACCCAATTCGCCCTTTGGTCATAGAATTTTCAATAAATAAACGTTACAATAGCATTTTAATATAACATAAAATAAGACTTCATTCCAAGGCAATAACAACGGATTCACAATGAATCTTTACAAAACGTTTCTTTTTGAAAATAAAGATAATTAACTGTGTTGACAGACTGAGCGAACTTGCACATTTTAGACTTTTGATCGATGTTCACGATCATCAAAAGAAAAATCAAAAGTAAAAGTAAAAGCAAAACAAAATATGAAATTCAAAGCTATGCCGAAAAATGCATTAACTTTACATTCGTATAGTGTTATCATTAATTCAAGGATATCATTAATAGGTAACAGTTCTTAAAAAGATATAAAAAGTTTTAAATAGATTATTGTTTACACAGATAGGTAATGTGCATTGAAATAGTCACGAATCGTTGACTGGTGCATACGGAAAATAATAAATAAATAATGCAATTAAATAAAATGGTTCATATTAATTACAGCCTACTCCTAAATAAGGATTAGTGCTTGAAGATGTAGGATTTTCTCCCTTAAGCCGCAGTCCTGACCCAAGGCACTCGTGCACACCCATTGCACCTTGGAAAAGGAAGAGGATGAGGGAGTTACTTCATCTAGTGGAACTACGACAGTGCGAAATTGCCACTCCAGAACCTTTCTTTGCGCTCCCGTATTATCACTGCTAGAAACCCAATTCGCCCTTTGGTCATAGAATTTTCAATAAATAAACGTTACAATAGCATTTTAATATAACATAAAATAAGACTTCATTCCAAGGCAATAACAACGGATTCACAATGAATCTTTACAAAACGTTTCTTTTTGAAAATAAAGATAATTAACTGTGTTGACAGACTGAGCGAACTTGCACATTTTAGACTTTTGATCGATGTTCACGATCATCAAAAGAAAAATCAAAAGTAAAAGTAAAAGCAAAACAAAATATGAAATTCAAAGCTATGCCGAAAAATGCATTAACTTTACATTCGTATAGTGTTATCATTAATTCAAGGATATCATTAATAGGTAACAGTTCTTAAAAAGATATAAAAAGTTTTAAATAGATTATTGTTTACACAGATAGGTAATGTGCATTGAAATAGTCACGAATCGTTGACTGGTGCATACGGAAAATAATAAATAAATAATGCAATTAAATAAAATGGTTCATATTAATTACAGCCTACTCCTAAATAAGGATTAGTGCTTGAAGATGTAGAATTTTCTCCCTTAAGCCGCAGTCCTGACCCAAGGCACTCGTGCACACCCATTGCACCTTGGAAAAGGAAGAGGATGAGGGAGTTACTTCATCTAGTGGAACTACGACAGTGCGAAATTGCCACTCCAGAACCTTTCTTTGCGCTCCCGTATTATCACTGCTAGAAACCCAATTCGCCCTTTGGTCATAGAATTTTCAATAAATAAACGTTACAATAGCATTTTAATATAACATAAAATAAGACTTCATTCCAAGGCAATAACAACGGATTCACAATGAATCTTTACAAAACGTTTCTTTTTGAAAATAAAGATAATTAACTGTGTTGACAGACTGAGCGAACTTGCACATTTTAGACTTTTGATCGATGTTCACGATCATCAAAAGAAAAATCAAAAGTAAAAGTAAAAGCAAAACAAAATATGAAATTCAAAGCTATGCCGAAAAATGCATTAACTTTACATTCGTATAGTGTTATCATTAATTCAAGGATATCATTAATAGGTAACAGTTCTTAAAAAGATATAAAAAGTTTTAAATAGATTATTGTTTACACAGATAGGTAATGTGCATTGAAATAGTCACGAATCGTTGACTGGTGCATACGGAAAATAATAAATAAATAATGCAATTAAATAAAATGGTTCATATTAATTACAGCCTACTCCTAAATAAGGATTAGTGCTTGAAGATGTAGAATTTTCTCCCTTAAGCCGCAGTCCTGACCCAAGGCACTCGTGCACACCCATTGCACCTTGGAAAAGGAAGAGGATGAGGGAGTTACTTCATCTAGTGGAACTACGACAGTGCGAAATTGCCACTCCAGAACCTTTCTTTGCGCTCCCGTATTATCACTGCTAGAAACCCAATTCGCCCTTTGGTCACAGAATTTTCAATAAATAAACGTTACAATAGCATTTTAATATAACATAAAATAAGACTTCATTCCAAGGCAATAACAACGGATTCACAATGAATCTTTACAAAACGTTTCTTTTTGAAAATAAAGATAATTAACTGTGTTGACAGACTGAGCGAACTTGCACATTTTAGACTTTTGATCGATGTTCACGATCATCAAAAGAAAAATCAAAAGTAAAAGTAAAAGCAAAACAAAATATGAAATTCAAAGCTATGCCGAAAAATGCATTAACTTTACATTCGTATAGTGTTATCATTAATTCAAGGATATCATTAATAGGTAACAGTTCTTAAAAAGATATAAAAAGTTTTAAATAGATTATTGTTTACACAGATAGGTAATGTGCATTGAAATAGTCACGAATCGTTGACTGGTGCATACGGAAAATAATAAATAAATAATGCAATTAAATAAAATGGTTCATATTAATTACAGCCTACTCCTAAATAAGGATTAGTGCTTGAAGATGTAGAATTTTCTCCCTTAAGCCGCAGTCCTGACCCAAGGCACTCGTGCACACCCATTGCACCTTGGAAAAGGAAGAGGATGAGGGAGTTACTTCATCTAGTGGAACTACGACAGTGCGAAATTGCCACTCCAGAACCTTTCTTTGCGCTCCCGTATTATCACTGCTAGAAACCCAATTCGCCCTTTGGTCATAGAATTTTCAATAAATAAACGTTACAATAGCATTTTAATATAACATAAAATAAGACTTCATTCCAAGGCAATAACAACGGATTCACAATGAATCTTTACAAAACGTTTCTTTTTGAAAATAAAGATAATTAACTGTGTTGACAGACTGAGCGAACTTGCACATTTTAGACTTTTGATCGATGTTCACGATCATCAAAAGAAAAATCAAAAGTAAAAGTAAAAGCAAAACAAAATATGAAATTCAAAGCTATGCCGAAAAATGCATTAACTTTACATTCGTATAGTGTTATCATTAATTCAAGGATATCATTAATAGGTAACAGTTCTTAAAAAGATATAAAAAGTTTTAAATAGATTATTGTTTACACAGATAGGTAATGTGCATTGAAATAGTCACGAATCGTTGACTGGTGCATACGGAAAATAATAAATAAATAATGCAATTAAATAAAATGGTTCATATTAATTACAGCCTACTCCTAAATAAGGATTAGTGCTTGAAGATGTAGGATTTTCTCCCTTAAGCCGCAGTCCTGACCCAAGGCACTCGTGCACACCCATTGCACCTTGGAAAAGGAAGAGGATGAGGGAGTTACTTCATCTAGTGGAACTACGACAGTGCGAAATTGCCACTCCAGAACCTTTCTTTGCGCTCCCGTATTATCACTGCTAGAAACCCAATTCGCCCTTTGGTCATAGAATTTTCAATAAATAAACGTTACAATAGCAATTTAATATAACATAAAATAAGACTTCATTCCAAGGCAATAACAACGGATTCACAATGAATCTTTACAAAACGTTTCTTTTTGAAAATAAAGATAATTAACTGTGTTGACAGACTGAGCGAACTTGCACATTTTAGACTTTTGATCGATGTTCACGATCATCAAAAGAAAAATCTTTTTAATTTTAATACATAATATTTCTTTGTGAATAGTGTGCAAACCAATTACTATATAATGGTGGTAAGTTAATTTTTTTCTCATTGTAAATAAATAGTCTGTGTGTTTAAGAAAACTGTAGTTTATTTATTAAAAAGTAGTAACATTTATTAGAAATTCATCCGAGGCTTAACAGTTAAACACATCCGTAATCAATAAACGATCTAGTATACATTTCTATATCGTCCTAGTATACACGTTTTTTACATTTTTATTTTTTTAATTCCGACTATCCATCCCGTTAGGGGTGGATAATCCAAGACGCGATTTCGAGTATCCACCCTAGGGTGGATTTCTTAGCGTGGATAAACGGAATAACTCACTATAATAAAATTAAAAATTTAACCAGTCATACAGTCCTACTCCGATGGTGCCAAGAACACTGGCTGTGTTTCTTCGCCGAGTGGTTATACTTAGCCTTTGAGCGAGAAAAGAACCAGCCCTCTTATCACCAGCAGCGACGACCAGTCACGGATCCAGTTCCTTATGGAACTTCACCGCACGTGGACCCCACGGACCGATGGTCCCTACAGTCTAATGGCACAATTATGTAGTAATTTATCTACCTGTCTTTAAACATTCCGTCTGATGAACCACAGAGTACTTTTAGTTTAAACTTAGATATACATATTGCCAGTCATAATTTATTGAGTACATTTTTAGTTCAACTTTATTTATTAAATATTAATCATATTTTTGTGTTGCTGGTTTGTCGGCATAAGTATTAGTAGAAATTTAAGTAGGTAAATCTGCTGTATTCCATTGATATATAAGTGTTTTTATATTATAATTATATATAAAAACACTTATAGAATATTTATAGGTATGAACTTTATACTCTCACTTTTGGATCCACCATTCAATGCTTTGGCTATCAACAAAAGCATCAAATTCTGGTATAACATTAAAATTTGCCGTTATATTATTAGACCACATTTGTCCTTCAATAGGAGTAACAGGAACGGGTATTGAGCTGCTTGTCAAACCTGAAGTAACTGGTGGTTCCATAACATAAGGTTGGGATTGAGGGTTCACACTTTTAACGTTATGAGGCATATCATTTAAGTTAACCCTTATCTGTGGTCTGTTCGAACCCTGGGCAACGGCGGAGTTCTTATTGAAACGCTTCTTTTACGATTTCTACCTCGAGATCGATGGTCATTACAATGTCGAGATTTATGATGATCGTGGTGTCGACAACGGGTTGATGGGGGACCGTTTGTGTTTTTGCCTACCATGGCGTCTTTGCTTACTACGACGATCAGGAGTACTAGAGCTATAAGCGAGCTTCCATAACGTTTACGAGCACGATTACGTCGCTTATATTATGTGGTCGCCATGTAAGTTTATAACTAACCGACAAACCCAAAAATTTAATTGTTAAAAATTAAGGATATTTTTCACTTGTGTCTACTAAACTAACGGTAACAAATTAAAGGAAGAGAAATATTTATAGTTACAAATATTATAATCGATCTTATGATACCTTAGATATTATGATAGCAAAGATATTGCATAATAATTTCTTAAATTTACGCGAACACTACACATTGAATAAAACTATTATTTACGGATTTTATCGCGTTTAATTACATTAATTTATTGTTATTATTATCCCGACGTTTCGGGTGCTTTACAGCGCCCATGGTCACGGGGGGGACTGAGATGTTTGACGTCCCAATGTCATAGTTAGTCCGGCTACCTTCAGTTTTTTAATATTAATTTTTGGTCCGATTTACGCAAAACGAGCTTATAGTATCATGAAGTCTTGCAGTGGTATGCTTGGGTTTGGGTTTAATTTTGTTAATTATAGGATCCCAAGCAGATGGTAGCACCCAACCATCTTCTCTATTGAAATTTGGATGTTTTTTAATTTCAATAGCCTCGCGTATCATCCTTGGTAGGAATCGGTGTTCTTTTGCGAGAATTTGTGGTTTATCAAATCTAATGTAATGGTGGGGACGATCTTGAACATGTTTGCAGACTGCAGACTTCCCGGAGCGTCGGTGCTTCACATCAGCGATATGTTCCTTCACGCGGGTTTTTATAGATCTCTTTGTTTGACCTATGTAAGAGAGACCACATTCACAATCTAGCTTGTACACACCTGCATCTTGTAGAGGAATATTACATTTGATGGATGGTAAAAATTGACTAATCTTCTTCAGCGGCTTGTAGTATGTCTTAATGGACGCTCGCTTCAAGATGTAGCCAATCTTGTCCGTGACTCCTCTAACATATGGTAGTAGAGCAGGCGCGCGCTCGACTGTGGCCGGCTTCACTCGTTCACTGTGACGTAGGTGCGGGACCCGAAGCTTGTTGTCTTGCAATACTTGCTTGACATGCTGAAACTCCGCAGCCAGATGTTTTCTGTCACAGATCCCTCGTGCTCTCTGAAACAAAGATTTACCCACGGTAGCTAACTGTGAAGGATGATGGTGAGATTCACCATTTAGATATCGGTTGGTATGGGTCTTTTTCCTATACACAGTGTGACCAATAGTGTTATCAGGATTTCGGATGACTAAAACATCTAGGAAAGCTAAAGAATTATTTGCCTCTAACTCCATTGTGAATTGTATTTTAGAGTTTATGGAGTTAAGGTGGTCTAAAAATGCAGTTACTTTGTCAGATGGTAAAATTGTGAAAGTGTCGTCTACGTACCGCTTGTAGAACCTTGGATTTACAGGAGCAGTAAGAAGGGCTTTCTCCTCAAAGTCCTCCATGAATATGTCGGCGACTATGGGAGACACAGGTGAGCCCATCGCCACACCATCTACTTGCTTGTAGAATTCCTCCTTCCACAATAGATAGCCAGATGTGAGGCAATGTTCAAGTAGTATTGCATATTCTTGAGGCATGTTATTTTCTTCTAGCTTCCTAGTTACAATTGAGATGCAGTCCACAATAGGTAGGCATGTAAATAGTGACTGAACATCAAAACTGACCATAGTTTCATTGTTAGCGAGATGTAGGTCTTTTATCTCACTCACAAAATGGTATGAATCCTTTGTGTGTGCTCTGGTATATCCTCTCAGTGGTGATAGTATTTTTGCTAAGTATTGTGCCAGCTTATAAGTTGGTGAATCGATCTGGCTCACTATGGGACGTAGTGGAGCGTTTGGTTTGTGTATCTTCGGTAACCCATACAACCTCGGTGGTTTGGCACATGATGGTATTAGCGAATTCACGTCGAGATTTAATTTTTCGGAGTATTTCTTTATTAAATCGCTAGTTGTTTTAAGCGTGTTAGTTGTAGGGTCTGTTTTGACCTTTTTATATGTACTTTCGTCCGATAAAAGTTGTTGTATTTTAAAATTATATTCCGACGCGTCCATTACCAAATTAAAATTAATATTAAAAAACTGAAGGTAGCCGGACTAACTATGACATCGGGACGTCAAACATCTCAGTCCCCCCCGTGACCATGGGCGCTGTAAAGCACCCGAAACGTCGGGATAATAATAACAATAAATTAATGTAATTAAACGCGATAAAATCCGTAAATAATAGTTTTATTCAAAGATATTGCAATTTCACTTTATAGGTTTTATGATGACAAGCTGTGAAATTATATATAAGCAATCTTAGTAAAAAGGACTAAATTTATCTTATCCTAATCGAATTGAAATCAGGCCTAATATTTTTTTTTCACTTAGATAAACCGTATTCACTGTACTGTATTATGTCAAACTGTATACTCTATATGTGGCAGCTTGAAGATTAAAACAGGTTGCCACTTATGAGATTAACACAGAGACAGGATGTATTCACATACAAATTTATTATGAATTATTAAAGAGGAATAAAAGTCACTGACCTTGGTTCATAGTAAACTCACTTTAGCAGTCTTCTTTGCGTATACTCCAAATCGACTTTAAGACAGGATGTCTTGCGATTACTTGTGGGTTGTTTCATCCCACTTCTGAATTTATCAGCCTTTTTACAATAAACCACGACAACTCACAAAGTTAACTGTTCAATCACTATGTTCGTTGTTTAATTTCACTCTTAAATTGTAAATAATACTTTAAAACACACTATAATTTACTTTCACAAAGAACACTATATATTAATTTAACTTTACTCACAACCTTTAGAATCACCTAATTTCACAATAGACTTGACTATTATAACCATCTCAGCACCACTGTTCGTAATCAACTGCCAGTAGCGTCAAGTGTACGTGCTTTTATGTATTGTGACTCAATTTTAGAATTAATGTAGGTAGTTTGAAATGGATTCGTATTAATATTAATTGTAAAGATTGCTAAGTAATATTGCATAATGATCACTTATCTAACATTATGTACACTCCATGTTAATGCACTTGTACTATATGCTTATTATGACTTTTTCCCTTTAGATGGCACAAAGTTATAATGTAATAAAATATGTTATAACAATTATTCGTAGGTGATCAAATTACTATTTTTCACCATATTACATATTTGATTACATCTATTTAGCCTGTCATTAAACCAAATACTATTTTAAAACCAATAATATTTCCCGGTTTACCGAGATCAGTAAAATGTTGTTTCTAATATTCACAAAATATAAATAGTTTGGTCTTACTGGTGAAGAGTATACTACTTTTATTCAAACTCCACATCCGACTGTTTTTCCGACACTTGATTATCGCACAATTTGGCATTTTTGAAATAAATTGTACCCAACAACGTTTAAGGCCGAATACGAAGAGAACTGGTGAAATTTAATGTATTTCTCTTCACTACAACTTTGACCTGAAGTAATTCTAAGCGTTAAAACATTTTTTTTAGGTTTGTTCGGTTCCTTCACAAGGTACCCACAGTTTTAAAATTTTAAAATAAATGAATATACCAACAAATAAAAAATGTTAAGAAATGATATTTAAAAATGATTGTTCTTCCAAAACTCTGTGAATTTTAATTTAGGAAAAATTCTTTTACGTAAAAATGTTTGTATTGTGATTCCGAAGGTGCCTGCCGCTTTATTTTCGATACAAAATATTATTTATTAACATAATTCGTTTTAATTAAAAACACCTAATAATAATATCTTATACTACCAGATAAAAGTTTGCCGTAATAAATTACCAGGCGCTTCGACGCGTGACGTAAGGTGACAACAGTCGTTGTGTCTGTAGCGGAAATCATTAATTTGGTGTTTTATACAGGTTTAACCTATCCAACTGCAGAGAGATGTAAGACAGGGTGATGTTATATCCCCGAAGCTCTTCACCGCTGCATTGGAAGACGTTTTCAAGCTACTGGACTGGAAAGGATACGGTATTAACATCAATGGCGAGTACATCACTCACCTTCGATTTGCCGACGATATAGTCCGTATGGCAGAATGGCTGGAGGACCTTATCACTATGCTCAATGACCTCAATGGTATCTCCCAACGGATAGGTCTTAAGATGAACATGGACAAAACAAAGATCATGTTTAATGTCCATGTCACACCTATGCCGGTAGTTGTTGGGAGCACTATGCTCGAAGTTGTTGACGAGTACGTTTACCTGGGACAAATAGTCCGACTAGGTAAGTCCAACTTCGACCGAGAGGTCAATCGACGGATTCAACTCGGCTGGGCAGCGTTCGGGAAATTACGACACATCTTCTCGTCAGGTATACCTCAATCTCTGAAAACTAAAGTGTATAACCAGTGCGTGTTGCCAGTGATGACTTACGGATCTGAGACGTGGTCCTTCACTGCTGGCCGTATGCGGACCCTCAAGGTCGCTCAGCGAGCTATGGAGAGGACTATGCTCGGAGTTTCTCTGCGTGATAGACTCAGAAATGAGGATATCCGCAGTAAAACCAGAGTGACCAACATAGCCCAACGGATTAGTAAGCTGAAGTGGCAATGGGCCGGCCATATAGCTCGAAGAACCGATAAGCGATAAGGAAGAAGGGTTCTCGAGCGACCCCCCACTAGATGGAGTGACGACCTGGTAAGACATGCAGGAAGTCGATGGATGCAGGTGGCTCAGAACCGTGCTTTGTGGCGTTACTTGGGGGAGGCCTATGTTCAGCAGTGGACTTGTGAAGGGCTGTAATGATGATGTTGATGATGATACGCGTTTAAGTGACTATAAATGTGAATATAGGTAGGAAAAGAAATAAATGTTACCTGAGTGGTAAAACTGCTTGAATGTTTTATTTTGTGGTTACCTATATTTTTTGTAAGGTAATTTTTTGTTTGATCATTTATACTTTTCTAGTTTCAAGTGAAAAACACTTATGGCCCGGCCACACTAAGGAGAAATGCCGTTAAATATCGCGTTGATGGACGTTGAATGTAGGTGTGGCCACGAATTAACGCGATAATTTTCAACGGCATTAACAATGCCGTTTCCCGTTTGCCGATAACTCGAGTGGCGGTACATCAAAGGATTAACGCGCGAATTATCGCGTTGAAGCGGCCACACTACGTTTGTCTCATTGTGCACGGTGAGTGCCACGAGGTTGCACGTATGGCTGCGATGGAGTGGAGTAATGAAAAAGCTTTTCGAGATTGAATTAAAAAAATTACTTCAAAAGTATACTTTAATTTACGATATGAAACCAAGAAAAATAAGCAGGAGAAAAAAAACAATTTTTGCAGGTCAAAATTCATAGTGTACAGTGGTACGAAACCATAAAAATAATTCGAAACCTGGGTACGTGTATCTAATTCGCACTTGACCAGTATTTATGATTGGCTTATTAGTTATTATTTCATTAAAATATATTTACGTTTGTCTTATTATTTAGCTTAAACCATTGGACATCTTTCTAGTGCAATTTGGGTGCGGGAAAAAAATATAACATAAATAGATTTACAGTGTACCTTTCCTGTGCATTTTTAGCATCCACCATCTTCTTTTTCTTTGTATTCTTTTTTTCTTTGTTTATTTTTTATTTTATAAACTATTAACTATATATTATATTTGTTTATTTTTTATATTATAGAAACACAGCAGCATTAAGCTACTATTTTACGCTGGTATTCTGTGAGAGCGTGGTCCTTCCCCGGTCGAAACATTTAACAACGGCAAATTTAATGCCGTTCAACGGCAAATTTAATGCCGTTCAACGGGAAACGGCGTTGACCGTTCAAGTGTAGCCACTCATTTTATCGCGTTAAATTTAAGGCAATAATTGTTGCGTTTATGGGCATTGACGTTGCTCGTTAGTGTAGCCCCAGCATTAAAAGGTAAATATCAAGACGGAGTCGGAAAATAATGTACAGAGTAGTGCAAGCATAGAGACTGCAAATAATGTCATAGTCAATGTATTGTCCGAAAGCATGGGGTAAGTACATAATTAAGAAAAACCGAAATACTTCGGATGTGAAGTGACTGACCAGTCGGAGTAGTGAGAATTTACATACACAGTACCTATCTCCACTATGGGGCAATCACCGACTTTTAGTTTTTTTTCTTTATTATTTATGCAATTTGCATTACGGCATTTTGTAAGACCCACAAGAACAAACATTTTCAGTTATATGAGGTTATTTACGTACGATGCATCAATTAAGAAAAAAAGTCAATATCAATTCAATAACTTTTCGAACAATATTTTATAACGAATAAAGTACAGAATTTATAATCTATCGGAACTAATATTATAAATAAGAAAGATTTAATTAAGAAGTAAGCAATGCTCTCTGTGTTGTTCATTACTCTGCATACTGAGCTAGCTCAAATATAATATAATCAAATCCCGTACGGCTTTGATTATATTATACATGTCTATATAAACAAAGCGTACGGACGGCGCGTGGTTTGCTGCGAAACGAGCAAGGTCAATCGCGTCTTATTCGGCCTTAACACAAAAATTGTGCAGCGACTGTGACGTCAAAAGAAATGTGTTGACATTTAAAGGTGTGAATTGACATGTTTGTGGCTACACAGGCACTGCCCTCTCCCCCGTTCTATTGCGTATGTATTATAGTATTCAATGTTATCAACCACTCATGTATGAAGAAATCCCCTAGCTTTACAATTGAAACTAAAAACGTATCTTTCCCGTCAATTGTACGTTTTACGGTACTGATTGGTAGGACTACGCCAGAGTACCAAACGTCTTTGCCGCTGCTTCCCGTCGCCAGTCTGGGTGTTTTAACATCTGAAATTTTGTCTGGATACTAGAACTTGGTGGTTATATCTATCAGAAGATATGAGATCGTCCTATAATTTCTTATAGTTGCACCTTACGACATTCATAGGGAGAAGTCGGGTGAGGAGTATCACGACACCACTATACGGCAAGATATGTAGGAATATGTATGTGTATATTATGTATAATAAATAAAACTCACTCATAGGGCACATTTTGTGAAGGTCTGAAGTCACTTCGTCTCGGTAGTGTCGAAGCACGTTGCCTGAAATTAATACCAACCTAATATAGTGTAATATTACTGAGAGATATTACTCATTAATAAAGTATTTCAATTATTCTGCATCCATGTATAACAATTTAATAAAGTACATATACCTTTTAATTTTCTAAAATCATTCATGCTATATAAATTTTAAAAATAAAATTGAGACACTATTCGAGCATAATTAGCTAAATTATATATTTAAGTACTTTTTCATGTTGATTTGAAGTTGAACAGCACACGCCTACATATTATAATCTCATTATCATCATCCTCATTACAGCTCTTCACGAACATAGGCCTCCCCCAAGTTATGCCACAAAGCACGGTCCTGAGCCACCTGCATCCATCGACTTCCCGCATGTCTTACCAGGTCGTCAATCCATCTAGTGGGGGGTCGCCCTACACTACGCCTACCGGTACGAGGCTGCCATCGAGAACCTTTCTACTGTGAGAACCGCCGTGTAGTGACGGTTAAGCATATCCACTACCCCATATCTTCCCGTGGGTGTCCGTAAAACGCGACAGAGTGAAACAGGCAGGAGATGGGCAGCAGCATCTTCCTGATAACACCAACTGGACAAAAAAAACCTGCTGCTGTTGCCATCCCGCTCGCCAAGCGTGGCAACTATGGCAATATACCCCCCCCCATGAAGAATTACACAAATATTATAATCTAGCCAAAAATAAATGAGCTGAAATATAACGAGACTTTTTTTAGTTAAACAAAATTAACTATCACAACTACCTTGCTAAACACAAGCCTCATCCAAAGGGAGGAGTTTAGGGGTTGCACTTCTCTTACCGATAAGTTACCAAAACTAAATAAGAATTAAAAGAAGTGGTTAATAAGCTCTGAAGAACCGGTAAGAGGATGCAGGAATTCGAAGGATGTAGGTGGCGCAGGATCGTACTTTGTAGTATTTCTTGGGGGAGGCCTATGTTCAGCAATGAACCTGTGAGGGACTGTAATGATGATGAAGTTATAGTAAGACTTAAGAATAAATACTAACGCAGATGGTCGTCCGTCTTGCGAAGGTCGATATTCACTCTTACGCGATAAGGCGGAGGCCCGTTGTGGTCTATTAAATTATTTAATCATTAGTTAGTTATTATAATATTGCTTACAACTGTAGCGGTGCGTCACCGCAGCGTGCGGCTGGAATATGACTCAGTCAGCTAGGCCGGAATAGAACTATCCTCTCACAGAATAACACAATGAAATAGTAGTCTTATTGGTAACGAAGCATCCCATCTTAGTCCTCAGGGGTGACAAAATAACCGATTTTTAACCGAGAACAGATTTAGGTATTTATGGTATTGGCATTTATAGGCAACATTAACTTACAATCAAGTGGGATGAGTGCTCTTTGCTCACCCTTACTTAACTCTATAAGAAAATATATTTATTAACTAAACTAACTAGTTCAATGACCGAACTCTACTTAAAATTTGTAGGCGGACTATCTGAGTAAATTTTCAACATAAAACGTCGCTAAAATGCGTTGTTGTAATTTTAGATGCATTTGTCAAACTACAAGGATCAATAGAGTTTTAAAGACACTTACTGAGGCTCGACTTCGGATGTTCTATACTGACTCCTACGAGAAGCTTTGGAAGGACGTTGAACGCTGTTAAAAAAAATTAGGTATTATAGAAAATATTACCACATTATCTTAAAGATATTAATAGTTACTTTGCAACCTTCCGCTCAATTCAATAAAATGATGTGTCTTCTCTAGTTTGAAGGGCACCTCCCGCCCTCCCTTAATTGCGTGCACTAATCCCGTCACCACTAATCCCAGCACCACTATTGTAGGAAAGGCACCATCGACGATAATACGACACGTCTTTCACCTCTACACGAGGCATCCTCAGGTGATGTAGACTCTATAGAGTCTACATCACCTGAAGATGCATCAAGAGACAGAGGGAAAAGGAAACAAGAGAAAGTATAGGTGCTGGGATTAGTGGTGACGGGATTAGTGCACGCAATTGAGGAAGAGCGGAAGGTGCTCTTCAAACTAGGTAAGACACATCATTTTATTTAATTGAGCGGATGGTTGCAAAGTAACTATTAATATCTTTATTATAATGGATTTCCGCAAACTAACGCCTGATATATCAATTATCACATTATCTGTTTAACTGAAGACTGTAGCAGCATTTTCCCATCTATGGGGGCAAATAAAAAGAACTTTGCCATAGATACATGCTTAGGAGGTAGGTTGGCAACTACAGTTTTTTAAATTCGAGTTTTTATCACGAAGAGCTACTCCTCATCTCTTGTTTTCCCTCTGTCGCCTCTTAGATAATTAAGTAGGAGTAATTTTAGCATAAATATTGTGTATGGGTAAGATAAAACAATATATAGTTATCACATACATTAATTGTTTATTTCAAATTTTTTAGTTTGATAAAGTGAAAAGCATATAAAATACAAAAGCGTTATGTCGCTTAACTATAAAATGATTAATGATTTCTTATATTAACGCGAACACTATACATTGTTTAAAACTACTTTTACGGATTTTATCGCGTTAAATTTATTTTTAATACCCGCGAACTTGCAAACTGTTGCGCTAAATGGCCCAAACCATTACATCAGATTTGATAGACCACAAATCCTCGCGAAAGAACATCGATTCCTACCAAGGATGATACGTGAGGCTATTGAAATTAAAAAAACATCCTAATTTCAATAGAGAAGGAGGCTGGGTACTACCACCTGCTTGGGATCCTCTAATTAATAAAATTAAAACTAAACCCAAGCATACCACTGAAAGACTTCAAAACACAGTTAATTCATTCTGCGTAGATCGGACCGAAGACAATAATTAAAAAGCTGAAGGTACTCCGGGTTAACTCTGACATCGGGACGTCAGTCCCCCAAGACCATGGGTGCTGGAAAGCACCCGAAACGTCGGGTATTAAAAATAAATAAAACGCGATAAAATAGGTAAAAGTAGTTTTGATCAATATAAAATGATTATTATTTTACCATGGTATAATTATCTACATTATAAAACTGAAATTTTACATTCTCACATCGGCAATGATTAAACAATAAAATTATTTTCATTCTGGCTTTAAATTTTCGTATTGCTATTATATAAATATTTTAATTTTACTCACTCATCTAGTTCATCCTGTGGCGGCTGGTAGGTTGAACGTCTGGGCTGGTCGCTGCGTTTGATAAAAAATTCGATTGGATTTAAAAATGATTTTGAGAAATATAACTGTTTAGTAATAATAAAATCAATTTTTAATGAAAATTATAAAACGGTTTAAACCTCTTATTCAGTACCTTAGTCTAATACAGTAACAATCAAAAATAGAATAAATGAAGGGCAAATAAAAGACATTAGGTAAACCCGACCGTATGCAACCCAGTCAGCTAGCGTAGGCGTGTCACTATTTCATAAATTAATATAAAAATTGAGTATTTGACACTCTTGTCAATTGAAGTAATTTTTATGCGCTGCCAAAACAGAATTGTATGACTCATACGAGAAGCTGTGGAAGGATGTTAATCGCTGCTAAAAAGAAATTAGATATTATAGAAAATAATTTATTCATATTTTTATATTATCTGTTTAACTTAAGACAGTAGCAGCATCTTCTTTATATGGGCAAATAGAGAAGATTTTGCCGTAATTGCACGCTTGGCAGGTGGGTTGGCAACCGCAGTCATTTAATTTGAGTTGTTATCAGGAGAATTCTGCTGCTCATCTCGTGTTTCTATTTCCCTCTGCCGCCTCTTACAGCATCTCAAACCGCGACTAAGCGGTTAGGTAAATAAGTAGTAGTAGTTTCAGAATAAATATTCCGCCGGAGTAAGATAAAACAATATACAGGCTGTCCCAAGAAACCTGTACCAGCGAAGGTCTGTGGTCTGGGAACACCGATACCTATCGATTGGACCTCCATGTATGCTTCGCGCTATTTTGTTAGTTAGTTTACGAGATATGATTTTTTTGTTTTATTTTCAGTTTTTTTTAATTTTGGACGGTTTTAGCAATGACCTTTTCTGTTAAATAATTCTTAGAGATTTATTTTATTCGTATTACGGCTGGCATGTGTGGCCGCCTGTAAAAACACTAAACATCAAAATTCTAACTACTAGTAGCTTAGATTTAGCTCACAAAATTAAAATTTGTGTTTTCGAGAAATTTTTATTTGATTTCAACTTGAAGGAAAATTACTTAACCCTGACGGAATAACTTCCTGATAATTTCAAAAACTTTATGGATTCCTTAGCTATCAAGATAACACAAAAAAGTTGGTACTGATGTCCCCAGACCCCAGGTCTTCGCTTTTACAGGTTTCCTGGGACAGTTCCTGGATGGGCGGACTTTCTTGCTCTACAGAAATTTTTAGTTTTTGTATGGAATACATACATGGTATGGTATGGAAGTACATAAATGGTTGATTTATAAGCTACTAGTTTCTCAGGTGGACGTTGTTCTGAATTTTTCGACGACCCTTTGTCATGTCCTATTAAAAATTGTTAAATTCGCAAAAACATTTGTGGGTCACTCATGGGCAAAAAACTATCCTATCTCTCAAGTTGGACCAAACTGCACACGGTGTGCAAATTTGATTAAAATCGGTTAAGGAGTTTAGGAGTCCATGGCGGATAAACAACGTGACACGAATTTAAATATATTAACTAGCTTGCAAAGCAGACTATTTATTTATTAGATTATTTTATTATATTTCCTCTCTCTTCTCTTTTTTCTCCTCTCAGAAGTTAGTAGAAGCCTTTGCAAAGCTGTAACTTTAACACTGAGGCTCCTGTTTAGCAATGGTCTTCCATGGATTGATGAAGAATAACAAGAGTTTGTTTTGACAAATTGATCGTAATTGAACACACATTTTCAGTACGATGGTCCACCTGCTGCAATGGCAAAACTTCCGCCGCTTCTACCTGTACATAATGACGGACAATTACCGCAACATCATCACCAGACATAAAAGGATATTGCTCAGTCCGGAAATCAAAAGCAGATACTCCTTGGACGAGAAAATGATAGTATCCGCTGGTACTTTGCCCGATTTAGATGAAGCCTATTCAAGGTTTGTATTTATTCATCCACTAAGTTTGTAAATCGCTTAATAGTAAGAAAGTGAACTAGTAAAAAAGAAAACTCAAAAACAAACAAATCACACGTCGATGATGTAAATAACTAATGATGTACTTTTTTTTAGAATTAGAAATTATATTTATTTTCTCATCCCAAACAGGTACAGAATTATTGTAGACAAACATGTTAAACTATAAACGTATTGAACCCTGGTTTGTGAGAGACTGGTGCCTAATAAAGGTATTAAACAATACCTGTTCTATAGGTCACCATGTCCCTCCTCACAGATTGTACATCTTAAGTTAAACGTTTTATAATATATTGAAGACATCATTATTTTCATTTAATTGGTTATGAGAAAATCGACATTTAGTAAATTTAAGGACAATATAACAAAACCAATTATTTAAATTATATAGATACATATTTTAGATTAAAGTACATAATAATATAATTATATATAATGTGCGTGATATTATAGTTGAGGATCTAAGAAACTTTCAATGGATTCGTATGTTAAAGATATACTTTTATTTATTTGATCTATTTATTTATTAGATTAGTTATTTGCTATATTAGTTATTTGCTATTATTATATTTATTATCTATTTATTTATTAGATTATTTATTAGATGAGTTATTAAAAATCCTTAAATCCGCAAAAAAATTTGGGCTCACGCATGGGCATAAAAAACTACCTATCATATCTCTCAAGTTGGACTAAACTGCACACGGTGTGCAAATTTGATCAAAATCGGTTAAGTAGTTTAGGAGTCCATCGCGGACAAACAATGTGACACGTTATATATATATATATATATATATATATATATATATATATATATATATATATATATATATATATATATATATATATATATATATATATATATATTATATACTAGCTTGCCAGGCAGACGTTGTTCTGCCCTTTTTCGACTATCCTGTCTTATTAAAAATTCCTATTTTCGCAAAAAAGAATTGTGAGTCACTCATGGGCAAAAACCTATCCTATCTCTCAAGTTGGGCCAAATTGTACACGGTGTGCAAATTTGATTAAAACTTGTTAAGTAGTTTAGGAGTCCATCGCGGATAAACAACATGACACGTTATTTATATATATTAAGATATTTCGTAGATTTACAGGTCGTTTTCTAAGTACTAGATATTCTGAATTATTAACTTCCGTCAGTACATTAAATTTAACTTTATCGAAAACATTTATTACTTTGCAATATTTAAAAAGGCCCTGGTCATTATCTATTTACTTATTTTTAATGTAATTAGGCAATATCCATCGAAGCACCTTGCGTTGTAATGTGTAAATTTCCTGTATGTACGTTACGTAAATTCTACCATAACTGCTAAGTCCGTAACTAATGACAGAATCTGCTAGAGCCATAAAAAGTAATCTAACTATTTTATATGGCTGCTTAAATTTTAAAACAAAGTTTACTCAAAACAGAGCGAAGTTTTGCACACACGTGATGTTTATGCGCTCTCCAGCAGAATCGTCTATCAGTAATCAGACCTACACACACATGTTATTTTTGACATTTTCAATGGGTTTGTGAAAAACATACAAAGATCAAAAGCGTTAAGTCGCTTAACTTAAAAACGATAAAAATGATATCTTAATCGTAATATATATATATATATATATGAATGGATAACCTCAAAATGTCTTATAGTACAACTTATGGCCGTCCTGAAAAAAATAGGAAAAATAATATATCACAAGTAGTACCTTTGATATATTTTTTTTAAAGAAAAGTCGATTCTTTTCTATCTTATTTTACTGTCTTGAACACTATGACCAAAATGAATGATTTCTATTGGTTTTTTGTTATATTATTATTATACACTAACTCTGCTTATAGGTAAAATGTAAACAATATGAATAGCTTTTGCAGTTTTTATTTAAAAAAATCGCAAATCAATTTATTTCTGAAAAACATGCAAAAAATATTATTTAAGCAAAGCTCAAACCTCTTGGGTATGAAAAAATGTATGAATGTATGGGTGACCAATAATTTTACAATAATATCGGTTTCGTGTAGATTTTATAATGGTATAATTCATAAATGTATCTTCCATAAATAGTGACTTATTGCCATTAATGTAGAAAAGGAGAAAATTTGACTAAGTAACAAAATTTGTAATATGGGAACATTTTTTAAATTGAATTGTCCCTGATCATTGGGAATTAATAAAAACACATCAGGAGTTGATCATACATGAAAACAGCTATTTTTAAACAAATTGAAACCAAATTAAGTATTAGAAATGAACTTATTTAAATGTAATAAAATAACCAATTTAAATCTTGAAACGGTTACTTTACTAGCGTGAAATGGGTCGTGTGACCTTCATATTTGCTACCTGCTGCCTTTTGTGTTAGACAAAGAGAGGTCTGAATTGGGTAAGTGGGAGAGAGAAGAGCTAAATGTAAAAGAGAACTTAGTGCGTCACACGACCTGCTCGACTTCGCATGTATTTATTTTGTCTCCTTTGCAATTATTTAAATCAGTGTTAAAACGACCATTTGGCTATTTTACCGGAATATTTGTTTTTCTTATTGATTTGGACTTGTTTTGCATTTGGTGATATTTGCGACGATTTGGCTTGTTTCTGAACTAAACTGGACTTTTGTGTACCTATCAAAATGCCACGTCATCAGTACACGGCAAAGAATATGCAAACATGCATTTTATTTATGGAGAATGCAGAGGCAACGCAAATGCAGCCGCAGCTCTTTATAGGGAGAGGTACCCTAATGCTCGCCACCCAGACTGGCGTGTATTTATAAGAGTCCACGGTTGTTACTCTGAAGGAAGAATGCCGGGTAGTGTGTCGGTGGTGCTAGCGCTGGAAGAATCGCTCGTCCTGATGTAGAAGACGTGGTGCTTGAGGATATTGAAAACGATCCTTCAACCTCTACGCGAGCAATAGCTCGACACACAGGTATTGGAAAATCGACCGTACACGATATTTTAAAGAAAAACGAATTCCACCCTTACCACGTTACACGCGTGCAAACTCTCCAACCAAGAGATTATCTTTCAAGAGTGCGTTTTTGCCGGCAAATGCTGGCAAAGATGGAAGAAGACCCGCAATTTTTTAATAAAATTTTGTGGAGCGATGAGTCAACGCTTAAAAGAGACGGTTACTTAAGTTTACACAATTTACATAGTTGGGAACTAGAAAATTCCCATCTTATGCGTGAAGACAGGTCACAATACCAATGTAAAATAAATTATTGGACCGGAATATTAAATGGTATGATAATTGGCCCATTTGAATTACCGGGGAATTTAACGGGGCAAAGTTATTTGGAGTTTCTTCAAAATGATCTCCCCAATTTATTACAAGAGGTTCCCGAGGAGCTGAGGGAATCGTATTGGCTGCAAAATGACGGTTGTCCTGCGCATTATGCTGTTCCGGATCGTGCATATTTAAATAGCAGATACCCAAATAGATGGATCGGACGTCTAGGGCCAATTTTGTGGCCTCCACGTTCACCGGATCTAAATCCATTGGATTTTTTTTACTGGGGCTGTCTGAAAGAGGAAGTATACTGTAAGCCCGTGCGGTCTTTGGACGAACTACGCAGTCGTGTCAGAGAAGCCGCATCAAAAATATGCGAGCGACGGTACACTAGACTGCTCAGAAGATCATTTATCCAAAGATGTAGGGCATGCATAAGAGTGTCAGGCAAACAATTTGAACATTTGTTGTAAATTAACGAAAAATAAAATATTTTAATTTTAAATGTTGTTTTTTATTAATCCCCAATGATCAGACACAATTCAATTTAATAAATGTTCCCATATTACAAATTTTGTTACTTAGTCAAATTTTCTCCTTTTCTACATTAATGGCAATAAGTCACTATTTATGGAAGATACATTTATGAATTATACCATTATAAAATCTACACAAAACAGACATTATTGTAAAATTATTGGTCACCCATACATTCATACATTTCTTTCATACCCAAGAGGTTTGAACTTCGCTTAAATAATATTTTTAGCATGTTTTTCAGAAATAAATTAATTTGCAAATTTTTTAAATAAAAACTGCAAAAGCTATTCATATTGTTTACATTTTACCTATAAGCACAGTTAGTGTATAATAATAAAACAACAGAAAAACCAATAGAAATCATTCAGTTTTGGTCATAGTGTTCAAGACAGTAAAATAAGATAGAAAAGAATCGACTTTTCTTTAAAAAAATATATCAAAGGTACTACTTGTGATATATTATTTTTCCTATTTTTTTCAGAACGGCCATAAGTTCCATTCATTAACGGACACCCGATATACATATACATAAACATAAACACTCACGCCTGTCACCCAGAGGGGTAGGCAGAGACTACGGACTTCCATTTGGCACGATCCTGACATACCTCTTTCGCCTCCTTTACATCCATATATCTACGCATACATGCTCTTCGGTTAAGGGTACTTCTAACGTGGCCCATTTTCAAAATATCGCCAATTTGGTCGATAAACTTTTTTCTAGGGCGTCCCTTTCCGACTCGGCCATTCACATCTGCCATATAAATTTGCTTTGTCACTCTTTCCTCATTCATTCTTTCTACGTGACCAAACCACCGAAGCATTCCTTTCTTAATCCTGGTCACAACATCATCTTGCATACCACATTTATCTCTTATCACGCAATTTCTCACCCTGTCATTCAGATTAAACCCTAGCATATTCCTTAAAGACCGCATTTCTACAGCATTTATTCTACTTTCGTGCTTCTTCTGCCACACCCAGCTTTCACTACCATACATTAAAGTAGGGACTAACACAGCATTATGAATTACCATACGTGCCTGTTTTGACACATTCTGGTTCTTCATAATAGAGTGTATCCAGTTTAATTTTACTTACTAATCCAGTTTATCCTGTGGCGGCTGGTAGGTTGAACGTCTGGGCTGGTCGCTGGGTTTGACAAAAATTTCGATTGGATTTGAAAATGATTTTGAGAAATGTAACTGTTTAGTAATAATGAAATCAATTCTTAATTGAAATTATATAACGATTTAAAACTCTTATTCTGTACCTTAGTCTAATACAGTAACAATCAAAAATGTAATTAACTATAAGGTGTTTTCCATCTGACTAAGGACAAATAAAAGACATTAGGTAAACCCGACCGTATGCAACCCCGTCAGCTAGCGTAGGCATGTCACTATTTCATAAATTAATATAAAAATTAGTATTTGACACTAGTCAATTGAAGTAATTTTTATGCGCTGCCAAAACAGAATTGTATGACTCATACGAGAAGCTGTGGAAGGACTTTAAGCGATGCTAAAAAGAAATTAGATATTATTGAAAATATTTTATTCGTATTTTTATATTATCTGTTTAACTTAAGACTGTAGCAGCATCTTCTTTATATGGGCAAATAGAGAAGATTTTGCCGTAGCTGCGCACTTGGCAGATGGGTTGGCAACCACAGTTATTGAGTCATTTAAATTTGAGTTGTTATCAGGAGAATGCTGCTACTCATCTCCAGTTTCTATTTCCCTCTGCCACCTCTTACGGCATCTCACACCGCGACTTAACGGTAAAGTAAATAAGTAGTAGTAGTTTTTGTATAAATATTATGTAGGAATAAGATAAAACAATATAGAGGGTGTCACGGTAAACCTGTACCAGCGAAGTTCTGTGGTCTGGGGACACCAATACCTATCAATTGAACCTCCATGTATGCTTCGCGATATTTTGTAGTTTACGAGATATGATTTTTTTTGTTTTATTTTCAGTTGTTTTTATTTTGGACGGTTTTAGCTATGAATTTTTATGTGAAAAAATTCTTAGAGATTTTTTTTGTTCGTATTGTGGCTAGCATGTGTTCTAACTACTAGTAGCTCAGATTTAACTCACAAAATTATAATTTCTGTTTAAGAGAAATTTTTATTTGATTACAACTTGAAAAAAAAATATTACTTAACCGTGACAAAATAACTTCCTGATAACTTCAAAAACTTTATGGGTTCCTTAGCTATCAAGATAATACAAAAAGTTGGTACTGATGGTACCAGGCTGCAGACCTTCGCTGGTACAGGTTTCCTGTATAATTGTCACATATATTAGTTGTTTACTTCAAATTTTCTAGTTTCATGAAGTGAAAAAAATATAAAAATCAAAAGCATTAAATCCCTTAACTTAAAAATGATAATTATATTATAAATATTATTATCTGTACAAGAAAACTGAAATTTACGTTCAAGAACCAGCAATGATAAATAACCAATCGTTTTAATTCTAGCTTTAAATTTTCTACATATCCAGTTTAATTTTACTTACATATCCAGTTCATCTTGTGGCTGCTGGTAGGTTGAACGTCTGGGCTGATCGCTGGGTTTGACAGAAAATTCGATTGGATTAAAAATAATTTTGAGAAATATAACTGTTTAGTAATAATAAAAATAATTCTTAATTACGATTATAAAACGATTTAAAACTTATTCCGTACCTTACTCTAATAAAATACAATCAAAAATGTAATTAATTATGAGGTGTTTTCCATCCGATCAAGGATAAATAAAAGACGTTAGGTTAACCCAACCGTATGCAACCCGTCAGCAAGCGCAGGCGTGTCACTTTTTCATAAATTAATATCTATAAAATATATTTGATATATTTGACACTTGTCTATTGAAATATATTTTTATGCGCTGCCAAAACAGAACTTTCCTTAAGAAGTGTATGACTAATACGAGAAACTGTGGAAGGACATTGAGCGCTGCTAAAAATAAATTAGGTATTATAGAAAAATATTATCTCTTTAACTTAAGACTGTAGCAGCATCTTCTTCTTTATGGGGGCAAATAAAGATGATTTTTCTGTCACTGCACGCTTGGCAGGTGGGTTGGCAACCGCAGTTCTTTAATTTGAGTTGTTATCAGGAGAATGCTGCTGCTAATCTCTTGTTTCTATTTCCCTCTGCCGCCTCTTACAGCATCTCAAACCACGACTAAGCTGTTAGGTAAATAAGTAGTAGTAGTTTCAGAATAAATATTCTGCCGGAGTAAGATAAAACAATATACAGGCTGTCCCAAGAAACCTGTACCAGCGAAGGTCTGTGGTCTGGGGACACCAATACCTATCGATTGGATCTCCATGTATGCTTCGCGATATTTTGTAGTTTTCGAGACATGATTTTTTTATTTTTTTTTCTGTTTTTTTTTTTTAATTCTGGACGGTCTCCGCACATTACTTTTTTGTAAAGTAATTCTTAGAGAATTTTTTTATTAGTATTATGGCTAGCATGTGTGGTCGTCCGTAAAACACTAAACACCAAAATTCTTAGGGTTTAGGGCGCAGTCAAGTGGTACAAGGAACAGGTAGTGCTGAAAAGAGACAACAATAGTAATGACAAAAACATGGCATACGTATTTCTCTCTAGTAACGTGCTTTTTTCTTTGCCATCGTCAGAGTCGTCAGATCAGAAATTTATCGCCTACTCTTGCGCTCGTTCGTTCGTACGTTACTGTGTGTTATTGGATTTTGTCTTTGATTGCACACTGATTTGCACATTTTTATTCCCTGGAACAACAACTCGATGCATTTACAGAAATGCATTATTATTACGGCTACGAGGAAATGCCGGACTTGCTACGAGATTGTACCGGTACTAGTTGATATACGCAGAGCTTTGCGATAACCAGCCACTTATCCATGCGGACAATTTTTTTTTGCGTGCATAATTCCTACATGGAAAGCCACTTACCAGGATTGATCGCTTGACGATCTTGTGATGGTGAACCGATAGATCCTGATCGTGTTGAATTTGTTGAAAAAAAAAACAAGGAAGACACAGACGACAACACAAAGTTGTAATTTACGAGAGCAATTGAACGGCGTATAGGTAAGTAATAGTATTGTTTAAAGGGTGTGCTATGGGTATGTGTTAGCGTCAGCCCCACGCAGCCTCCTAAACAGCCGGAACATAATTATCCTAGGCTTTGAAATATAGACAACAATAACATTAATAAAAAATATTTGTGTGTTACCTTTTTGTACTACCCTCACAGGAATCTCTCGTGATATTGTACATTAGTGCGTGCTCAGAATACTGCGCAATGAGAGATATCACCCGTATCACATACGGAATGCGCAAGATTAAATTACACTGGACTACCAACGCCGCATTGAATTTTGTCAAGAGCTGTTAAGAAGAAATAACAAAGATCCCGACTTTTTCGACCGAACTTTATGGACAGACGATCGATATTCACTCGCAACGAAATGTTTAATATGCAGAATTAAAATTCCTGAAAGACCTAAAAACCAAAATTGGTTCAGTATCACAATTTTCAACACCAATTTAGTGTGAATTTATGATCGAGCGTTGTTGGCAGAGAACTGATTGGCCCAAAAGCACTCTTATCGAAATTAAATGGTGAAACTCACTTAAATTAAAGAAAATGATTTTGTGGAGGTCATGGCAGATTCGGATGTTACTTTATTAACATGCCGGAACATAATATTTCAGTGCGACGGTTTTCCTTGCCACTATGCAAAACAGATTAGAGGTCATTTGAACCAGCATTTCCCAGAGAGGTGGAATGGACGTAATACATCAATCGCCTGGCCTCCAAGATCCCACACTTGAAGCCAATAGATTTTTTATCTGGGGATGCCATAAGGAATAAGTGTACCATCGCCAATTCTCGAGTTTGGAGGAGTTAAAACTAAATTAAATAAAGCTCAAGAAATCTTAAGAAAAATACCCAAGCTTTCCGAGATTTGCTCGGTATGTTTTTGCGTCGGTGCCGTTTGTGCATTGAGGCAGGTGGAAGGCACTTTAAACATTTATTGTGAAATAGTAATAAATAAATGATTTGTTAAAATTATTTCTGATGTTTTATTAAGCACAATGTGAAAAATAATTTTGATTTAACTTCATTTGCGCTGGTATTTAAATCTTTTAATGTCTACCATTCATGAATATTCACCATATTAATCGGAAAAATGTAAGAAAAGATATTTCAAATGCATGAAATAAATTTCATTATTTTCGATTGTATCAACTTTAAACTACATTTACGCACAAAAATGCCCTTAAAGTACAATTTGTGGTGTTATTTTAAGAGTTAAGGAACCCACAAAGTTTTTAAAGTTATCGGGAAGTTATTCAGTCCGGTTTAAGTAAAGAAATTTCGAGTTGAATTCGAATAAAATTTCTCTTAAAACAAATTTTAATTTTGTGGGCTAAATTTGAGCTGCTATTAGTTAGCCATAATACAAACAAAAAATCTCTACATCACAGAAAAATCTGTAGCTAAAACCGTCAAATATAAAATTATCACATATATTAGTTGTTGTTTATTTCAAATTTTCTGGTTTTATGAAGTGAAAAGCATATAAAGATCAAAAGCAATAAACTGCTTAACTTAAAAATGATAATAATGTTATAATACCATAGCGCAATTATTTGTATAATAAAACTGAAATTTACGTTCACGCACCAGCAATGAAAAACAATTATTTTCATTCTCTGTTTAAAATCTCGCATTACTATTATTGTTTAATTTTACTTACATATCCAGTTCATCCTGTGGCGGCTGGTAGGTTGAACGCCTGGGCTGGTCGCTGCGTTTGATAAAAATTTCGATTGGATTTAAAAAAAGAAATATAATAGTTTAATAATAATAAAATAAATTCTTAATTAAGATTATAAAATGGTTTAAACCTCTTATTTAGTACCTTAGTCTATAAAAGCAACAATCAAAAATAGAATGAGTGATGAGGTGCTTTCCATTCGACCAAGAACATTTGTTCTTGGTTTTTGCCAACCCACGACATGTAAGGTTGGCAACCGCAATTTTTATAATTTTTGTTATCAGGAGAATGCTGCTGCTCATCTCGTGTTTCTATTTCACTCTGCCGCCTCTTACGGCATCTCACACCGCGACTAAGCTGTTAGGTAAATAAGTAGTAGTAGTTTCAGAATAAATATTGTGCCGGAGTAAGATAAAACAATATACAGGCTGTCCCAAGAAACCTGTACCAGTGAAGGTCTCTGGTCTGGTGTCACCAATACCGATCAATTGGACCCCATGTATGCTCTGCGATTTCTTGTAGTTTTTGTGATATGATTTTTTTTTGTTTTATTTTTAGTTTTTTTTTTTTTAATTTTGGACAGTTTTAGCAATGACCTTTTTTAAGTGATACTTAGAGATTTGTTTTATTAGTATTATGGCTAGCAGGTGTGGTCGTCGTAAAAACTCTAAACGCCAAAATTCTAACTACTTATTAGCTCAGATTTGGCTCACAAAATTATAGTTTCTGTTTGAAAGAAATTTTTATTTGATTTCAACTTGAAAAAAATTACTTTACCCTGACTGAATAACTTCCTGATAATTTCAAAACCTTTATGGGTTCCTTAGCTCTTAAAATAACACAAAAAATTGGTACTTTATCAGGCGTTTTTGTGCGGAAACTGCGTTCAAAGTTGCTACAGTCGAAAATAGTCAAATTAATGAATTTGTGGACGTGCGTTCTTGACAGAGAACTGATTAGCCTAAAGGAATTTCCAACGAGATTAAATGGTGAAAATTATTTAAATTTTAAAAAATGATTTTGTGTAGGCCATGGCAGATTCGGATTTCACTTTATTAACACGCTAGATATTTCGGTTCCAATTTGCCCCTTGCCACTATGCAAGACAAGTTAGAGGTCATTTGAACCAGCATTTCCCAGAGAGATGGACTGGACGCAATACATCAATCGCCTGGCCTCCAAGATCTCAGACTTGAACCCAATATATTTTTAATCTGGGTATGCTATAAGGAATTAGTGTACTATAAGGAAGTAGTATCGAGTTTAGAGGAGTGAAAAATGAAATTAAATGAAGCTCAGGAAATAATAAGAAAACCAGCCAAGCTTTCCGAGATTTGCTTGGTAAGTTTTTACGTCGGTGCCGTTTGTGCATTGAGGCAGGTGGCAGGAACTTTGAAATTTTTTTGTGAAAACAGTAATAAATAAATAATTTGGTAAAAATATTGCTGATGTTTTATTAAGCACAATGTGAAAAAATAATTTTGATATGACTTTAATTGCGCTGTTTTAAATCTTTTTATCCAACAATCAGAAATATTCTCCATATTAATCGCAAAAATGTGAGAAAAGTCATTTCCAATGCATAAAATAAATTTCACTATTTTTGACTGTATCAACCATAAACTCCATTTTCACACAAAAATGCCCTATGAAGTCCAAACTTTTTTGTGTTTTTTTAGAGTTAAGTATAATATCGCTTTTTAAATTATCAGGAAGTTATTCGGTCACGGTTAAGTTAAATTTTTTAAAGTTGAATTCGAATACAATTTCTCTCAAATAAATTTCAGTTTTGTGAGCTAAATCTGGGCTTCTAGTAGTGAGAATTATTGTGTTTATGACTTTTAGACGACCACTCATGCTAGCCATAATACTAATAAAACAAATATCTGAGAATCGTTTCATAAAAAAGGCATTGCAAAACCGTCCAAAATATTTAAAAAAAACTGAAAATAAAACAAAAAATTCATATTTCGAAACCTACAAGAAACCGCGGAACATACATGGGGTCCAACCGGTATTGATGTCCCCAGACCACAGACCAACAGCGAAGGTCACAGGTTTCCAGGGACATAATGTATTATTTTCACATAAATTAGTTGACGTTTATTTCAAATTTTCTGGTTTTATGAAGTGAAACGCATATAAAGATCAAAAGCCTTAAGTTGCTTAACTTAAAAATGATAGTAATGTTATATTACCATAACCTAATTATCTGTATAATAAAAATGAAATTTTCGTTCACGCACCAGCAATTAAAATCAATCAATTGTCTTAATTATAGCTTTAAATTTTCTACATAGCCAGTTTAATTTTACTTACATATCCAGTTCATCCTGTGGCGGCTGGTAGGTTGAACGTCTGGGCTGGTCGCTGCATTTGATAAAAAATTCAATTGGATTAAAAATGATTTTGAAAAATATAACTGTTTAGTAATAATAAAAATAATTCTTAATTCAAATTATAAAACGGTTTAAACCTCTTATTGAGTACCTTAGTCTATTAAAGTAACAAGCAAAAATAATAATGAATGATGAAGTGCTTTCCATCCGACCAAGAACAAATAAAAGACATTGGGTGTACCCGACCGTATGCAAACCCGTCAGCTAGCGCAGACATGTCACTATTTCAAAAATTAACATAAAATTGAGTATTTGACACTCTTGTCACTTGAAATACTTTTTATGCACTGCCTAAATAGAACTTTTCTTAAGAATTGTATGACTCATACGAAAAATTGTGGAAGGACATTGAGCGCTGCTAAAAAGAAATTAGGTATTATAGAAAATATTTCATTCATATTTTCATATTATCTCTTTAACTTAAGATTGTAGCAGCATCTTCTTTATGAAGGCAAATAAAGGGGATTTTGCCGTCGTTGCACGCTTGGCAGATGGGTTGGCAACCGCAGTTATTTAATTTAAGTTGTTATCAGGAGAATTCTGCTGCTCATTTCTTATTTCTACTTCCCTCTGCCGCCTCTTACGGCATCTTACACCGCCACTAAACGGTTAGGTAAATAAGTAGTAGTAGTTTTTGTATAAATATTGTGTAGGAGTAAAATAAAACAATATATAATTATCACATACATTAGTTCTTGTTTATGTTAAATTTTCTAGTTTTATAAAGTGAAGAGAATATAGAAATCAAAAGCGATAAGGCGCTTAACCTTAAAATTATAATTATATTACATTACCATGGCGTAATTATCTGTATATTAAAACTGAAATTTACTTTCACGCACCAGCAATGAAAACAATCAATTATTTTTATTCTCGCTTTAAATTCTCGCATTACTATTATAGTTTAATTTTACTTACATATCCAGTCCATCCTGTGGCGGCTGGTAGGTTGAACGGCTGGGTTGGTCGCTGCGTTTGATAAAAATTTCGATTGTATTTGAAAATGATTTTAAAAAATATACTGTTAGTAATAATAAAAACAATTGTTAATGAAAATTACAAAATGGGTTAAACCTGTTATTCAGCACCTTAGATTATTACAGTAAAAAAGTTGAATGAATTGTAAGGTGCTTTCCGTTCGACCAAGAACAAATAAAAGACATCAGGCATTTCCGACCGTGTGCAATCCTGTCAGCCAGCGTAGGCGTGTCACTATTTTATAAATTAATATATATATATATATATATATATATATATATATATATATATATATATATATATATATATATATATATAATGTTGTAATATGATTAAAACTACTTTTACGGATTTTATCGCGTTTATTTTTACTTTTTATTTTTAATTCCCGACGTTTCGGGGACATCCCCCGTGACCATGGGTGCTGGAAAGCGCCCGAAACGTCGGGAATTAAAAATAAAAAGTAAAAATAAACGCGATAAAATTCGTAAAAGTAGTTTTAATCATATGCAATGTTCGCGTAAATATAAGAAATCATTATGTTGTAATTTGTCACTAGTTAATTGAAATATTTTTGTACGCTGACAAAACGTAACTTTTCTTAAGAATTGTAAATCTAGTGTAATGTCGGCGATAGTTTTTTTTTATTAATTCAGACTTATCATATTTGTATAATTTTACATACTAAAAATGTAATTTAACATAAAATAGAAAGTCAACCCAATTATGACTTAAAGAAGCAAATTCATATGAAATCATAATATTCTACTTATTGTAGTATCAAATATCCAATTCATCATTTTCATCATCATCACTATACCCCTTAACAAATCCATTTCTGAACATAGCCCATCACAGAAATACCACAAAGCACGGTCCTGAGTCACTTGCATCCTACCTATATCCAATTACTGATAAATAATTGTAAGACATGTGAACCTATTTTTTGTTAATCTGCAGACACTATACATTTTGAACGATTCTTAATACACAAAAATCGGCAGGTCATGCAGATAAGTTTTTGATTTATACACTCGGTTTCATCATCATCATAATCATTACGGCCTTTTACGAGTCCACTCCTGAAAATAGGCAAGGCATGCCATAAAGCACGGTCCTGAGCCAAATGCATCCATCGATATCATACATGTCTTACCTGGTTGGCATTCCATCTAGTGGGGGTTGCCCTACATTTCACCTACCGGTACAAGGCTGCCAACCTAGAACCCTTTTTCTGCATCGGTTGTCGGTTTTTCGAGCTATATGGCCGGCCCATTGCCACTTCAGTAATAACGCTGCCCAATCGATTTGAATCCGTCGATTGACTTCTCGGCCGAAGTTGGATTTAACTAGTCGGACAATTTATCCCAGGTAAAAATACTCGTCAACAACTTCGAGCTTAGTGCTCCCAATAACTACCGGCAGAGATGTGACATGGAGGTTACACATGATATTCGTTTTGTCCATGTTCATTTTAAGACCTATCCGTTGAGAGGCACGATTGAGGTCATTGAGCATAGTGCTTAGGTCCTCCAGCGATTCTGCCATAAGGACTATATCTTCGCGAATCGAAGGTGAGTGATGTACTCGCCATTGATGTTAATACCGTATCCTTTCCAGTCTAGTTGCTTGAAGACGTCTTCCAATGTAGCGGTAAAGAGTTTCGGGGATATAACGTCACCCTGTCTTACATCTCTCTGCAGTTGGATAGGTTTCGAACTCTGGTTCTGTACTCGGATAGCCATCGTAGCCGTACTGTACAAACACTTCAGCACTTCGATATACCGACAGTCAACTTGGCATCGCTGAAGGGACTGTAGCACCACCCAAATATCGACGGAATCAAAGACTTTTTTCGCAGTCTACATACGCTAGACAAAGTGGCAGATTGTACTCTTCGGTCTTCTGTACAATTTTCTTTCCATAATTTGCTACCACAGACCCATATATACGTATGTGGTCTGAGGTAGCAACAGACGAGATTACTTATTAGGCGACACCTTTAGAACTTAACGTTTAGGTTCAGTGTGCCTCTATCGATCGCTGCCAGTTTTCACCCTCGCGATTACTGAGACATCACTGAACAGTTGGCGTATGTTCGATATAATTAAGTCAATCTCATTTTTTGCCGAAATGTCGGGGCTCGACCAGGTCCAGGTTGCCGTGTAGTGGCGGTTAAGAATATCCACTACCCCATATATTCCCGTAGGTGTCGTAAAAGGCGACAGAGGGACACAGGCAGGAGATGGGCAGCAGCATCTTCCTGATAACAGCAACTGTACGACAAAAAAAAAACTGCGGTTGCCAACCCGCTCGCCAAGCGTGTCAACTATGGCAATATACCCCCCATGAACAATTACACAAATAGACGGCCCCCAGTCCCCGGTGGCCCCGCTATTCCTGGCTACGGTGGCGACCATGGTAACGGCGGGGCAGGGGGTGCTAAGAATCTCCGGTGGAGGTTCGGTTGCCACCTACGACGACTCGACCTGGCAACATTTAACGCACGCACACTGAGGACTGACGAGAAGATCCTGGAGCTGGAAGAAGAGATAGACAAGTTGCGCTGGAGTATTATAGGATTATCCGAGGTCCGAAGAGAGGGGGAGGACACGGTGATTCTCGAATCCGGCAACTTGTTCTATCACCGGGAGGGCGACCATCTGTCCCAAGGAGGTGTCGGATTTATCGTCCACAAGTCTCTCGTCAACAACGTTGTAAAGATTGGAAGTGTGTCGACGAGGGTCGCGTACCTGATACTCAGAATCACCAAACGGTATTCGCTGAAGGTCATACAGGTTTACGCACCAACCTCAGCACATCCCGATGAGGAGGTGGAGGAAATGTATGAGGATATTTCCAAAACCATGCATTCCTCCAAAACCCACTACACGGTGTTGATGGGAGACTCCAACGCAAAACTAGGCACAAGGGAAAGCGGTGAGCTGAAGTTAGGGAAATTTGGAGTAGGGCAACGGAACCGAAGGGGCCAGCAGCTGGCTGACTTTATGGAGAAAGAGGGACTCTTTATGATGAACTCTTTCTTCCAGAAGCGGCCCCACAGGAAGTGGACCTGGTCGAGCCCCGACGGTTCGACAAAAATGAGATTGACTTCATTATGACGACCAAACGCCAACTGTTCAGTGATGTCTCAGTGATCGCAAGGGTGAAAACTGGCAGCGATCACCGAATGGTTAGAAGCACACTGAACCTAAACGTTAAGTTGGAGAGGTCTCGTCTAATGAAGTCAACGCTCCGTCCCCCTCGTGCTCTAATACAGAATCCCGAAAACTTTCAGCTCGAGTTACACAACCGCTTTCAGTGCCTACAAGATTGCAATGTAGTGGACGATATGAATGACAAGCTCATGGAAACTGTCCATGCGGTCGGAGCTAAGTTCTGCAAGACTCGCCGCAGAAGAACACAAAAACTCTCCGATCACACTCTTAATCCCATGGCTGTTAGACGGGAGATGAGGCTGCAATCGTCAACAGATTTGACAGCATACAGGCAACTGAACAGACAGATCTCCAAATGCATGCGGCGAGACTTACGCAACTTTACTACTGCTCGTATTAAAGAAGCGATCGAACGGAACCAGGGCTCCAAAGTCTTTGCCAGAGATCTGTCTGCCCGTAAGAGCCAACTGTCAAAGCTGAAGACTGAGTGTGGCAGCACCGTTTTCGGGACACCTGAGATTTTGAGTGAGATTGAGAGGTTCTATGGGCAGCTGTACACATCATCGTTGGAGCCACACGCAAGTGTGAGTAACGATCCAAGAGCAAGTCTTATCCGACACTATTCCGATGATATCCCGGACGTCAGTCTAAGCGAGATTAGAATGGCACTCTAGCACCTTAAAAGCGGCAGGGCCCCAGGCGAGGATAGAATTACAGCGGAGCTTCTGAAAGCGGGTGGAACACCGGTACTTGAAGTCCTTCAGAAGCTCTTCAATTCCGTCCTCCATGGTGGCACTACTCCAGAAGCGTGGAGCAGAAGTGCGGTGGTCTTGTTCTTTAAGAAAGGCGACAACGCTCTCTTGAAGAACTACAGACCGATTTCTCTTCTGAGCCGCGTCTACGTGCTGTTTTCGAGAGTCATTACGAATCGTCTCGCACGCAGACTCGACGACTTCCAGCCTCCCGAACAAGCCGGTTTCCGAAAAGGCTTCAGTACCGTAGACCACATACATACCCTGCGGTAGATTGTACAGAAGACTGAAGAGTACAATTTGCCACTTTGCCTGGCGTATGTGGACTATGAGAAAGCCTTTGATTCCGTCGAAATTTGGGCGATGCTGCAGTCCCTTCAGCGGTGCCAAGTTGACTGTCGGTATATCGAAGTGCTGAAGTGTTTGTACAGTAGGGCTACGATGGCTATCCGAGTACAGAACCAGAGCTCGAAACCTATCCAACTGCAGAGAGGTGTAAGACAGGGTTACGTTATATCCCCGAAACTCTTCACAGCTGCTTTGGAAGACGTTTTCAAGCTACTGGACTGGAAAGGATACGGTATTAACATCAATGGCGAATACATCACTCACCTTCGATTTGCCGACGATATAGTCCTTATGGCAGAATCGCTGGAGGACTTAAGCACTATGCTCAATGACCTCAATAGTGCCTCCCTACGGATAGTGCAGTTCACACAGCGCTCGGTTCGCAAAGCACTCCTCTCCCTGGACATCCACAAGTCGAGTGGGCCTGACGGAATCCCCCCAATTGTGTTGAGGACGTGTGCTCCAGAGTTGGCACCGGTTTTAACGCGTCTTTTCCGGTACTCCTACTCCCTAGACGTAGTCCCAAAATCATGGAAGACGGCTTTCGTCCACCCGATCCCTAAAAAAGGCGACCGCTCAGACCCGTCCAACTACCGGCCAATCGCCATCACCTCCTTGTTCTCCAAAACAATGGAGTCCATTGTAAACTGCCAGCTCATGGGGTACCTTGAGGATCACCAGCTGATTAGTGACCGCCAATACGGTTTTCGCCGTGGTCGGTCAGCTGGTGATCTTCTGGTCTACCTCACTCACAGATGGGCGGAGGCAGTAGAGTTCAAGGGGGAGGCATTGGCCGTTAGTTTGGACATTGCGAAGGCCTTCGATAGGGTTTGGCACAAAGCGCTTCTTTCGAAGCTCCCTTCCTATGGGCTTCCCGAGAAACTGTGCGATTGGATCACCAGCTTTCTTGCAGATCGGAGCATCAAGGTCGTTGTAGACGGTGCAAGCTCCGATTGCAAGCCTATTAATGCTGGTGTTCCACAGGGCTGCGTGCTATCGCCAACGCTGTTTCTTCTGCATATCAATGATATGTTGCATACCCGTAACATTCATTGCTATGCAGATGACAGCACTGGTGATGCTCTTTACACCGGCCGAGCCAATATTTCTCTGGAAAACGTCTCCGAGTGCCGGGACAAACTTGTGTCTGAAGTCGAGTCTTTGCTGAACAGAGTCTCGGATTGGGGAAGACTAAATCTAGTCCAGTTTAACCCCCAGAAGACACAAGTTTGCGCGTTAACCGCTAAAAAGAACCCCTTTGTCGTATCCCCTCAGTTTCAAGGCACTCCCCTTGTTGCCTCAGCCTGTATCGGAATCCTCGGCGTCGACATATCGAGTGACGTGCAGTTTCGTGGTCACTTGGAAGGGAAGGCCAAATTGGCCTCTAAAAAGCTTGGCGTGCTCAGCAGAGCGGGACAGTATTTCATGCCGGCACACCGCCTGCAACTTTACAAGGCGCAGGTTCGGCCGCACATGGAATACTGTTCCCATCTCTGGGCTGGGGCTCCCCAGTACCAGCTCCTTCCACTTGACCGCATCCAGCGCAGAGCGGCTCGAATCGTCGACGACCGAGTGCTTTCCGATCGGCTCGATTCACTGGCGCTGCGAAGAGATGTTGCATCTCTTTGCGTATTTTATCGCATCTATCACGGGGAGTGCTCTGAGGAATTGTTCGGATTAATCCCAGCCGCCAAATTTCGTGAACGCACTACACGGCAAACGTCCCGATACCATCCACACCATCTGGATGCTTGGCGGTCCACCACTGTACGTTTCAGAAGGAGTTTTCTTCCACGTACAACCTCTCTGTGGAATAGTTTACCACCGGCGATTTTTCCGGACCGATACGACCTGGGGACCTTCAAGAAAAGAGCTTACTCCTTTCTAAAGGGCCGGCAACGCACCCGCAATTCTCCTGGTGTTGCGGTTGATCATGGGCGGCGGTAGTCACTTAACATCAGAGGGGGCAAACGAGCATGCGGCTGCATGCTCGTTTGCCCCCTCTTCTATAAAAAAAAAGGTCTTAAGATGAACATGGACAAAACAAAGCTCATGTTTAATGTCCATGTCACACCTATGCCGGTAGTTGTTGGGAGCAATATGCTCGAAGTTGTGGACGAGTACGTTTACCTGGGACAAATAGTCCGACTAGGTAAGTCCAACTTCGACCGAGAGGTCAATCGACGGATTCAACTCGGCTGGGCAGCGTTCGGGAAATTACGACATATCTTCTCGTCAGGTATACCTCAATCTCTAAAAACTAGATTGTACAACCAGTGCGTGTTGCCAGTGATGACTTACGGATCTGAGACGTGGTCCTTCACTGCTGGCCGTATGAGGAGGCTCAAGGTCGCTCAGCGAGCTATGGAGAGGGCTATGCTCGGAGTTTCTCTGCGTCAGAAATGAGGATATCCGCAGTAAAACCAGAGTGACCGACATAGCCCAACGGATTAGTAAGCTGAAGTGGCAATGGGCCTGCCATATAGCTCGAAGAACCGATAACCGATGGGGAAGAAAGGTTCTCGAGTGGCAGCCTCGTACCGGTAGGCGTAGTGTAGGGCGACCCCCCACTAGATGGAGTGACGACCTGGTAAGATATGCAGGAAGTCGATGGATGCAGGTGGCTCAGGACCGTGCTTTGTGGCATTACTTGGGGGAGGCCTACGTTCAGCAGTGGACTTGTGAAGGGCTGTAATGATGATGATGATGACCAGGTCCACCTCCTGTGGGGACGCTTCTGAAAAAAAGGAGTTCATCACGAAGAAGCTCTCTTTTTCCATGAAGCCGGTCAGCCACTGGCCCATGGGTTCCGTTGCCCTATTCCAAATTTCCCTACCTTCAGCTCACCTCTTTCTCTTGTGCCTTATTTCGCTTTGAAGTCTCCCATCAAAACCATTTAGTGGGTTTTGGAGGAATGCAAGCATTAGAGCCATGATATACAATGGAGCCAAGGCTTTGATGACATTTCCACCATCTCCTCATCGGGATGTCCAGTGGTTGGAGCGTAAACCTGTACGACCTTCAGTAAATACCATTCGGTGATTCTGAGTGTCAGATACGCAACCCTGGTCGACAGACCCCAATCCCATCCCAATCTTTACAAGGTTGTTGACGAAAGATATGTGGACGATAAATCTGACACCTACTTGGGACAGATGGTCGCCCTCCCAGTGATACAACAAGTGACCAGATTCGAGGATTACCGTGTCCTCCCCCTCTGTTCAGACCTCGGATAATCCTATAATGTGCCAACGTGACTTGTCTATCTCTTTTTCCAGCTCCAGGATTTTCTCGTCAGTCCTCAGGGTGCGTGCGTTATTGTGCGGGACTGGGGACCGTTTGTTTGTGTCATTGCTCATGGGGGATGTTAGTCATAGTTCCCACGCGTGGCGAGCGGGTTGGCAACCGCAGTTTTTTATTGTATAATTGCTGTTATCAGGTAGATGCTGCTGCCCATCTATTGCCTACCTCCCGCTGTCGTCTCTTATTACACTCAAGGGAAGATATGGGGTAGTGGATATTATCAACCGCATCTAAGCGGTTTAAGTTAGGCCAACTAAACTTAACTTGATAGATAAACCATCTTATTTTGCTTACTTACAGAGATGGTTCGTCATCCAGTAGATCTTGTTGCGATGATCCACGAGGAGACTCTTGTGATAGGTCTGATTCATGCATACTGGATCTAAGTGAAAATTAAAACATTATTCTATAAAATAAATATTAAAATCAAAGACGGTTTATGTTTTTTCGGTATTTACTTACGTACCGTTATCACGTTTATTTATTTTTAGTTTTTTACGTTTTAGTTTTAGTATAGTTTTTTACGTTTTAATTTTCACACCCGCAATCTTCTTGATTATAATTAAATGCTGAGGCTTATAGCCATCATCCTCCTCAGCAGTCCTCAGTGGGTGACAACGCATCTGTAGTTTTCTTTTAAAGTAGTTTGCGGGTGTTCATGCCCTGCAGTAGTTACTTATCATCAGGTGGACTCTTAGTTGATGTGTCTCTTCAGTTTTAAAAAAGAAAATGCTGTGGTAAGCCTGAATACTGGGTTGAAGATTCACTACCGATAAAAAGGGATCTCTGGTACTCGTTCCTCATATGAAACTTAACACAACCAGGCATGTTTTTATCACAAGTTTGACTGTCTCGTTTGTGTAGTGTTCGTAAACGGGTCCGCTGATCATGTGACCCCGGATTTGAATCCCAGGTCGAGCTAAAAATTAGGTCTTAGGTTTTTCCTTCATAAAGTTCTCAGTAGAAGCCCAGAGACAGGAAGACGGCGGTTTTTCGCCCCCGTGGCTTGGAAAGTACGTAAAGCCGTTGGTCATGCTCTTGATCTCCCTCCAGCCGTACCACGTTATTGTTTTATCTGACTATGAAAGTGAGGAAATAGAGAGTGCAGCTGTGTTTGCGCATAAACTCGAGCACTATAATCCTGTCCTTCACCGATGGCTACTTTCTGCCCAGATGCGCAGGCTGGGCGTCCTGACCAAAATTCCTGTCCTGAACAAAAATATTGTTATAATTATGTATGATAATTTCATCATAGCCTTAAATATCATCTATTATTTATTCTGTGGTAGCGTTTATTTTAAAGCACTAGTTCTTAAAAAAAGGACGACGTCAAAATATTTTTCCAAAAAAAGAATTTTTTTCTTGGAAATAATATAGTCTAGATCACTCCTGGCAATGCTCTCTCTGATCGTGACTTGCCATCGTAATCGGTTTAGCCGATCCAAACATTAGCCTGTACAGCCAGATAGATAAAAGTTTTAAAAATTACTATTCATGTCTTAATAGCAAGAACTTAACCCTCAAGCTTAAAAAAACCAGCTATTACAGACAAACATTTCAATTTCATTTATATTTAAGACAATTGAGAGAATCAGGTGTTACTTTGATATATGATATTAATATGATATTAATAGTTAATTTGCAACCATCCGCTCAATTAACTAAAATTATACTACGGCTGCTGACCGCTAAGCCACAGACCGCTAGCGGTAAGCCGCCGTAGAGTCCACATCACCTGCAGATGCTCCGTGCAGAGGCGAAACGCGTATCGTATTATCGTCGATGGTGTCTTTCCTAGAATAGTGGTATTGGGAGTAGCGATGCTGGGACTAGTGGTGACTGGATTAGTGCACGCAATTGAGAGAGGGCGGGAGGTGCTCTTCAAACCAGGTAAGACACATCATTTTATTTAATTAAGCAGATGGTTGCAAAGTAACTATTAATATCCTTATTATATTATGTAAGATATAAATAAATGTTACACAATATTTATATTTTATATTTACCGTTTATGTGTAATATTCAGTGTTCCAAAATAAATTTCAGATTGATCTTATTCATTATTGTAAATGGTGTTGACTGTGATCATGGTGAGGAAATGAAAATACAAATACACTCACGATCCTTCATCAAGCGCTTCTTCATCGTACTCGACGGGTGCTAATTTGCTTTGCCGTGACGCAGTAGATTGATATCGACTATCACAAACAGATTGAAAAAAAAAAGATTGTTTAACTAATTTGATATCGTTAGTAATCATCGCAATAACTAGGATTTTTAAAAGTGATATGTAATGTAGCAAGTTTCATAAGCAATTAAAATATGTTTATTGTTTACTGCAACAAGACTTCAACTATCCTTGAGAGGCCGCTGGAAGAAATTTCAACATATAATAAACAGTTCCTTTGTACATGTGTTCTTTTAACATTTTTTCTATCAAAGTATGTGTGTTAGGTACACCTTTAATCAACCGTTACCAAAATCAAGCCAATCAGAGTAAAGTATATTCAAAGTTGCAAAACCCCTAATCTTTTTTCAGTAAGATTGAGAAATGTCATAGCCATTGTCAAATTATTATCCGTGTTTTCGTGATATTCCTAGATTTTTGCGGAAAATTCGGTTTATCTAAATATCCTACTATATAATAGGTATATGTTGTTTAGAGTTTAATTACACAGATCATATTATTACTTTAAAACTTATCAAGTGGGCAATAGCAAAAAAGTGACGTTAGTTCAGATTACTACGCAAATATTAAATAATATAATAATAATGTTTATTTACTGAGCTATCAACCCATTTATATCTAATTTATATCCAGGACGTTTTGAATCTTAGACAATCAATCATATTTATTTATATACCTACACATAAAAATACAAATTACACTCTATTGTGAGTTAAAACATCACACTCAAATTCATTGTTCACAAGCTATTCGATGCATCCCCTGCTAGTTTTCATGACATATATTGGCAGGAGACACCTGAGCAAAAAACTGAATTATTTCATTTCTAATTTTAATAATGAAATTGCCATTTATTTGCAACGCTTATTGCTGTAGCAAATATAAATTTTGTTAAAGTGTTTACAAATACTAAATATATCCCAGCCTTCATTTTCATTACATAAATGAGTAATGCACATAAATATAACTGTAATAATAGAATAAAATTACTACTGTGGCAAAATTAAGATTGAAGACGCACCTTTTCCGAGCCGATGAACGTCTGCTGGCTGAAAAAGTACAAAGAATAAGTACATCTTTATTACACATCTATAAAATAATATATTTCTTATATAGGTTAGAGTGATGAACGAAAAACAGTGCACACGGTGGTGTCAAAATGTTGTGAATTTGTAGTGCTGTGAATTAACAATCAAAATGCAAACGCGTTGTCACCTTTAAGGTCTAAGATGGAGCAGCTTGTTTTCAGTAGAACAGATTTCCGGTTCTCTACACTCACAATACGAAACACAACAGCATCAAGGATCAGCACAGATGCAGATGTCAATGGGCCACAGCATCTACTTACTATCAGGAGGAGGAAAGAAGACTTTGTCCCATGGCTTATTCATTATCATTATCATCATGATAGCCCTTCACAAGTTATAGTAGTGCAGAACATAAGCTGAAAGAAGAGATCTAGGGTGGCAACTTCATATCGGCAAGTTGATTGTAGGACGGCCCCCTCCCCCACTAGATGGAGTGACTACCTGGTAACACATGTATATATTACATTAATTTTATTTAGTCTGGGGACATAGACATATCTATTGTATATTTTTTTGGGACTTTATGGATTAGTCTCTGTGAACTCGAGTACTTGATGATGATGATTAAGATCATCTAATATGCTTGTGAAGCGTGATGATTACGGCAAGATTTTTCAAAACTTTCAAAGCTGAGGGAAGACCTTACAAGGTAATTAAGAAATATAACTATAAACACTCACGTCGTTCTTCATATCTCACTGCGCTAGGACGCGATTGTCTTTGGTCAAGCGGGCATTTGCAGCATCTGCAGTCAAACAAATTACATTAAATATATTTAATAAAATTTACATTTGCTCGTGGTTTTGATGAAAATTTTACTATGTGTTGGCAGTACAGAAATAGGTCTAAAATTGGTTGGGGTCCTATTTACTACCAGTTTTATATAAGTGTGTTACTTAACTATGCTTCATTAAATCAGGAAACATAACATATTCGATACTAGTATTAAAAGTAATGGCTGTCTGACGTGAGAATGTATCTATTACAGACGCAATAACTTAAACGGAATTCCCACACAGATGTGTAGTTCTCTGAACATCAATCGTTTAAAATATTTTACAATATCTTTTGATTATACTTTATGAAATGTGAAACTCTTTGTTAAACATTTTAAGTTATGATTTGGCGACGGCCAAAGAAGAATTCGGGAGAATAACTTTTTCAGTGTTTATAATTGGAATATCTGTAAAATATTTTTAAAAAACTATTGCAACGTCCATGTCTGATTCGGTTAACTCTATTCAAACTCAAGTGGTGGCGGCGTAAAATAATCCATTACCATAAAAAAAAAACAATATATTTGACAAAATTCTTAACAGTTACGTCAAATATTTTTTTGTGTATTTTTCTACTTTGAGAAGCATCGTTGAGGTTTGGCGTTTAGTAATAAATATTGTGAAATTTCCTTTCTTTCTGTTTATTTTATGAATTTAACATCATGTCAACTGATTTAACTTACTTACTTATCTTCACGCACAATCCCTAACGGGGTAGCCAGAGAGAACAGATCGCCAAGTGTCACGATCCTTGCATACCTCTTTCGCTTCTTTCAGGTTCATTATCTTCTTCATACATCCAACTGATTTTAAGTGTTTTTTTTGTAATTTAGAGAAAGGTGAAACAGTGAAACTTTTTACACAAAAAATGTAAAGATGTTTTATGTTTGCGAAATATTCATAACCTAAAATACAAAGATATTGTTTTACCTCTTGAAGTTTTTGAAAAAGTACATCATCAATATTGTTATAAAGAATTTACAGCCGTAAAAAATAAATTTTATGATACCATAAAAACAGAAATAAATAAAAATATCAACTGATAATTCAGTAAAAATGGCTGAAGAAGATTGTTTTTTTTTACAAAAAATTATGTAAAAACATCGCTAAACAATTGGTTATTTAAACAACTACTACAGTTGATAACATGTATTACTCAGCTTGTAGGAGCAGATTAATTGGAGAAATTATAAAATATAAGGGATAAAGTAATATATTACCATAATATATATATATATATATATATATATATATATATATATATATATATATATATATATATATATATATATATATATATATATATATATATATATATATTGATTGATTGATTGAAGAATGATATTATATAATAATCTTCATCAAAATACCCAACATGGTACATGTTTTGTGGCATATTTATCGCGATAATCATCAAGCAGCCTTTGAGGAAGTGTGTATAAATATAAATGATAATGTAATTGATAAAAGGGCGCTGTTATTTTCTTAAAAATCTACACAACATTTATGGTAAATTACTAAAGAAGTTAGCTGAAAACCCTGAAGAAATAACGAGCTTAACATTTACTGTACAAAATTTGGAAGACAAATTTCGAAGTAAATATACTGACTGTACACAAATATTACCATCTAATCATAAGAAATCAAAAGCCCCTAAAATATCAAAACAATCAATGAACCATTATTTGCAAATCTTAAAGAGCAAGATACTTTATAAGCAGCAGCGTAGCCAGCATTTAATACAAGAGGAATATTCAACACCACACATTTTATACGACTTTGTCGTATCAAGTATTGGAAGTAAGTGATTGCAATAGCTATAAAATACATGACCCATGACGGTAATATAAAAACTTCTTAATATATTTGCTTAGGAATTACATTAAAAAGCCTTACAAGTAACCGTAAGGTTGTGCATATTTTAAATAAATACGGTCATTGTATTACGCATAATGCTGTAGAAGAATTAGAAATAGTATCAACTTATACATCAATTACACGAGCAGGAATATGCCCAGAAGTAATGAAAAAGTCTGTGATTTTGTAGGTAGGTGTTGCGTACGACAATTTCGACAGATTTATTGATACGATAAAGATACTCTTCACGATACCGTAGGAATCATTAATTAAAATATTGATTTAAACCTTGAAGACAAAATTTCACAATTTGATGCAGAATCGCAGAGTTATATAAAAATGTTGAATGGAATCCTTGGAAACTATGGAAACAGAATTCATACCCAAAGAAACCTACAATGACTAGTACTTTTCAATCTGTAACTGACAAAAAAGATAATTTCCCTCAAAATTTAGAATTCGATACTCGAATTGATACTGTTTGGATGTTAAGTTATGCTCTGTGCTTACCAAATATTCCGACGTGGGTTGGGTTTGATAGTCAAATCACTAAATATGACAGTCCACAACAATTAGTTTCGTACCTGACTCCAATAAATTCGTCAGCAACAAGTAAAGGTGTTGTCTTTGAAACAATGCTGCTGAGTATCAACATTTTTGAGGAATTAAATCAACCTTATATACAAGTGACTTATGATTTAGCGATTGGAAAAATTGCACTTCGAATTCGAGCCACAGAACGACCAAAATTCGACTGATTATACATTTGGGTACATTTTACATCATGTTATCTTACTTCAAAGCAATTGGTAAAATAATTAATGATTGTGGACTATCAACATTTTAATAGATAAAATCGGATACATACTCTCATGTCATTGGGATTACAAATACTCTATTTTCAATCTTTTCTGCAATATGAAAATATTAAAATATCAAAAGATATAACAGAATTGAAATAGAAATAGAAACTTTTTTATTCAATGTAGTTTATAGCAATACTTATTGAAAGTCACTTTTTTAATTTACCACTGGTTCGCAAAAAAAAAAAAACTCTGTCCTTGGAAAGAACCAGCAAGAAACCGAGCGGGACTATTTTTTTCAATAATAGCTTACAATCATGTTTACAATCAACAACAAAAGACAAATTAGAAATAGCTTGGTAGCGATCACCCTTCCCAGGGGTTATTATTATCCATAAATTCCTTAAAATTATAATAAACATTTTTATACAAACTTAGTTTAATAAAATTTTTGAACTTTGTGTACGACACATTTTGTATATTTTCTGGGATTTTGTTGTAAAAGCGTATACATCGCCCCAATAATGAATTACTGACTCGGTGGAGTCGAGTAACCGGTACTACTAGCTTGTGTCTGCTCCTAGTATTTACAGAATGAATATCACTTATTTTATGAAAGATTACAGACATGTGAGACATCATTATTCATCATCGAGAATGAAAAACTGAAGAAATTATACGATGAGTACGCACTCACTCACTCACTCACTACACATCAAGAAAAAACTATTAACGGTGAATTTGGTAAAATTGCCAAGTAGCCTATAAAACTCTTAACAGAAATATTCGTGTTGAAGACTTTGAGTTATTTAAATATATACTTCCGAATATAAACAATTTCTTTTTTACTTGTAGTAATTTTAATTATGCACGTTGAATTATAAAATATCACTACAATTTAATGAAAGTTGCCGGAATACATCCAGGTTTGGAAAAAGATCTTTAAAATTTTTTTTTGGGATTAAGCGACCGAAAAAATCGTTTTCGAGACAGCCAGATTTGACACTGGAACAGACCTTTAATGCTGACGCTGCTAGAATACTTACCGGAATAATATATTCGACAAATTCAATTTCCGCTCGTCAACATTAAGTTAGTAGTCACGATATTCGATCAACCATTATAACTCCTAACTTTGAGGAATTAGGATTTAAATAAACTTAAAGTCTGCGGATATATTCTTATTCTCATACTTAAAGACTCAGAATATAAAAAAAACTCCATACAGTTAAAAAAAACATATAGATTATTTTAGTCAATTAATCCAGATATATCTCCTGATAAATTATTTAATATTTTATCTGGAAAAGCTGCTTCAACTCAAGTTGAACAATTTCTTTTAAATGTTGAGTTTATTGGCAACGAGAACTATTTATTTCCGAGTGTACATTGGACAAAAGATTTTAAAAAACTATTAAATAGACAGCGATATTGTATTTTAGTAAAATTGAAAAGAAAAAAAATCTGTAAAAATTGGTGGAAAATTTCAAGAAATCCGAGTACAACGAGATGACGTACAACGGACGTATGTTCGGAATCTTGATTGACCATAATATCGACGTTTTGAAAATTTTACCTCGTCGTTGTGTCATTTGTATGGTACGATTTGTAAAACAGTTAAATTAGTACTTGCTGCTCTTGAGGCAAATATTAACTATAAGCCACCAAGATATACTGATGTTTTATCACTTGATTGTTTACTACATATTATGAAAGAGGCGCCCAAAACGATTGGTAATATTTCAAGGAAAATTATATTTATTATTATTTTTTGCAAATGGTAACTAAATTACCATCGCGAAAAATAGACGTCATTTTTGATCGATGTTTTCACCCTTTAATAAAAGATAATGACATGCTTCTACGGCATGAAATGCCACAAAGTGAGTATAACGTTTCTATTCCTGATCAAACAAGAGCAGCAGTTTTTCAAAAGAAATGAAAAATACTTAAATTAAAGAATCTATCGTCAACTTTTTTACTGTACATTGGGCAAGTGATGACATAGCGCCATTTCTTAACAACAAATTAATTCATCTCAATTTTAGTAATTGTCACTCCTACTATAATAATAATAATAAAATAGAGTCCAGTATTGTTGAAGAACTATTTTGTGGGTCACATGAAGAGGCCTATAGTAAAATAATTTTTCATGCATGTAATATCGCCGATCAAGCGAATATTATTATTAGAAGCTCTGATATGCAATGTGGTGATTTATTGAGTGATAGCTTGCTTGGTTTTTATGCATTAACGGTTTGTGATTACAATCCAGCTTTTTTAATGAGGGTAAAAAACGACCCTTTACATTACTACAAAAAACTCAGTTAACGTTATCTAAAAGTTTTTCTGTCAAATATATAATGCGAAGAAATCAGTAGATGTAGGTAATGGCAGGTTCCATCTTTTCATAAATAATTATAGACCAAAAGATGTCAATGAAAAATTTCAAAAATTTTTACATGCTCATTATATTTGCAGCATTTGGAAAAATGCTCACCAAAATATCCAGTATTATAAGATCCATTAGAGCACGGAATAAGATATAAGAAAATATAAATATAAGTATATATAAATGGTTTGACAGGGATCAGTTGCCCAGTTTTGTGAACGAATTAGTCACCGATCCAAGTAATTTTATTTTATATGACTTTATACTTTTTAATTATTTATTTTATTATAATTGGCTTGATTTACAAATTAAAACTTATTATTTGCAGAAATAATTCCCTCTGATGATGAGAACGTAGATTTCCATGGGATTGATGCATCTGACGATGAACCTGAAAGCTACAACTCTGATAGCCAAAAACAATATAATTTAAATATTCTTAAAAATATTGAGTTTTTTATAAGAAAATACGTAATAAACGTTTTTATTAATAAAGTAATATTATTATAACATCACAAAAATGAACCTCAAATAAATAAAAATTTACTATTGTGTGTATATATTATTTTCATCATCATCATCATCATTACAGCCCTTCACAAGTCCACTGCTGAACATAGGCCTCCCCCAAGTAATGCCACAAAGCACGGTCCTGAGCCACCTGCATCCATCGACTTCCTGCATGTCTTACCAGGTCGTCACTCCATCTAGTGGGTGGTCGCCCTACACTACGCCTACCGGTACGAGGCTGCCACTCGAGAACCTTTCTTCCCCATCGGTTATCGGTTCTTCGAGCTATATGGCCGGCCCATTGCCACTTCAGCTTACTAATCTGTTGGGCTATGTATATTATTTTAATATTTCGTAATTAATATTAATTGCAATCAATATGAAACGATGGTATTTACTTTCAATTAACGTAATAATGCTTTTTAAAGTAATCTAACGAAAGGATATTAGGACGGGTACGCGATTATAGACGCCCCTGAAGTTTGTTGTCTGCCTGGGTGATAGAACCACAATATATGTCTGCCATGAAAATTATATATATATATATATATATATATATATATATATATATATATATATATATATATATATATATATATATATATAAGATAAGATAAGATAAGATAAGATAAGATATTTTTATTTACTCAAACATGTGTGAGATATACAATGCATGGGCAGAGATATGTTCTTGGTGTTAGTGTTGTTAGTGTCAACATGTCTTACCGACATATTCGGTGTGTAAAATTTAAAGTGATTAGGTTATTAATTTTCATTTAACATTGGCAAAGTCTATCAATATACAAAGTCAGCGAGATTATTACTTACAACAGTCACAATTAAAAATATATGTATGTATAAGGCAATTATATAATGTCAAAATTTATCATTGAGAAAGTCCGTTACAGTGTAGTAGCATTTTTCAATTAGAAGTTTTTTGAATTTATTTTTAAAAAGATTGCTGTTCAATGATTTATACATCTGAGGAATTTTATTATAGATTTTAGGAGCCATGCATACTACACTCTTTCTTAGCAGAGCCGTTTTTGCTTGTTGCAAATACAATTTACTTCCGTCACGACGGTTGCGCTTTACTTTATCAGTTAACCGTGGAAATAGGTTGGGATTGGCCCTGACAAAGAGAGCCGTCTCCATTATGTATAAGGACGGAAGTGTAAGAATTCTATGTTTAACAAAATACGGCGCACAACTATCGGGAGCCTGAAGACCAAACATTGCACGGATACATCTTTTCTGACTTTTAAATGCTACTTCTCTGTCAGTTGAGTTACCCCAGAAAATAATTCCATATCTAAGGACAGATTCGACTATCCCATAATAAGCTGTTAGAAGTGCGTCAATGTTAACTGTAGCAGAAAGTCTAAACAGGGCATAAGCCGAACTACTTATTTTTTTATTTAGTTCTAGTATATGGGCTTTCCAATTTAGTTTTTGGTCAATTTGTAAGCCGAGAAATCTGGTTGTATCTACTTCAGCAATAACAGTATCGTTGTATTTTACTTTAATATTAGATGGGGTGATTGGTCTTTGGCTAAAATGCATAATGTGTGTCTTATTTAGGTTAATTTTCAAATTATTATTATTTAGCCATGTTATTATTGATATTAATGATTCATTTATGTCATTTTTATAAGAAAAGACGTCATCACAGTTAATAGTTATAGTACTATCGTCGGCAAATAAGGTCATAGGTTGCTTAGTGGCATTTGGGAGGTCATTTACATATACTATAAATAAGAGAGGCCCTAAGACACTGCCCTGTGGGACACCGTATTTTACCAAACGCTCTGTCGATGAGCTTATGTTCTCAGATTTGGTCCTTACATTTAACCCACATATTTCCGTTTTTTGACGACGGTTATTTAGATAAGACTGGAACAAACTCAATACATTGCCCCTAATACCATATGCCTCGAGTTTGTGAATTAAAATATTATGGTCAACATAGTCAAAAGCATGAGTCATATCACAGTATAGTGAACATACCGGTGTTCTGTTGTCAACGTGTGTTATTACATTTTTATAAAAATCATAGAGTGCCATATTTATTGTTTTATTTTTGCGAAATCCTTTTTGTTCCCTACACAAAATGTCATTTTTTTCCAAATAATCATTAAGTTCATTATAAAGATATTTTTCAAATATTTTAGAGAATATTGATATTAAGGCTATAGGTCTATAACATTCCATTGATTCTTTGTCAGCTTTTTTAAATACAGGTTTCACGATGGTGACTTTAAGTTCATCGGGAAAAATACCCCTTTCTATGCTATATATATATATATATATATATATATATATATATATATATATATATATATATATATATATAAATTGCAACTTTATTGAAATAACGTAAATTATTAATAAAAAATTGTACATTTCTAGCTATCCGTCATGACCTTAAAACTGTCAAAGGTGTCTTAACTTTTATTGAATATTTCAAGATATCGAAGCGAGTTATCGCTATCATGTTTTTTTTTTGGTCATTTTTTACACCTATAACACCTGAGTGTCTCTGTATCGTTATTTATATTATATCGTTAAAAATATTATGACTGCCTAGTGTATACATAAATTATTCAAATTTTTTGGAAAGTGGAATCATTAAAATTTTCTTGTCCACTTTTCACCAGCAATCGTTTCTTGAAGTACATTGTTGTAATAACTTCGTTCAACAGAATCTATATTTTAAATGTAAGTACCACATATTTAATGATAACAGATGAAACTTACGAGGACTTCCTACAAGCTGTGTGAGAAGAATGCGACTGCTGCAATGGTTTCTCAGCTGCAAAAAAAGTGTACAGAATGATCTTCATTATGTACGTTTAAATTTAAATTGTCGGTTAGTCGATTTTGATTAAATCTTAACGTTCTAAATTGACCAGTATCTTAATTTCTTAGTAAGTAGACAAGAGTACAAGGTTCAAAATACTTGTTATAATCGTTATTCATTAAAATCACTGACACAGCGAAGAGATGTTGCGTCTTTATGCATATTTTGTCGCATTTACCACGGAAATTGCTCTGAGGAATTGTTCGGCATAATTCCAGTCGCACAATTTCACCATCACACAACGCGAAAAAACTCGCGATACCATCCTTACCATCTGGATGACAGGCGAATAAATCGCACCAAGTATTCTTCCTCGCACAACTTCCTTGTGTAATCGAGCACCACAGAGATTTTACCTTTGGACTTAGGGGCCTTTAGGAAAAGAGCTTACATCTTTTTAAAAGGCCAGCAACGCATCTGGAATTCTTCTAGTGTTACAGGTGTTCATGGGCGACGGTAGCCACTAACCATTATTTAAAAAAAATCTAAAGATAGATTTTATAGTTAGTGAAAATATTTACCACATCCACAGCAATCCGTCGCAGGGGGCTCAAAGCATATTCGTCTTGATCCACGGTTGACTGATCTATATATAAATAAAAGCATTTAAAAATCAATGACGATTTTAGTTGTGTTGAGGTACACCAAAATTAAATGGCAATAAACGAATGTTCCACTACATCATAATATAGTACACCCACGGAGTGTGTCGTAATAGTAGTCAGAGTGAACACCAAAAACTGTTCAGCGTCCAAAACTCACAATTGCAATTGCTATGCACGTACATTTTGTACTTTTCTCACAATTTTGAAATATTAAAGTAATTTAAAGGTTGCTTAAGAATGATTGTAAAATTTACGCGAATTTATCGCATTTAATTTTTCCTTTTTTTAATTTCTGACGTTTTGAATTTGACAATATTACTATTTGCCAAATCACTGAGTTTGTATGGTTACCCCAAATTACACAAAATACGTTAGAATGTAAGCCAAATATAAGCCACACGTAAAATACGCACTCAGACGTGGAGCTGCGAAAAACAGCCCGTCGTAAACTAAACTAAACTAAGCTAAGCCAAATAGATATACCAACTTAAAATGGACAAAAACATTGTCAATCGTCGAGGGTACACACAAGAGGACACAAAGGATTTATACCATTTTGCCAGCGAGCTTAAAAGACCTACATCTCGCTGAAAATGTAACTATGGTTGGTTTTGATATCCAGATTCACATGTCTACCTAATTAAGACTATATCTATATCGTGAGTAAGAAGCTAGAAAGAAACAACATGTCTGCAGAATATGGAGTATTATTTAGACATTGCGATACAACTGATTATTTAATGTGGAAGGAAGACTTATTCAAGCAAGAAGATGGTCACCTATATATCATGGAGGACATTGAGGAGAAAGCCTTTCTTATTTCACCTGTAAATCTAAGATTCTACAAGTGCTACGTAGACGAAACTTTGACAATTTTGCCATCATAAAAAGTTACTGCATTCTTAGACCACCCTAATTTCAAACTCTAAAATTTAATTCACAATGGAGCTAGAGTCAAATAATTCTACTGCATTCGTAGATGTTTAGTCCATAGTACCAACCAAGTGTAATATCCTTCTACAATATACAGGAGTGTACAAGCATGATGTTGAATATGGTTTCTCTAACATAGATTAAGCATGAAGATCTATGAAAGCTTGTGTAAAAAACATATAGCTGATGTGAAGCACAAACGCTCCGGAAGTCTGCAATACATCAACACGTTCAAGATCAACCCAATCATTCATTTGAATTGATAGACCACAAATCCTTAAAAATTGGTTTTATTCCATACGTAGCTTAAGAACTTTTAAATATAATTGGTCTCCACTTATTACGTTTGATTTTTACTACTATTGCTTAAGATTTAAAATCAATTATCTAGAATCAACAAGATACTACTTTACTTAAAAATATATATAATTACAACTCGATCGAACCATCGATCTGCGTACCTCGAGTTGGAGTATATTTTTCGCGTATTTTCATAGTTGACAGCATCACCTAGTTCACATTCATTCTGAACGTTCCATGCCCTACGAAAATAACTTTTTTAATATTGAATAACGTCTTTTTAAAATGCCTGTATTTGATTACTTGGATTACGAAAAAGTTACGAAAAAAAGACCTGATGCATGTCACTGTCGACTCCTATGACATTTTTGCAATGGAAAAAGATAACTGTGATCATCTGTGGTACCTATTGGAGACAGAACCCAGCCTTGGTTTGGTCGCTTCTGCAAAATTGCATTACCTCGCTCTCAAAGCTCTCGCTCGCTCGCGCATCAAAGTCTCGGTATGTAAATACCAGCATTCTTAAAAAAAGTATAATTCTGCTTCCAGGTCTTTCAAAAGTGTTATTGTCAAGGCAAAGTCAGAGCACATCGACAGAATTGAGAGAAATTTTTCGTCTTCCTTCGGGAACACGTGCATTTTGGTCTCTCGCCAAGGCTGTCCAAGGGAACTTCTGTCAACCGTCTCTTCCATCTCTGCACATGGAGGATGACTCACTGGCCCATGCCGCAAAGGACAAATCTGATCTACAGGGCTCTCTTTGCGTCCAACTCGACTCTTGATGACGGAGGGAACACACCGCCGACCATCCAACAGTGTGAGTGCTCAATGCAGGATGTGCTGTTTACCCAACGCTCGGTACGCAGAGCAGTCCTCTCCCTGGACTTCAACATAGCGAGTGGGCCTGATAACCTCCCTCCTATTGTGCTGAAGACGTGTACTCCGGAGTTGGCAACGGTCTTAACGCGTCTTTTCCGGTACTCCTACTAATCCTACTAGTCCTGAAATCATGGAAGACAGCCTTCGTGCACCCGATCCTTAAAAATGGTAACCGCTCTGACCCGTCCAACTATAGGCTTATCACCATCACCTCCATGTTCTCCAAAATAATGGATTCCATTGTAAACCAGCCAGCTCATGAGGTACCTTGAGGATCACCGGCTGATGAGTGATCACCAATACGGTTTTCGTCGTGGCCAATCAGCTGGTGATCTTCTGGTCTACCTAACTCAGGCAGTAGAGTGCAAGGGGGAGGCATTGGCCGTCAGTTTGGACATTGCGAAGGCCTTCGATCGGGTTTGGCACAAAGCGCTTCTTTTGAAGCTCCCTTCCTACGGGCTTCCCGAGAAATTGTGCAATTGGATCACCAGCTTTCTTGCAGATCGGAGCATCAAGGTCGTTGTAGACGGTGCAAGCTCCGATTACAAGCCTATTAATGCTAGTATTCCACAAGGCTGCGTTCTATCGCTAACGCTGTTTCTTCTGCATATCAATGATATGTTGCAAGTCCATTACATTCATTGCTATGCAGATGACAGCACTGGTGATGCTCTGTACAACGACCGTGCCAATATTTCTCGGGAAAACGTCTGTGAGTACCGGGGCAAACTTGTGTCTGAAGTAGAGTCTTTGCTGAACAAAGTCTCGGATTGGGGGCGACTAAATCTAGTCCAGTTTAACCCTCAGAATATACATGTTTGCGCGTTAACCGCTAATAAGAACCCTTTTGTCGTATCTCCTCAGTTTCAAGGCACTCCCCTTTTTGCCTCAGCCAGTATCGGAATCCTCGGTGTCGACATATCGAGTGACGTGCGGTTTCATGGTCACTTGGAAGAGAAGGCCAAATTGGCCTCTAAAAAGCTTGGCGTGCTCAGCAGAGCGGGACAGTATTTCATGCCGGCACACCACCTACAACTTTACAAAGCACCGGTTCGGCCGCACATGGAATACTGTTCCCATCTCTGGGCCGGGGCTCCCCAGTGCCAGCTCCTTCCATTTGATCGTATCCAGCGCAGAGCAGTTCGAATCGTCGGCGACCGAGCTCTTTCCGATCGGCTTGACCCACTGGCACTGCGAAGAGACGTTGCATCTCTTTGCGTATTTTATCACATCTACCACGGGGAGTACTCTGAGGAATTGTTCGTACTAATTCCAGCTGCACAGTTTCACCATCGCACATTGCGACAAAACTCGCGATACCATCCATACCATCAGGATGACTGGCGGTCTACCACTAAGCTGTTGAAAGAAGTTTTTTCCTCGCACAACTTCCTTGCAGAATCAACTACCACCGGAGATTTTTCCGGACCGATACGACTTAGGGACCTTCAAGAAAAGAGCCTATTCCTTTTTAAAAGGCCGGCAACGCATCTGCAATCCCCCTGGTATTGCAGCTGTTCATGGGCGGCGGTAATCACTTACCATCAGGTGAGCCGTATGCTCGTTTGGCCCCTCTCTTATGAAAAAGAAACTTGATACTTCTTCTTTAGCCCTACATGTGTCTTTTTAACTGCAAACATTGATTGAACTTCATCGTCCGTACGTAGGGTGAGCAAACTTAATATAGTATTTTTTAAATTAATATTGTTAACTTCAGTTTACTAATTCTTGTCAAATATTCAAAATTTAAATAAAATTCTACAATCAGTAAGGACTCAGTGCATGTTGCCCTTATAAATCGCGACTCGGTCCTTGAGTGTTAATTAATAAAGGAAGTTCAAAGTTACTAAGCGAGCTAAAGAAATAGCCAGTGTTTCAAAAATCCGCAACAAAGATAGTCGCGGAAGATCTAAGATAAGCAATTTAGTAGAATGATGATGATGAAGATAACAAAATATTTTAAACTTCAAGTGCAGAGTACATAATTAAAAATTAATTATAAAACAAAAAAAAAGTAAATGAAATATTAACAGCCATACTCATAAAGATTTTTTAAATTGGTATTCAAGTATTAATTTATTTGCATTAAATCCGTTAAACCTCAGAAACATAATAAACTTGGCTTGTTAAAATCAACAAATAACTCTACTACACAACAATTTTAATATTAACAAATAACCACACAAATGTGTGAATTTTAAATAACAAATAAACACATCAATAATTATTATTTAAATAATACTAGTTTTTACGAATTTTATCGCGTATATTTAACTTTTTAAAATACCCGACGTTTCGAGCACTTTACAGCACCCATGATCACGGGGGAGACTGAGATGTTTCACGTCTAGATGTCATAGTGAACCGCGGTTACCATAGATTAAAATTATTAATTTTGATCCGATTTATGCAGTACGAACTTATAGCATCTTGAAGTTGTATGCTTGGGTTGGCTTTTCATTTTATTTATTATAGGATCCCAAGCAGATGAAGATGTTTTTTGATTTCAATAGCCTCGCGAATCATCCTTGGAAGGAATCGGTGTTCTTTAGCGAGGATTTGTGGTCTATCAAATCTGATGTAGTGACGGGGGCAATCCTGAGCATGTTCACAGACTGCACGGAGCGTGTTAAAGTTTTTCTCGATTTCATTTTAATGAAGTAATTATTTAAAGTCATATTACAAAACTCTCCTTATTACTTGTGCGATAAATACACATTCATCAGATTGGGCTGAGATTTAGATTTTAGGGACTAACTGACATTATGTTAATAAAATGATAAATTAGCAATTCAGTTTTGTAGGGCACTTACAAGGAATACAACAAGTTGTTTCAACTATGTAAGTATACGTACGCAGATCTTGTACAAGGAATAGTTCTAGATGAACTTCTTGGAAATTCAGTCACCATGGTTTTTGGAATTAAACCTGCAGAAGGTCTTCCTTTTGAACTGTATCTGGGAGTCTCTGGCATTTGATTTTCGTCTGCAATATTAATCAAAGTTGACATTCTGATATTCTGAGATATTTCTTTATATACAAAATAGACAACTTTCTAAGAGGCCTAAATAATATATATATATATATATATATATATATATATATATATATATATATATATATATATATATATATATATATATATATAATTTTTAGCTGTGCACTTCAATAAGGCTCTCTTAAGTCCGTCTGGGAGAAGCCCATTTCCAGCAGTGGTTTTTTACGGGTCAATGAAGAAAAACCTGTTAACTACTCTGTTACTACTAAATGATTTACTTCGTCCTTATTTTTAACTATTGCTAGATAAGACTGCAAACACTTTTTTACGATATAAGTAGTGGTGTACCGGGATATACTAGTGACGCGATCACCTCAATATCGATATATCCCTCGATGTTATCAAAACATCGACATTCTAACATTAGTATTAGGTGTTCTAAAATATATCGATTATATAAAGATATCGAATATGGATGTTTGTTTATTATTTTGTTGTAAAAATCATATAGCATTATTCAAATGATTTATTTTACAACAATCAGAAATTTCCTAACGCCTTTTAGGTTTCATAAGGTTTAAAAAGGTACGTTTTAAAATGAGATAAAAAAAGAAACTACAGTCAAAAATATTACTTCTTAAGGTTCTAAATAAAAATACTTTAATACTCACTTAATTTTTTGTAATATTGTATTATTTTGAGTATCAAAACTACAAATATTTTATTACAAGGTTCATCTTAAATTGATGTTTACTTACCGATATTGACATCTATATACTATCTCTAGGGTACACCTACATCTAACGAAAGAAAGTTTGAATGTAGTTTTAGAAACTAGAACAAGTACGATATAACGAAACCCACAATCCGACAATTTGTTTTTGCATGAACAGCAGTCGTGATTCTTTAGACCATGACTTAATATGGTACTGATTGCAGCCAAATTAGAAAGAATTCATGTACTAGTGTTTTTAGTTTGCCTTCAAATTCAACTTTAATTAGGGTTGATTTTTTAATCATCAGATTAAAATTTATTATGAGAATAAAATACAAATATAAAAATTAAAATGATTCAATTGTTTCACTTTTATTTTCAGATAGGCTAAAATTTATTACATGGTAAAATTTTATCTGATGATTGAACACTCAGCCATTAGTTAAATTGAAATTTAGGGGAAAATTAAAAAAAAAGATCACTTTAAATATTTGCCTAGGTTCTATTAAATATGTAATTAGATATACCTAGAAAAAGTATATATCAACCGTCCTGCTAGGCTGACAAATATGATAGTTACGATCCCAGAACCAGGACTAAGGCTCTGGACGTAGGATCAATAGTTGGCTTTCATACTCAGTATTCTGGATAGAAACGGGACGGGTCGGCACATTTTTTTTAATTTTCGGCAATTTATGCATAATTAAAAAAATAGAAATAAAAATATTACCACTTTCACAAATGAATGAACCTGGCATGTCCGATTTGTTTTGTTCAGCTTTGGTCGTTCTTACGTTCATAGAATTCGATGGACACTGACAAATTCTGTAAGAAAATTCAGGAATCTTTACTTGATTGTTTCTGAACAAAATTACTGCAAGGTTTTGATGTAATTTATTATTTTTAAGTTGTATATACTATTTGGATGTTTCTAAATGAATACGGTTTATATTTAGATAATTCCGGAAATGATCTGTTATATGTAGGTTTAATTGAAAACGACGAGAGACTTATTTGTGCCATTTTGCGTAATAGCATAAACTGAAATTTAGTTACGTAATGGTTCTGTTCAACCAGGGAAGTATGACTTGTGGTGAATAACAATGTGAAATACTGGCACAGTGTTGACGTATTTCGTATATTGAGTGGCGAGATTCGGAGACCCCTAGGCTACCGTATCAATAAGCTGGTGAACTGTTTGTAACTTTTGGTGGTTTTAAAAAGAAAGCAGCAACTTTCTTTCCAAGTCATAGAAAAAATTTCTTAAACGTTGTTTACTTTGCTGAGTATTCTGGATTACTGAATGAATGAATGAACGGCTTCGTGGTGCAGTGGCTCAGTATTGGGTTGCAGCGCTGAGGGCCATGGGTTTAAATCCCGCACGATACAAGTATTCGTATTGTTACAGCAGCCGTTGCGTACTGCATCAGGTTGAACGATAATGTTTGCGATGACAAGGGTCCTATGTTAAGTAATAAAATATGTAGACGTATAAATAGATGACACTCAAATTAATTAACGCACGCAAAACGCAACTTTAAATATTTGCGTACATATAAAGCCTTTTCGCTTTTAGATATATGATGTAATCGCGAGTATTTTAGTACCTTGCCATTGATAACGTCGAATGCCCCGAATTGACTGAGAACATTCTACAGTCCTCTTTTTGGGTATAAAAGCATGCGCCAGCGACCGGAAAATCAATCGGGAACGCGAAAGTGAACTTTTCTTCGGGAAGCGACTACGATCAATTGACCTACGACGTCTGCGATTATTGAGGATCTCACCGAAGAAGCTTACCGATTTTTTCAACATAATTGTATACTTGCTTTGTGTATGGAAGAATACATCTCTTTCTCATTCTAGTTGGTATTTTTACTAATCCCGCACGTAACAGTTAATATTTGGTATGTCGTGCCAGAACATTTATTTGAAGGCATATTGTAATCATATATGCCTTGAAATAATTGACTTTTCCCAAGGAATGCCACAAAGCACGCTCTTGAGGCACCTACATCTCTTATCATGTCGTCACCCCATCTAGTCATCATTATCATCATCATTAACAGCCCCTCACAAGTCCACTGCTGAAGATAGGCCTCCTCCAAGGTTCACAAACCCAGCTTACAAACCCGTTAGGCTATGTCGGTCACTCTGGTTCTACTGCGGGTAATCTAATTTCTAAGTTTATCACGCAGAAAAACTCCGAGCATAGCTCACTAAGCGATCTTGAGCATCCGCATATGTTCAGCAGTGAAGGATCACATCTCAGATTCATAAGTCATCACTGGTAACACGCACTGGTTGTATAATTTCGTTTACAAGTTTTGATGTATACCTGACGAGTTCAATCCGTCGATTGACCTCGAAATTGGACCTACCCTGTCAGACTATTTGTCCCAGGTAAACCATACTCGTCAACAACTTCGAGCTTAGTACTCCCAACAACTACCGTCATAAGAGTGACATGGACGTAACACATGATCTTTATTTTGTCTATCTTCATCTTAAGACTTATCTGATGGGAAGCACTCTTGATATTATCCAGCGATTCCACTATAAGGACTATGTCGTCAGCAAATCTTTCGATGAGAGTGTACTCCGTGAGTGATGTACTCGCCATTGATGTTAATACAACCTTTCTTGTCCAGAAGCTGGAAAATGTCTTCCAACGCACCGGTAAAGAGTTTCGGGGATGTCACCAAATCTTACACCCTTCAACATTTGGATATGTATCGTACTTCGCAATGACTCCCAAAAACTTTATATTTCGGTTTACCGGTATGTAGCTGGCACATGCGAACCTTTCTTCGCCATCGGCTCTCTTTTAATCTTACTGATCAGTTGCGATTTGTCAGTTACACCAAGAAAATCTAAACATAGACCTCTCCATATTATAGAGATTCCTCATAAGGCCAGCGGTAAACGAATACCTCTGATACATATTTCATCAATACCCACACGTACTAAACTCATGTTTTCCAGTTGTAAGCAAACTTTATCTAAATACGAAATATCCAATTTTTACAGCGTTTGATGAGAATCTTATTATTTTGCAATCTGTCTTATCATTATTATTGAAATATTTTAAATACAATAATAATAATGTCATAGTTATCAGAGTGTAGTGTCAAATACTTACACATTCTTAGTTTTTTGTTTGGACTTTAGCCGCTTATATCTTTTACTGTCTTGAAATTCAGTTTCCGATTGAACGTGCCTGTTGAAAAGGTAATTTACTCATTATATATTGTTATTGTAATTCATGTACAATATAATACATAACTTTTTAGATAAAGTAGAAGTAAATAACAAATTAATTAATTAAAGACAACACAGGATCAGACAATATTGTGCAGGTATTTATGCTTATCTTTATTTTTAAAAAGAGTAAAAATGTAAACTTATACATCAACATTATTATTGTAGTTTTGCAGAATATGCTGTAAAAAGATTAGAAGTTTCACTCATGTTGAAACAACTATATTTTAGTTACTTTCATAGCGGTATGTCTTAAAGAATTTTGTTATGGCGTAACGCGAATGACATTGATACCATATTTGTTTTGCACAAGAGGACCGTACAGACAATTTTTTCATTTATCATTGCATTAAATATAGTAAAATGTATGAACATATAAATATGAAAAGCATTGATAAAATCAAAGATATATTTTATACTTTCAATACCAGTAACAAACACAACTTGTAATGCCCGCTACTTGACTCTCCCGAATTAGTAATTCATTTAAAGAGCAATGTAAATACTTTTACAACGAAATTCAAGAATTTTTTTAAAGTTTGTTAATCAACAAGTTTCAAAATTTTATTAAACTAAAACTGTATAATAAGGGCTGGTATAATAATAAAGAACACATGAAAGAAAAAAAACCCCTGGGAATGAGGTGATCGCTACCATCACAGTAAATGTATATGATAGAGCAGTATCTCATATCTCAACTAGGGTTGTCACTATTAATTTTTAATAAGTTTCAGTTCTAAGATGTTCAAATAATCGAATAAAATTAACTGAAATTTTTTAATAAACTAAACTAAAGAAACTCTACTTGTCGTTTTAATCGGGTATATTAAGGGTCCTATAGTCCGATATATTAAGGGTTCTTAGTCGCCAGTAGGGTAATAAAGCGGCCGCCTTCTTTTTAACACTTGTTTCAGGAAAGACTGTTATCAATATTAATATTTGAAAGTATTTCTGATGAAAAAATGATCTGGTGTCAATTTTTTTGAAATGATTGATTGCTTTTGAAATCACTCACATTTCAAATTCTAACAGCGGATCGAGTTTAATAACAATAACAATTAAATAATATTTATCTGAAAATCGAGATCCGCGATTGACTGTATTGCGAAACTCGCTTACAGCTCTTGCAGCGGCGCGTATATATGCGTGCATAATATAAATACAGTGTTACCTTGCTGGTTATTTTATAATTCATACAATCGTACAAAATTATTGTAAAATTATATATGTCTAAAAATCCCGATAGGCTTCTTGCTGATTTTGCCAGTGCGGAGATATTTTCCGAACCCCTTTCTCTTATTTCCTTTAAATAAATGACTTAACAAATATTATTTAACTATTCATTGAATGAAAGTTATTATATTCCATTCTAATTTATCATTACAGCCTATAACATCACTGTCTGTCACTGTCCACTGCTAAACAAAAGTCATTTACACATATTGCCTCTTAAGCCGGATATTTCTCTTAGTTGGCATGCTTGGCGGGCGAGTTGGCAACTACAGTTTCTTTTCTAGCTGTTATTAGGAAGATGTTGCTGCCAATCACTTGACCTGTTTCCCTCTATCATCTGTAAACTTACTATTTACTCTAGATTGATTTCAGTATAAATATAAGACATGCTAAGAACTTGACTACTACTCCACCAATTGAATGCTAGCCAAGCTGTGAACCATCGTTTCCACAAAAAATAGCATACTGTATAAATTTTTACGACTTTTAACTGATTAAGGTCTATTCAGTTGTTATGTAGAAGCTACACGATTACCAACAAACACATCAAAGTTTATAATACATAAAGATATCACTTACATAGATATTGATTTTTTTAATGGATTCTGACCACCTGAAACGTGAAATATTATAATGTTAAAAATAATTAAACAAATGCGGCACGTGACATGTGTAATGTGACATCGTTAAGACGATTTATAAAATCATCTTTTCTAATATAGTCTACAGATTAGCAATACCATATCATAATTTTGATGTACACATTAAATTATGATTGATCATCTTCACATCAATCAGCATCAACATCATCATCACCATCAACAAATTCAACATCTTTCCTCTCGCTTTCCTGCAATCTGTGGGAGTGATATCATGAAAAGGGACGGAAGTGTGTAACAGGAAACCCGCGAAGCGCGCGCTATTTGATTTGACCAATGAGCGCGCGCGGTAGTAGTAAAGAGTGCTGTTATATAAACTAATTTTTATGTGTAAACTATATTAATAAAATGTATTTAGTGTTGATAATAAGTATCTGAAAAAAATGTACATCATTGATAAAATGCAAGTGAGTAATAATGAATAAAATTATTCCTACTAAATATTTCAGTATTTAGCCTTTTTTAATTTTGAGGTTAATTTTTGTCGCTGCTCAGTTCATATTTATAATTTTTATTAAAAAAACCATTAGCATTTTTTTTATAGAAGAGGGGGCAAACGAGCATGCGGCTCACCTGATGTTAAGTGACTACCGCCGCCCATGATCAACCGCAACACCAGGAGAATTGCGGGTGCGTTGCCGGCCTTTTAGAAAGGAGTAAGCTCTTTTCTTCAAGGTCCCCAGGTCGTATCGGTCCGGAAAAATCGCCGGTGGTAAACTATTCCACAGAGAGGTTGTACGTGGAAGAAAACTCCTTGTGAAACGTACAGTGGTGGACCGCCAAGCATCCAGATGGTGTGGATGGTATCGGGACGTTTGCCGTGTAGTGCGTTCACGAAATTTGGCGGCTGGGATTAATCCGAACAATTCCTCAGAGCACTCCCCGTGATAGATGCGATAAAATACGCAAAGAGATGCAACATCTCTTCGCAGCGCCAGTGAATCGAGCCGATCGGAAAGCACTCGGTCGTCGACGATTCGAGCCGCTCTGCGCTGGATGCGGTCAAGTGGAAGGAGCTGGTACTGGGGAGCCCCAGCCCAGAGATGGGAACAGTATTCCATGTGCGGCCGAACCTGCGCCTTGTAAAGTTGCAGGCGGTGTGCCGGCATGAAATACTGTCCCGCTCTGCTGAGGACGCCAAGCTTTTTAGAGGCCAATTTGGCCTTCCCTTCCAAGTGACCACGAAACTGCACGTCACTCGATATGTCGACGCCGAGGATTCCGATACTGGCTGAGGCGGAGTGGAGTGGGGAGTGCCTTGAAACTGAGGGGATACGACAAAGGGGTTCTTTTTAGCGGTTAACGCGCAAACTTGTGTCTTCTGGGGGTTAAACTGGACTAGATTTAGTCGTCCCCAATCCGAGACTCTGTTCAGCAAAGACTCGACTTCAGACACAAGTTTGTCCCGGCATTCGGAGACGTTTTCCCGAGAAATATTGGCTCGGCCGGTGTAAAGAGCATCACCAGTGCTGTCATCTGCATAGCAATGAATGTTACGGGTATGCAACATATCACTGATATGCAGAAGAAACAGCGTTGGCGATAGCACGCAGCCCTGTGGAACACCAGCATCAATAGGCTTGCAATCGGAGCTTGCACCGTCTACAACGACCTTGATGCTCCGATCTGCAAGAAAGCTGGTGATCCAATCGCACAATTTCTCGGGAAGCCCATAGGAAGGGAGCTTCAAAAGAAGCGCTTTGTGCCAAACCCGATCGAAGGCCTTCGCAATGTCCAAACTAACGGCCAATGCCTCCCCCTTGAACTCTACTGCCTCCGCCCATCTGTGAGTGAGGTAGACCAGAAGATCACCAGCTGACCGACCACGGCAAAAACCGTATTGGCGGTCACTAATCAGCTGGTGATGCTCAAGGTACCTCATGAGCTGGCAGTTTACAATGGACTCCATTGTTTTGGAGAACAAGGAGGTGATGGCGATTGGCCGGTAGTTGGACGGGTCTGAGCGGTCGCCTTTTTTAGGGATCGGGTGGACGAAAGCCGTCTTCCATGATTTTGGGACTACGCCTAGGGAGTAGGAGTACCGGAAAAGACGCGTTAAAACCGGTGCCAACTCTGGAGCACACGTCCTCAGCACAATTGGGGGGATTCCGTCAGGCCCACTCGACTTGTGGATGTCCAGGGAGAGGAGTGCTTTGCGAACCGAGCGCTGTGTGAACTGCACTTCCGGCATGGAGCACTCACACCGCGGGATGGTCGGCGGCGTACTCCCCCCGTCATCGAGAGTCGAGTTAGACGCAAAGAAAGAGCCTAGAAGATCGGCTTTCTCCTTTGCATTATGGGCCAGTGAGTCGTCCTCCCTGTGCAGAGATGGAAGAGATGGCTGACAGAAATTCCCCTGGACAGCCTTGGCGAGAGACCAGAATGCACGTGTTCCAGAAGGAAGACGAACTAGTTTCTCGCCAATTCTGCCTATGTGCTCTGACTTTGCCTTGGCAATGACTCTTTTGAAGGACCTAGAGGCGGAATTATACTTCTTTTTTAGAGCGCTGGTGTTTACATCCCGGGACGCTGATGCATCAACCCAGGCTTGGTAGCACTCCTGCTTATAGCATGATGCTATTTTACAGGAGCGACCAAACCATGGCTGAGATTTGCCTCCAATGGGCACCACAGAGGAAGGAATAAAAAGTTCCATACCCTGAAGTACCACATCAGTAACAGAATCCGCAACAACGTTGGGATCATCCGGCGAGAAGCAAACCCGCCCCCAAGGGTAGGATGCAAAGAAAGACCGCATCCCATCCCAATCGGCTGACCTATAGTGCCAAACACGGCGGCAGCCTGTAGAATGCAACCGCGATTTCAGCGTGAGTGGCACAACACTCCGGACCAGACAATGGTCCGAGGAGCCTAAAGGGGCGTCGACGGAAATCTGATATCCGTCCGGGTGAGAGGTCAGCAGAAGGTCCAACAGGGAAGGTGCATGATCCTCCACATCTGGAATCCGCGTAGGCGAAATAACCAGTTGTGTCAGACCATATGCCAAGGCAAAATCATGAACAGATCTCCCCGCATGATCGGTTAAACGTGAACCAAGCCATTCGGCGTGATGGGCGTTAAAGTCGCCGAGGATCACGATCTCTGCGGAGGGGATCTGCTGTAGCAACGAATCTGCAGCCATTTGGACGTGGTCGAAGAGTCGGTCTGTTTCGGCATTACCGCTATGGGACCTATAGAGGCACCCGTAGACGCGCGGATGGTAGCATTTTTTTAGGATACTCGTAAAATGTTAAAGTTGCTTACTATCAAGGTGAAATGTTAGATGTTACACATAATATGTGACTACTGTAAGGTTCACTCGTTTTTTTCTCTATCTATCCCGCTTACACTCTTCAAGTCAATTTCCTACTTGCAAGTTATCGATATTTTTCCAGACGTTAGTAAATTCCTATTGTTAATGATGGCCTACCATCCGAAGACTCAGATGGTAACAGTTGGGCTTAGTCACAAAAGAAGGCTCATACTATTCATCTTGCAGTTCCTTATGGTACGAGGTATAAAGATTAAATAAAGTTAACTTTATAAGTGCTAGTGCAAAGCCCACTTCTTACTGAAAGGTTATCAGTACGCCCGCCGCTGAAGATTTTTTTTTAAATTTAATTTTCGAATAGCTCAAAGAATCGAGAAACTAAGGTGACGAAAGATTTTCGAGTACCAACCTCGTCCACTAAACTCACGATGGTCCCCCAATACATGAATGCAAATAGCTCAGGGTTGTGTTTTTTTACATTCCTTGGGGTAGGTCCATGATCAGTAGTAGACTTTTAAAGGGCTGTTATGATGATGATGATGACGTGGGTGTCAATTTTCTGTTTCGCAATATTTCACTTCTAAGTCGTACAGGTTTTTTCTCGTTATTTTCCTTCATTGAAAAGTTCGAGGTAAATTAAAACTCAAAATTTAATTTAATAATTTTAGTGGTGCAACGGGTATTGAACTCGAATTACTCGCGTACTATAAAATCTACAGTGAGTGCTTTATCTAGAATTGAAAACAACCAAAAGGACAATGTATCACAGACTTACAAATATACAGGAAAGAGAGCTTAAAGTGTGAGAAAAATATGAAAGATTCCCCGTTACTTACTGCACTCGCAATCGACATTTCCCGAGCCTCCTCCGTCCGTGTCCGAACCGCGTTTACTGTGAAAACAATTTACAACGGTAAATTTATCTCTTTATTAAATTTAAAATTAAAAAAGCCGTGGTAGCTCAGTGGTTAACGTTTACGCGTTATACGCGTTCGCGTTCTGTTATATTTACGCTCGCTGTAAATATAACAGAACGCGAGTAACTCGGGATCGATCCCCGCCGGCACCAATGAAATTGTTAATTGCAATTTTAAGTGCTGATTTTCCACGTGCTCGGTGGTGAAGGAAAACATCGTGAGGAAACCTGCATGTCTGAGGAATAAGAAAAAAAAATATTTCGAAGACATGTGAAGTTCGTCAACACGCATATGGGCAGCGCGGCGGACACTTCCTTGCCCTAAACCCTCTCAGAAATGAGGGGACGCCTGAGCCCAGCAGTGGGACGTATATAGGCTGTAACTTCACTTCACTTCAAATTTATCTCAGGAAAGTCAAAATTTTTATACCAAAATTTATAAGGAACCTTATTTATTTATTTATTCTTTATTGCATTCCTTAATATACAAGAATACAGCATTCTCTACCAGTCAACTCATGGTGTGGTGAGAATTTGACGTACATAGGTGTAGCAATATAGAATAGAAAAAAAAATAAAAGTAATTAACTACGTAGTACGTAATATACATTTTACTGATATATAAAATAAATAAACTATAGAAATATCTCCTATTTATTCATATATACAAACATATACATAGATAAATATAAACACACATACACATATATATCTATATAATATACAAATAATACATAAAACTAACTATGAATATATACGTCGGATAACAATATAAATGACATCGATAATTCAAGTAATCAGCATCGTCTTTAGTAGATGATTACGCACCACCTTATATTGAGGTTTTTAATTTCAGACTGATTTTATATAGTTGATATAAATATAAATAGATGAGTCTACTCGTAATGTCTTCAACTGTACATTATCAGAGTTTATTTAAAATTTAAGAATAGGTATAAAAACTTTCACTATAAATGGTAATAACCAATTTGTTAAAAATATGTACACAATTTATTTAAGATAGCATCAAAATGGGACGAAGATCTTGACACATGAATTACAAATAATAAGCGTATATAGGGATGAATGCAAGAAATAATATATTTTTAATTTTTTCCTTATTTTCATTGTTAAATTAATTTTTTTTTCTTTATATCCCTATTCGACTTAAAAAAGCTATTTCATTTTATATTGACAAACAAATAATTAAAATTTAACGTTGTTAATACTGTAAAGTCATCACCACATCAAAGCTAAACAATGCTGGTCGCAGTGATACTAGTCTTGCAAGACCCGAATAGCTGCTCGCACTTAATAAAAAAATATTTCTGAGAGGGTTTTAGGGCAAGAAAATGTCCGTCGCGCAGCCCAAATGTTGGCGAACTTCACGACTTCGATTTTTTTTTATTTCTCAGACGTACGGTATTCTTCACGATGTTTTTCTTCACCATCGAGCACGTGGTAAATCAACCCCTAAAATTGCAATTAACAATTTAATTGGCCGACGGAGATTGAATTGAAATTTGAGATATCACAGTTCTAGAAGCTAAAAATGTATGTATACATAATAGATATTGCGTATTTAATGAGTGTTTATGACAAATGCTTTGAGAAAACAAATAACTGTATGCTCAATCGCAAATAGAAAAAGAGTGTGTTTTTAAATACATTCTAATTACAACGTAATTGACATTTTTATTAGTAATTTAATTGTAGTTAATATTAAACATTTTTGCTAGAAGGTAGGGTGACAAATGAGCAAACATGAGCATACTATGAGCATAGAGACAACCTAATAGTAAACGAATGATGTGGATCAAAGGCACCTACATCTACCCTCTTAAAAAACTAAAATGCACATACGGTGTCACCCTTGAGAGCTAAGATGATATGCCTCATTATCAGTAAAAATTATCTCGTTTTTGTTCATCATTCACCATACGAAACCCAGTAGCAGTATGTTGCTATTTAATGCAGGTATTTTTGCAGGGGTGATTCCTTCCGGATTGAGTCGACCATTTATATGCTGCAGTGTGTCTGCACCTACACATAACATTAAAAAAGTATATCATAAAAATTAAAAGAACTTACCCCATTTTAATTTTCAATTTCGTCATTTGTTTTCCTGATGATCTCGACTTATCGTCTTGACTTTCCCGTCTACTTTGGCTTTTTCTCGCTTCTCGTATGCTTTGTCTTTGTAACTTTTCAAATCTTTCTAGTCTTTCTCTATCGTGCATCATTTGGCTTTCTTTCCCGATTTGACTTTCACGTCTGAATATACTATCTCTTCGGGATTGATTATCTCGCATGTCTTGGCTTTCTCTTCTGGATTGACTATCTGGTTTGTCTTGGCTTTCTCTTTTGGATTGACTATCTTGCTTGACTTGGCTTTCTCTTTTCGATTGACTATCGTGCTTCTCTTGGCTTTCCCTTCTGGATTGACTTTCTCGTTTGAATTGACTTTCTCGTCTTGATTGACTATCTTGCTTTACTTGGCTTTCTCTTCTGGATTGGCTATCTTGCCTGACTTGGCTGTCTGTCCTAGATTGACTATCACGCTTGACTCGGCTTTCTCTTCTGAATTGACCTTCTTGCTTGACTTGGCTTTCTCTTCTGTATTGACCACCTTGCCTGTCTTGGCTTTCTCTTCTGTATTGACCATCTTGCTTGACTTGAGATTCTCTTCTGGATTGGCTTTGTCGTCTGACGGGGCTTTCCCATTTGGCTTGGCTTTCCCGTCTGCCTTGGCTTTTCCGTCTGGCTTGACTTTCTCGCCTGGGTTCGCTTACTCGCTTGCCTGGCATATCGTGAATTCCTAGACCTTCACTTCCTCTTCGAGTCTCCCGTCTTTCTTCAATATGCTGTGTTTCTTCTTTTACATCATCTAAAAGTAAATATTTCAACAAATTAAATAATTTCCTTTTGTTTTCGTAGGCTTAGATGTATAATATATCGAGAGTATTATATTTAGAGGGATAAAAGTATATATAATAAAATATTGAATTAAATAAATTGAATTGAATTGAATAAAAAAAATTGAATAAAGTTTTGAAGCGACATTAGCCCAATGGCAGAACTCAAAAGGTCATGGGTTCGAATCCGCCATTTGACTACTGTCGTGAACCACTCCTAACACAAGCATTTTCAGGCTTACCAGGAGTGGTTAAAAGGAATATTGGTAATGTTAATTAATAAGATTACTAATATTTTTTAAAGGATAAAAAAAGAAAAAGAAAAGAATAAATGTATGTTAAAATAATATTAGTATTTTGGCGCCCGACCGATCAACGGACAAAAAGCGAAAGGTTTCGAAATGTTGTATATAGGTTGTAATTGAGAATACAGCCATTAAATGGTGCGGAAAACAAGTATTCAAAAATGCCAGAATTTATATACTTTTTTTAATTTGAGGCGTTGGTAATGAAGAATTACTTTTAATACTATCAATACTTTCAGTAAAAATTGGGAATTAGAATTTGTGTCTGTGAACTATTGTAGTTCAAATTAAATATAACGTGTTTAGAAGAAGAATTAGAACTACGATGCAGCTCTATTTTGGTTGCAGCATGAATATATCGACTCGATCAGGAATGCTTTTAAAGCGTGCTTGTTTTTATTCAATAGTTTAATGCTGTTGAGTTTTTATGGTGAGTTGCGAAAGGAATCGAAAATCCTTTTAACCAGTATCGAGGCATTCTAAATTCATCCTCCTCAGGGGTGACGATGAATTTTAATATTGATTCTTAATCGAGGATAGACTTTTCTTTCAAAAGGAGCCATAGTCTCTTTCTTTATCCTTTTACGATCAGGTGGATTGTGCAGATCAGTTTTGATAAGTTCAGTTCAAGTACAGACAGTTCTGACTCTCGAACTTTCGACGCTTTGTCGATTGGTGCGCGTATTTACTTGAATGTTCTGGATGATTCGGTACTAATGTGTATTTATAGGCGCTGCAAGGTGCGATCGAGGAAGTATTCAATTCGGCGAGACAAGCGATGCTTCGGAGCGGAATAAAGTGAATCAGTGTGATTAATTATTGGTGTTTTAAGTTTTAATTTGTGTAAAGAAAATTAAAGTATTTTATTTAGCTAATTTTATCGGCAATTTTTATTGTCACGAACCTCAAGCTCGTAACAATATCAAGGATTGAGGTAATCCACTTTATTTAACTACGACATTAAGACGTTTAACAGTGACCGTGACTGCAAAAAAACCTCGAACGGTCGAGAATTTAAAAAAAGTAAAAATAAACTTGATTATCGTGTATAAGTATAAGTATAAGTAGCAATAATAATAAGGCTGCAAATATTATGACTTACCACAAACACGTTTCTTTCGGGGATCTCTCTCACATACATCTGCCACTTCTTCTTCTTTCGATGGCCTAAAATCAAGGTAAAATTATAAGAAAAAGAAAATTATTTTTTGGAAACCCACATTTTACGTAATCGCGTTCCCGGAAACTAACGATTTCGATGAAAATTATAATATAGGAAAAATCGAACTGTATCTTTTTTTGTGAAAATTGGTATTTTTATGATACTATGCGTATTTTTCAACGGTAATGACTTTTGCCCAAAATTGTTTGATGACAGTATTTGTACGCGACGACACTATAGTGTGATTATGTGAAAATATAGTTATACTATTATGTAAGCTACGATATTAGAATATGATTACGTGTAAACACAGTGTTATCAAGTTGTATTAATTTAGTTATAATACGTTATTATAATACTAAGTTTTATGTTTAAAATAGATGGATATGAGATATTATTAATAAGTATTAGGTCGAGAATTACAATTTTAATTTTTTATTACTTCAGAAATTAACCATGCACTAATAAGAAAACACAACGACCAATAGGAGCATTGAATTCGATGGAAATATTTTAGAGTAAGATAGAAATAGAAATAGAATCCGGCAACTTGTTATATCACCGGGAGGGCGACCATCTATCCCAAGGAGGTATCGGACTAATCGTCTACTAGTCTCTCGTTAACAACGTTGTAAATATTGGGAGTGTGTCGAGAAGGGCTGCGTACCTTATACATACCTACTCAGAGTCACCAAACGGTATTCGCTGAAGATTATGCAGGTTTACACACCAACCTCGGCACCGCCCAATGAAGAGGTAGAAGAAATGTATAAGGATATATTTAAAGCCATGCATACCTCCAAACCCACTATACGGTGTAAATGGGAGATTTCTATGCAAAACTAGGTACAAGAGAGAACAACAAGTGAGTTGAAGGTAAGGAACTTCGGAATAGGGCAACGGAACCCAAAAGGCAGCAGTTGGCCGACTTCATGGGAAAAAAGGGGCCTCTTTATGATGAGCTCTTTCTTCCAGAAGCGGCCCCACAGGAAGTGGACCTGGTTGAGCCCCGACGGTTCGACAAAAAATGAGTTTTAGTTCATTATGTCAACTAGACGAAAACTGTTTAGTGATGTCTCAGTACTCGCGAGGGTGAAAACCGGTAGCGATCACCGAATTTTGAGAGGCATACTGAACCTAAACGGACTAAGAAGGTCGTGGCCTAACTTGAATGCCAGATCGAAAGGATGCTGTGCGTGAATATCGTCGTCCACAATGCCAGATGTGCACAGGCGATGCTTTGTCCCTTCTTGGCATCCAAGCTCTCAATAAAAACTAAATAAAAAATTTACAAGCTCTACACACGACCGAAGATCACCAAAACTGGCCTGGTACACACTCTTGAGGAGTCGACAGAGGCAGCGACTGCAGCGCAGCAGAACTTAGCCGTACGGACCATCGTCGGTGCAGATTGCTACGTGCAGAATGACATCATAACGGCCAATTTGAAGGTGGAGAGCATACAAAACTTTATGGCACGGCTGGCGTGCGGTATGTTTGACCACGCCGACTACGGTCCACACGTGCGTCTTCAAAATTTAACACCTTTAGATGCTCGGCCCCTGAACGAGCAACCCCTTAGAGATTTCCCAGAGAACTTCAGATAATATAGAGATTATAGATTAGAGAGTCGAGTAATAAGCACCAATGTCACAAGTAACATTGGCCAAAGTCCCTATTGACTAACCTAACATGACTCATCATAGCTAAACTTACAATGACAAGACTGGCTCCACGACCGCTTCATAGTTGTGTACCGCGAGGAGATTCCTTGCTGTGAGTGATGCCCAAAGGCCTGCTGTTCAGCGAAGCACAACCAGACGACAAAGTAGTTGCTATATTCATTATCACAATATACCAACACGAGTATATTAAATTTTTCTCTTAAGATGTTCACCACTAATATATGAAAAGATTTATTAAATTATTTATTTGTTATTTATCTCCAAGTAATCACCGAAAACTAGCTTACGCGTACCCAGCTTTCGAAGAACGACGGATTGCACTCTCTCCAACATTTAATTGAAAAGAAGAAGATAGTGCACCACACACATTGTGTGCGAGCCCATACCATCACCCAGATACGCCTTTTTTTAGAGAACAACTGCGGCCACATTCGTCTAGGTGTTCTATTGGATATGGAGAATACCTTTGACAGAGTGTGGTACATCAGACTCCTGCACAAGCTAATCACTCAATCTACCTTCCCACCAGCACTTGTACGGCTAGTGGCGTCATTTCTCGAGGGAAATTCTTTGTGTCAGTAGAGAATAGTGAGTCTACATTTAGATCCATTGAAGCAGAAGTATAACACAGGGTAGTTTTCTGTCACCAAATCTGTACTAAATATATACCAACGATCTACAGACACTCCATGGACAACTGGAAGAATGGGAAGACGACAAGATGCTGGCGTTGTATGCGAACGACAGCGCATATTTCACGTCATCTAAGAAAAGAGTGGTTGCTGCCAAGAGGATACAAAGGTTTCTGAACACACTTCCTGAATGGCTGGATAAATGGCGGATGTCCATCAATGTGGGAAATACATCCGCCATAATAACTAACCGTCTAGTACAAACGCCGATACCGCTCCCATTAAGTGAAGTCATTGAGTGGAGGTTGACATACTTGGGGCCCCAACTCAACCATGCAATTTAACAAACTAGAGCTGCGAAAGCGACTCTATAACGCTGAGCTAAGCTCGGACGCCAAGTTCTTAAAATAAAATAGTAAGAAAATGTGAATAAGTTTTTCTTACTTACCTAGACGGTCTTGGAACGGGAATAGGGACTAGCTGAGTATCTGATTCTGAAAATATGAAAAATATTTCGGTAGTAATATTCATTATTACATAAATATATTTTTATTGTATATATCCACCACTAAATGAAAGCAACTCATTATATAAATCAAAAACTCCAGTTATCTATTATTATGTAATAAAATTATACATTAGTTAACTTGTTACTTTTGTCTTATAATCAAATGATGAAATTCGCTCACGGATACAAACTATAGTACAGTTAAAATAGACTCTGTCTTACCAGTAGTTTCCAAAATTTTTGAAAAAGTAATATATAACCGCTTAAATATATACCTAACATCAATTAACTTTATTTCAAATTGTCAGTATGGTTTCCAGCCTAGGTCAAATATCTTAGCCGCAACGGTAGATTTGATTACCAAAAAAAAAAACATTGATGCAACAAACTTAGGGCTTGGAATTTTTATTGACCTAAAAAAGGCGTTTGATTCAATAAGTCACTCACTACTATTAAAGAAACTTTCTCATATAGGTATTAACGGCCATGCCTTAAAATTTTTTGAAAGTTATCTAAATAACAGATATCAAATTGTAAAGATTGGTCACTATCAAAGTTCCCCACAACCCATTACGTACGGTATTCCCCAAGGCTCTATATTGGGCCCACTTCTTTTCCTGATTTATATAAATAGCATAACTGATCTTAAATTAAATGGCGAAATTTCTTTATATGCAGATGATACCTGTATTTTCTACTTTGGACGTTCCATAGAAGAAGTTATCGCACGAGCCCAAGTAGATCTAAATATAGTACATAACTATATAAATATAGTACATAATATATAATAATATAAACCTCGTACATGATATTTAAACCCAAAAACAAAAACATTTGCAGTTATTCCCCTCTCACCATTGACAACTCTACAATACACGAGTCATGCGAAGAGAAATATTTAGGCTTAGTACTAGATAAAACCTTGTCATGGAAAGGTCATATAGGCAAAATAAGATCGAAACTATCTTCTCTACTGGGTTCACTTTATGGTTGTATTCGATGCCTTCCTTACCGTGTTCGCCGAACAATTTATAATGCTTTAGTCAAACCACATCTGGATTATCTAGTTGAAATTTGGGGGTGCACCTACAAAACAACATTAAAGGACCTACAAATAAACCAAAATAAAATATTAAAACTATTATTCAATTATAACTTCTTTACACCAACAGACAAACTGTACAGTGAAACCAAAATTATGAATATTTATCAATCTATAATACTTGTATTCTAATAAAGAAAATTTTAGATAATAAAATACACACACAATTAAAATTTATAACAAATAAAGGCAAAGGAAAGAAAGTACTTCGCAACACTAATAATATTTACATACCTATGGTACGAACAAACTATGGTAAGCAGAGCATACTTTTTGATGGAGTTAAAATATATAATAAACTACCACAAGAAATAAAAATATTAAATAGTTTTAACATCTTTAAAAGCAAACTAAAACAACATATAATGAATAAGTTCTAAATCCGACCCTGTCCATATGCCGACCGCTAATCAGCGTTATCGATAACGATAAGAAATACCTTACTTACTACCCACTTTATCTATTACTATCTACTAAAAATTGCTAACTTGTACATCAATACACAAAACGATAATATTGGAAGTATTAAGTTGTATGCCTAAACTAGTAAGAAGTTGTATGTCACGAAACTCTTTCCTCCCTTTTTAATGTTAATATATATGTATATTTTTGTTTTGCTATCTGTATGCTCATAACCCATTTATAACTTGACTATTGTAACCTCTCATTAAGTGAAATGTATATTTCTTTTGAGAATAAAATATCTTTAACCATAAAAATAGACGTTTTTTTTGCTCAACTTTGCACTAAAATGCAATTTTTTATTTTTATAAGGTTTAGGATCTCTTACTGAGCATAAAATCACAAAATGCTGACAGATCCAGGTGACGCTTCTTGCGCCATCTTGAAAAAACGTTTTCAGACGGCATCTCGGAAACTATATACTTTAAGGCAAAAGTTATAGAAACTATTATTAGTTATTATAGTAGAGAATAAAATTTCGCGTCTTTTGTTTCCAGTAAACTTTTTTTTTAAACTTACCGTTTACGATTTATGGTCCATTTAATGAACCGATTTTTCTATCGCGGCCAATAACTCTTGAAATATTAGATTAATAAATAAAATGTATTTATTAATTTTTAAAGATCAGTTTATCCTCTACAACTTTTGTTTAAAAATTTTTTTTCTAATGTCCATACTTTTTGAGTTATAAGACGTTTAATGTAGAAATGCCGACGCTCGGCTTGTGACGCGGCAGCATTATAGCTTTTGAACATAACATAATTGGTTATAATCACTAACTAGTCTTTAGTTGAGCGAAGTATTTGTTGAATTTGTACCATTATATTCTATGCGTATCTTGAAATTTTCAACTTTAGTCCAACTAAACTTTAAACTCTATTTTTACTGGCCTACTAGGTTGGAACTAAAATAACGCAAAGTTGAAAATCATATTACCCATTTTAAAGTGATAATTAAAGAAACGCTAAATTAGTTTAAAATACCTTCAATAATCGGCATACGACTCAACAGGGTCGCTTTTAAGCACCTATACTTTAACTTTTTAGTAACAGTAAAATAAAGAGGATTGAGTGTCAAAGTTACAATTAGGTTTTACTACCACTTTGTTCAAGCTCTTCCGTCGGCATTGAACACGGTTCCACTGGCTTCGTTGGAGGCAGTCTAAAAACGCATTTTCTGTAAAGACATAATTGTATTATGTTAGATCATCCCATTGATGAACAAAAAAACCAGATAGATAGTAATGCTGTAAAAAGTACAATTAATTTTTCCAAACTGTTATGGCACCTTCTCTGCCTAGAAGTCTTTCTAGGATGACCATGACTTCACTCTTTCTGTCGCCATAAGCAATATACCCACTTATGTGTTCTAGTTTGGATGACAAGAGAGACAGTATAATTATAGGCTCTACTCACATAGCGTTTTATATTGATGAGTTCATAACCGAAGAACAAAATAAAAACACAATATATATATTAAAGTTAAATTAGATATTATCTATAGTTAAATCACTTTTTACTATATATACAATAGCGTGGGTACTCTTTGAGCAAGAGTTAATAGACTAGATTTCTCTGGGCTGCAAGAAATTTGAAGAATAGGTTCTTAATAATTTATTGTTGAACACTAAAGTGGAACTTTTATTTTAAGTATATAATATTAGAAGGATTGTGTCTATTACTTATTACTAAGATATTTTTTTTTTCCTTTAATTTACTTTATGTCTAACGGCAGTAGAACTGGAAACTGACAGTGATTTGAGAAGGTTCGTAAGGTCTAAAAATAAATATTTTATGAAAATAATCTAGGAACATGGCAGTGACAGATCCTGGTAGTATCAAAAACAATTTGTTCTAGTCATTATCCTGAGAGAAAACAGAGGAATACATTTGAAGCGGCACCCACATATCCTATTACTTACATATTTTAAAATGACATGTTAGTCCTCAGACCTTTACCTTTTTTTGTTTACGGGGTACTGTACTCCCTTTTTAATATTTTTAAGTGAAAATTCCGTTTAGTATGCAACTATTTAAATAAAACATTTGTTTTTAATTAAATTTAGAGCGATAAACAAGCAATACAGTCAAAATCATGGCCATTAGACAACCTCGTACATATAATCGTCTGAGAATCAAAATTAAGGACAAATTTTGTAATACTTCAACACCTGTATAACTGGTTATATACACTCACCACCAGTAACACAACACAGTAATGTGCAACTACTTCACTCAGGTATTCTGTGAGAGCATGGTACTTTCCTGTTCAAGTCTCCATTCGAGCAGCTGTAATACAGCTGCAGCGTTGCAGTTTAACCACGTAAACTACTAAATCTTATATTATATAGTTTACGCTTTACGTCTTACCCTACGTTTAATAAAAAGTACTTACGGTGACATTAGACTCTTCCCGTAAGCTTCATCATAAAAATTTTTAATCGACTGATCATCGAAGTCGTCCTGCTCTTCTATTTGTGGCTCAAATTCGTTGTCTTCGTAGTCAGACGGATATTCATCATAAACAGGTGCACAACGGTCTTTCACAATAGTGGTACATTCGCCACTAGGCGGCTGCGGAGTTTCTTTGAACACTGATTGACGTGGTTCTGTATCTAACAAAATAAAATATATACTATGATAACGAGTTATTAGATAGTATAAACCAACTATAAAATACCATTGGGTCTGGTTGAAATCTATCGAGGAACACTGTGGAAGTTATTCTTTCGGTGAAAAAATAGCAAATGGTGAAAAAATACATAAAAAGGACAACAACCAGTAATGTTCGAGATATTGTATGTTCACAATTGTATCAAATAAATAAACGGTTAAGATTCTCGTCTCGAGCTTCCTGCTTTATTGAAGTCTGATTGTATCGTGAAGCATAATGATTTCTTTTAGGTTTATGCGAACACTGCACACTAAAATAAAACCAAATTTTACGTTTTATATCACGATTTACTTACTTAATATTCCTAATGTCTCGAGTACGTTACAAATTAAAATTATTGATATTACGGATTAAACCACGAATTAATAATTTTAATCTGGTGTTAGCGGTGGCTAACTATGATATTATAACGTCGAACACCTCAGTTCATCCGATCCTCTGGTGACTGCCGCCGGTGTTCCTCAAGGGTCCGTTTTCTCCGCAACTCTCTTCCTGCTGCATATTAATGATCTGCTTGTGCCAGGTATATCTATGGGTATGCAGACGATAGCACAGTTGTGGAGAGATAAGAACCAAGTGCACGGGCCAGTCGGGATTAAAACCAATCCGAAAGAGAGGCTATTGTTGTGTCTGAATCTCACACTACACGCAGTCTCCGAATGGGGCGATGCTAATCTCGTAAGATTCAACGGCTCCAAACCACAAGCGTGTATTTTCACCGCCAAAAGGAGCCAGCCCACCCTGGCTCCTACTTTTCGGAATGCATCCTTGGAGTATACTGACCGCCTTTAGTTGAGAGACGTGCTAGGAAGCTCATTGGTGACCTTGATTTGGTCGAAACCAACATTTTTCGCCTCGAGCACAGGCGCAAAGTAGCCGGCCTATCGGTATTCTATAGAATTGTATTAGTATTTAGTTAGTACCTAGTAGTTAGTAATGGAAATTTTGGACAGTGTGCGCAGGAATTGCATGCTTTAATACCTCCCTCTCCTTTCCACTATCAGACGACCAGGAGGTAGGCGGGTCTTCACCCCCTTTTGACGCATTAGAACCAACCCTTCACGCATTAGAACCAAACGGTTTGCTTTGACTTTTTATGCGTACAGCGAAGGAGTGGAATAATTTGCCGGCGTCTATCTTTCCGTTCGAAATATGGGCGTCTTCAAGGCAAGAGTGTATAGGCTTTCGGTACGCTAAGGCAGTGCAATTTACCATCCAAGACTACATCATCACTTACCACCAGGTTTGATTGTGGTCAATCACTGGCTTATTATAAGTTAAAAAAAAGTAATTCCAGTGACCATGGGTGCTATAAAGAGCTCGAAACGTTGGGAATATAAAAAAAGTTATATACGCGATAAAATCCATAAAAACTTGTTTTATTTATTCATGGAAGTATGTTACGTATATACCTAAATTGCGCATGATCAAACAGTTAGTCGGGAATAAATATATACAGGCTATACAAACGAAGCAAACAATGAATCTCTAACTTGATCTTCGATGTGAGGCTTATACAATGTTATAAGGCTGGAAAGTTTTTTACTAGTCGATTTCAGTGGTGTAATAACTAAAATAAGGATACACGAATAATGCCTTTGTCGTATATATACCTGATACTCAATCTAAGTTCTTTTTAGATTTTCGTAAATAGTTAATATAATATAATAAATGTAATCTACAGTAAACTGAAACATTTAAACCATCTTTTAAACATTTAAAAGTATTAGCTCTTAATTCAACTAAATATTTTAGAGGTGACCATGATCGTAAAAATGAACATTCACCTTTATGAACATCATATTAGTGTGCAACACACAGAAAATCTGCTCGATTGCAAGTAAAAAACGTTATTTAACAAAAGCGTATTTTTCATAGCGGTGAAATATATAATAAAATACCCAAAAAAATCAAATTATAAAATGTGAAATTTTTTACAAAATTAACTTTTGACAGTGTCCTAATTAACAAAGCATAATGATACCCAATAGATTTAGTTGAAAAATCTAGGGATCAACCATTAAATAAAGAATTTGTCTTTTACAACACATATGTTTACATAAATGTTAATTTTATTAAATTTTATATGATAATATTTTTAAATTAATTTAAATGAAAAAAAATACAATTAAACGTGTCACTATATCTATTTATGTTTGAAATAATGCATGGTCATTATTTAAAAATGTAATCAATTTGCAGTCATTATTCAGTAAATTTTTCTCCAATTCTGTACCCACTAATGTTTTATTTATGTTGCATTCGCATTTTCTGCAGTTATTTTTAGGTATATTAAAAGACGATTAAAATCTTAAAATTTGGAGTTTTACCGCGTTTTAATTCATCATAAATAAAATGAAGTGGTAGGTAGGTATATGAAATAGGGGAACGCTAGCGTTTTTTCTTTTTCTGTGTTTGATATAATATTCACTGCACGATAAACGACAAAGAATATGCAGTAACAGGAATGGAAGTTTAATTAAATTATTTTAACTGTAAAGCTTCAAATCTGACATTCAACTATTGCAGTAAACCATTTCTTATTAAAAGCATTTCAAGCTTACTTGGAAAATCGGGATATTGATAGCTTGGTTGTGTAATCTCGTTTCGTATTACTTATGTTAATACTATAAAAGATGTTAAATCCTATTCCATGTAAGGCGAGAATACCATAGTTGCCATGCTTGGCGAGCGGGTTGGCAACTGCAGCTTTTTATTTTTATTAAGATGTCATCATCCCAGATATTGGAAAATAGGTTCCTAAGTGGCAGCCTTGTACTGGTAGGCGCAGTGTCGGGCAACCCCACACTGGATGGTGTGACGTGATCTACCTGATGGAACACACAGGCAGTTAATGAATATAGGTGGCTCAGGATCGTACTTTGTATCAATATATGGGAGAGACCTACGTTTAGCAGTGGACTTATGACAGGCTGTAGTGAGTGATAGAATATAATATAATAATTTTAATTCATTATGGATTACAAACAGGCCAGGCCTGTTGGTCTAGTGGTTAGTGACCCTGACTGCTAAGCCGGAGGTCGTGGGTTCGATTCCCACCCAGGACAAATGTTTGTGTGATGAGCACGATCATTTGTTCTGTGTCTGGGTGTAATTTATCTATAATATTTATGTATTTAGAAATATATAAGTATGTTTATCAGTTGTCTAGTACCCATAAAACAAGCTCTGCTTAGCTTGGGACTAGATGGCGTTGTGTGACAGTTGTGGAATATTATTATTATAATTATTACATTTAAATATTATGAAAACATTTGGACACAGCATGACAACAATTACCTCATTCTCAAGGTGTATCATCAATAATGTTTTCTTTAATAGTATTATAACCACAGAAATTAGAAAAATATTTAACCTCTTGAACTATTTCTAGCCGGAGCGCATGGCGCAAGTGGCCCTTGTTTTACATCAGGTTCAGCTGGTAACGTTGGATCTTCTGGAGAGTTGTCTTCATTATGTGACGGTTTGAAGACGTACGGCCTCGTGTGGCTGTCGCGTCTACTGCCGCTGTTTAAAATGTAACAGTAAATCAGGCAAATTCTTTCTAAAATAGAAGTTAAATAAATTTAAATGAAATATAGTTTTGTCTTCGATGTAAGAAATTAAAATATAGTTTGTCAAGTCATTTTTTTCAAATATGCTATCATTTCATAGGAGGTCCCTCTGATCAGAGAGGTCATGTTCCATAACTGCCTTGCTGGTCTAGTTGGTAGTAAACGCGGTTGTTGATCATAAGTTCGAAGCCCGGGTCGGGCCAAAATCAGTTATTGGGTTTTTTTGTTAAGAAATTCTCAAAAACAGCCCAGAGTGAGGAAACTGATAGTGATTCACTCTCGTGGCTTGAAGAGCATGTAAAGCTGTTGGTCCTAGGCCTGGTCTCTGTCCAGTCGTGTCGATTAACAGCCCCTCGGAACATGTGAGTAAAGGTAAGTGCACCTGTGCTTACGTATAAACTCTGGCACTATAATCCTGTCCTACGCAAATAGCTTGTCTCCGTTGAGTCTGGTCGCCATGATTCTAAATTCGACCTGGAGAATATTAACGAAATACTAATAAAAAGGGAAAATACGTTTATATTCAACGCTCATCAGTCATATGGCCCAGATGTCCAGTAGTAGACTTTCACGGACTGATTATAAAGGAGAAAAATCTTTCAAAGTATTTGTAGCTTTAAAAGTCTTCTTGGACTCTTTACAGCGAGAGTTAAAACTAAGTGCTTTGGTTTTGCAAACTGTTTTTATTATTTGTATTTGGTTATTATTTTCAACATCTAAGAAGTGGTAAGAACTTTTTTCCTGCCTAGAATTCCGTCTCAGTTGGTATCATCCTCTCTTACCTAGTTCCGCCGTACTGTAGTGTTCTAGTCTGAAGCATATAAAGAGCCAGTATATTACTGCTGTGAGGCATTTCATCTTAGTCCTCAGTGGTGACACATCTTTAACCTTCTTTAATTGAAATTGATTACAGGTATCCGTGGACTGCAGTGGCTACTTACCATCGGATGAAATTTTAATTTAGTTTGATACTTTTTAGAGTTTATTAAGTTTTATTTTAATCTTCTTTAAAAATATAATATAGAGTATTGTTAAATTATTACTTGTTTAAAATAATTTCAGGTTTATATTTCAATAAATAATGTAAATAATTAAATATTATTAACTTACATTGACACTTTCCTTGGTGTGAAGGTCGGTGCTAAAGGAGAACCTTGAAAAAATAATGAAATTGACCATTGACACTGTCTTCGATTTGATTTTCGAAATATGTTTTATACAATCACTAAGATGGAATTAAACGCTACAATAGATCTAAGAAATGTACTATATAGCACAATGAAAGTTCTGCGCTTCTGGTCGCTCATAAGTCATAAGTGTTTGAATTTCCAATTTTGTATTTTAAAAAATATTAAAAACTTATAAAATATTGATAAAAATAATTTTTTGGTGGAAAGTCGCGTGTCAATTGTTTTTTTATCACAAGTTGTAGTTCGTCATCTTCACGAAGATAACGCGAACAAATTTTACGGTGATTATTATGATCTTAAAAGTTCACTCTCTACCCAAGATTGCACTGCTCGTCTTCAAAATACTTTTGGAAGCACTGACCTCTATATACACAAGTATGCTGGACTGGTTATGCCCTACAAAATGTTTGTGCCGATTTGAAGCGCCGCCATAATTCGTACCGGGAACTAAAATTGACTTATACAATATATATAATAATATATAATATATATATATATATATATATGTATATATATTATATATAATATATATATATATATATATATATATATATATATATATATATATTATAATCAATCATATATAACAATACTTATACATTTTGTGTTGTTTAAATTGTATTTCTGTATTTTAAAGGAAAAAACGAAATTGTTTTATGTAGTTTGAGTATGTTTGATTTTAATAATGAGTGTGCGTAATTTTTAAAAATCGTTACCGAAAAGAAAGTGGGATAAGAAACATAAGTAAGTGAATTTACAGCTAAAAATCATTAAGTTGACAAAGTTTTACCGCAATCGAAAATCTTTGCTTTTTATAATACTAAAACTGAACGAACGGTTGACAATAAACTCTTTTCGAAATTGTTTTTATTTTTATTTTGTATAGTTACTTATACCAATTGAATATTTTCCAGTATTAATTGAATATTCAAGCCACGCAAATGAACCAACATACCCAATGTTTAAACCCGGAGCAAAATGCGTTCCGTAGTTACGAATAAAAACGTAGATAGACCAACACAGGGTCGATCTCGGTTTTATATGAGGTATAAAGCTTGCTTCTAATGCCTAAGCATTAATTGATATTATTATTTCTATTGTACGACTTTGTATTGATATGATACATAAATAGAATGGACGTTACGGATAGGCCTGGGTATAGAATTTTTATCGGTATATTTTATCACACTGTCTTATCGCTCTTATTAATTCTGTGGACGTTCACTTCTGCTGTCAGCGCCAAAATGGCGAAAATCAAATCACCTCATTATGTCACGGTGTATAGCCAGTCCATATATAGAGGTCAATGTTTGGGAGGGAAGCACATCGCTTGAGCACCGTAAGGCATTGGTACATAGAATTTGATCGTGACCATATTTCTCTACATGTTGAAATTCGTGGAGGTCGACCCTCAACTGCAATCATTGAGGAAAATGTAGGAATGGTATCAAGCGATTAACTGAAGAAAACTGATCGTACCTTTGATCACTTATGATGATATTCGAGGACATTTAGGTATTGATATACGCCACATTCAAGACATTTATATCACCCCTCCAGCCATCGCCCCATTAGCCTCCTCAAGGCAATGGGCAAGCTCTTCGAAAGAGTCATCCAAACACGGATGAGGCGCTATCTGTTTCCCACAGACGGTGACCCTCTCATCATTCCCCACCAATTCGGTTTCCGAACCCAACACTCATGCCCCCAACAAGTTCACCGTATTGTGTAATATATCCTCAGCGGTTTCTATCCTCGTCGTCATAAGACCATCGCGGTCTTTTTCGACATAGCTAAAGCTTTCGATAGAGTCTGGCATACAGGCCTTATCTACAAACTATACAAGACAGGTCTCCCCGATCGCCTAGTAGGTCTCGTGGCCTCTTACCTAGAGTATCGTACCTTTCGTTTTAGACACGAAGGCACGCTATCCTCACAGCGAACTATCAAATCTGGTGTCCCTCAGGGCTCAGTACTTGCTCCTCTGCTGTACATCCTGTTCACCAACGACATTCCCATCCCGTCGAAAGGTGTTCAGCTCTCCCTCTTCGCAGACGACACTGCTATCTACTGCAAAGGCGTCTCACTACCCTTCATACGGAACAAGATCCAAAAGTCAGTCGATGACCTAGGAGCTTGGTTCAAAAAATGGCGCATCGATGTGAACCCGGAGAAGAGCTCCGCCGTTCACTTCGACTATAAATGGCGCCGTCTTAAAAACACCCCTCCAATACGTATGCTAGGGACCCCTGTCCCCTGGCATACGACCGCCAAATATTTAGGTGTCACTCTAGACACAGGGCTCACTTTTAGGCCCCACGTCAAACGAGTCACCCGTCACGCACGGTTTTATCTAAGTAGGCTCAACAGTATGTTGGGCAGACACAGTAAAATGTCCCTTCGAAACAAGCGTACCCTTTATAAGGTCTGTATACGACCAGTCATGTCCTACGCGGGCCCCGTCTTTGCCCACGCAAACCGCAAAATTATCAATGAACTCCAAATAGTTCAAAACCTTTTCTGTCGTCGAGCTGCGAACGCACCTTGGTACGTCCGTAATGCCGACCTTCATCGGGACTTAGAGCTCCCAACAATTCAACAATTTCTCAAAAAACTGAGAACTTCTTCAAAGCCTCAGAGTCGCATCCAAACCAATTAATTCGTGAGGCAGCTACTTATGCAGCCCCACCCCCCTCTCGCTATCGAGTCCGCAGGCCGAGAAACTCTCTCTCGGACCCGCCTAATCAACTGTCAAACGACCTGAACTGCCCCCTGGCGGCTCAGGCCAATTCTAATTAAATTAATTATTATTATATTAACTAATATTATTTTGCCTTCGTAGGCACTCCCTCAGCGGCTCTTAGCCGCCTGCGCCCTCTTTTCCCAAAAGAGGGTCGCTCATGATAAGGCACAATACAGCTTAATCAGCCAGTTGCCTGTCCCCAAAGGCGGTTTTTAGAGGGTATCACTTAGGGTCCCCGGTAGGACAGTGAGTCCCTCATAACCACGATAGACCGGCTATCGTGGTATGCGTAATGCATTTTCCGCCTCCCTACGTATAGGGTAGCCCTTTAATTGCTTCGGGCGCAAAAAAAAACATTTATATCAATCAACATTTAAAAGTTAGAAAACTTTGTTGCCGCTGGTTCCGTCATGAATTTACCTCAGAACAAGAACAGGTTTGAGTTGGTTGGTGTAAAAAATTGTTGTTAAAGTACGATCAGGTATGTTTAAATGCATTGTATAACATTGTCACGCAGATAATTTGATAGAAAGCAAATCTTCTATATGGGTGTTCGAAGGCGACAACAAGCTAACAAATTTAAGGCAGGTAAGAAGCGTGGGCAAAAAATATTGTACGATTCTCTTTGATAATCAAAAGAAAATTCATGTTGAGTAGTAAGAGTACATTACCATTTGTTTGCCCAGTGTCTTTGAAAAGGTTAGGGAAAAAGATGAAGAAGTCGCATCTTATGTCACTGTAATATTGGAAGATGGCAATGAGAAAGAGACGTGTTGTTCGTTTTATGACTTTAATTAGACTACTCTCTATTATGAACTTAACTCTAATATATGCCAATTATTGTGGGCCTATACTACAGCACTGTGATAAAGCCTCAAGACATACCGCGAACAAGACAAAGTCATTTTTGGGTTCTGTAAATGTGAAGCTCGTGACCATTCCACACACAGTCGAGAACTAGCACGATACAATTTATTTATCTTTACAAAAAAAATGGTTGTCTGTAAATTTGGTTTACGGAAGATAGTTTATATAGCATTTGATAGTTTGCGCTAGCCGAACGCTCAAGCCAATCGTGCCTATCCCTCGTTCGTGCCGCGCTCTCACTCCGATCGTGCACGGCTCGGCTGGAGCGGAACGGGACAATGAGTCATCCTTTTTCGTGCATGCAGTCGGCGTTCATCGATTTATCAGACGTTGTCATGCCAAAATCAAAGATTTGATGAGAGGTTTTACATTTACGGAGCCAGAAATGGCCGTGATGATAGCTTTCACCACCTCGCAAAAAACATGCCCCCAAATCAATTGTTCTTATATTTGCAAAAATGATTTGATCGAATGAAATATGTTTAAAATGTAACGGAGAATCTTTTGACATCAGTAAACATAATAGTTTACATATAAATTGTTTTACTTATGATTTATGAAAAACTTTCAGTGTACCCCGCGTAAAAGCACTAATAATTTAATGTTAATACATTAAATTAGTACAGGTAATATATCGTTGTAAACTTACTTATTATGAGTGGTAAAAGATTAATGTTTTTTTTTAAATAATATATTAGTATAAAGAAATTAAACTTCGTCTTACTGTATTCAAGTTTCTTCTTAGGTTGACCTTGTATTATCTCTGGCATATGACTTCCGTAATCCGAAGGGCGGAACACTGTCTGCACGAGTGTACCAGGGCCAACACTATCGTGCCAATACAAAGGACAAAGTTAGTGATTATTTACTTTTGAGAGAATGTTTATTTCCGGGGAGAGTTTATTTATGGAACTTCTAATAGAAATACAGGTATTTCCGAAACCTCTTTAAATATAAAATGTGTGCCAGTGTTTTTTTATAATAAAACAATGAGAAATGTGTTTGTGAACGCCGATCGAGTCGGATGGGGCTCTCTACATACGGAGACTTGTTAAGGGTGAGGAAATATCACAATAATATTATAACTAAATCTTCAAAACTTCTATAAAATTATCATTTTCGTAATAGTAAAGTTAATTAATAGTAATTGAAACTGTAATTTTTGTCAGAGTATACCGGGACCTTTTTATACATGAAAGGGTAACAAACGAACACACAGACCAACGGTAAGCGGTTTCCGTATATTCGTACACATCATATGCACATGCATCGTCTTAGGACTGAAATGGCATATTTCATTTTTAATAAAAATAGTTTACCAACCATCAGCATCATTAAAGCCGTTCACAAGCCGTTGCTGAACATAGGCCTCCCCCAAGGATTGCCACAAGGCACGATACATTTACCCCAAATAGTATAAATTTACCGTTAAATTTCAATTGATATGTAATTATTAGACCATAAATCCACTGATTGTCATATTGATGAGAATAGTCCACTTTCCAGTCGAAAAGTTATGTATTTGAACTATAAGCTATAAAAATTATTAAAAATCAAAAAAGACATAAATTTACCTAATTCAGGGTTAATGTTTTGCGAAATATGTCAATGAAAAAAAAACTTGAATAAACTATACTAAAAAATAAACGTTTAGAACTACCATCTTAAGGATCTTTTATTTATTTATTTGTAAAATACTTACTTGGATTGCACTGTAGAATTATGTGATATTGGAACTTTAACTGGAAATAAAAAAAAAAACAGAAAAAACTCATTTTTACAGATTTCTAGCAAAGAAAAAGAAAAAAAAATTAAATCAACTTAAAAAAACATACAAAAGGTTTTTAATTTATTATTTTAAGAACTCGTGGTGTTTTAATACTGATAATAATAAAGCACTACTTCGCTTTTATTTTAAGGTGTGCTAAGGGAATGAGGAAATTATAAACTTACGTCGATCGTTTTTATGAAGAAAGGATTGTGACATTTCTACGGCTTGGTTAACTCTTTCCACTTGGAGATGCTGTTCAGTCCGAGCAGGACCTTCATTGGATGCAGTTTTCTTGATACTGTCGTTAAGAAATATTATTTTTCTAAAACCGTAGACTTTTTTTAATATGAGGAAAAAAGGGTGTAATAGTTAGTACCAAGCGTACTAAGCGTACTCATCACGATATCTCTAAGACCATAAACCCGATTAACTTTAAATTTAGTACAGTTACACATTTCGCAATGTAGACGCTCACTAAAAACGGACTTTTCGATAATCCCATCAAAAAAGGTCTTGATATTTTATATCTAAGTTATTATCGCCAATTATCGTGCGCCCAGCAAAGCGAGCGAGTTACGTCTAGTTCGTTCATACTTGCTTACAACTAGGCTGTATGTGGTTTATGTACTTATTATTAGTAATTAAATAGTATTAAATAGTATTGGGGAAAAAGTATGCATACATTTCACACAAATAATTAGCCACTTAAGTTTAAATATTTTAGTGTAAACAAATCAATATAATATTTAGGTATAACTAATTACAAAAAATCGCATTTTTATTTTTTGAAATGAGTTTAATTTTTAAAACATCAAAAAAAACATCTTTACATAGACTTGTTCAAGCAGGTATAATCAATTTTCTTTAACGTTATCTCTACTGGATGTAAATAAAATCCCGTCAAAAACATAAATATGAAAATATAGCCAAGTTTAGCACAAACGACGATCGGGATTGTCGGTTTCGGTTTCGGTTTGTTTTTTCGGGAAGAGGGGCAAACGATCATACAATTCGCTTGATGTTAAGTGACTACCGCTTCCCATGAACAACCGCAACACCAGGGGAATTGGAGGAAGGAGGAGGAATCAGATGCGTTGCCAGCCCTGTAGAAAGGAGAACATTCGAACAGTCTTCGATATTGAAAATATACTAGTCAAGTTTTTATTTCATAAATTATGCTTGAAGTGACGTTTTCTGAATCAAGCCTAAAATATTTTTACTTTTTTACACTACAATTTAAGTGCTAGGATATTAGAACTTACCAAGTTACAAATTGAAAACGAAAGAACGCAAGAAACATCAATTACAGAACTTTACAGTTACCCACAACTTTATTTTAATGAACTGTTAAGCAACCGTTAGATTCCAACTAAATTCCAAACTTGGCTGACACATTATCGTATGTAGTCTACTTCGACTATAGGCAAAATACTAAAACAAAGAACTTACATTGGTGAACAGTTTTGGTCTATCGTAGTCTTCGTATTAATAGCTGAAACAAAAATATTGATCACGTTCTTTTATAAAAATTCCTTTACGTAGACATGTCGCCAGTATGTAAGTAGTATGTCTCGTGTAGTTTATTTGTCAAACTATCTGAGTAGTGAATCTTGGGTCCTATAAGCTCGAATTCCAAAGATGGGGTCGTTATAATGTTGAAATCGAGGTCATCGCACCATAAAAAGGTAAACATATAACTATGGGTTACTGACGTTTGGTGTGAAGACCTTTTACAAACATACATTTGACATTAACTAACACCTAGAACTAAAAAATTCAGGCCATGCTTTTTGACTTTACCGTTTTTATATAGGATAGGGTGACAAACGAGCACACAGTCCACCAGATGGTAAATGATTGCTGCGGCCCATAGATATCTACAGCTATCCTCGATTACAAATCAAAATGCAAAAGCGTTGTCACCCGTGAGGACTAAGATGCAATGCCTCGTTTCCAGTAAAAAGGGCCTCCGGTTCTCTACACTCACCATACAAAACACAGCAGCATTAAGCTTCTATTTTACACTGGTATTCTGTAAGAGCGCGGAAGGACCACGATCGAGACCTGGTCGAGCCGACCCATTCGTCTTGCAACTTTACTACTCGTACTATATAACTGCAGCATGGCTCTACCACTTTAGCCAAAAAGCTTATTAGCACTACGCTGTCGAACCGTTTAAATAAATACCGGAATTTTACAGTATACATTTCAGAGAAGGAATTACATTACTCAATTCCTCCCCCTCCATTACATTATCAGACCATCAGACGCTCGCCTGGTCTACACCCTTTGTTTGCTTCGTCATTCATAATGCTTCAATTACTCCACTCCTTTGAGGGTGCAAAAGAGTGGAATAATTTGCCAGCGTCTGCCTTTTCATCTGACTATAACGAGACGAATCTTTAAGGCTTTTATTAAGCTAAGTCAGTGCACTTTGCCATCACCTGCTGCATCACCACTTATCTTCAGGTAGATTAGTACAAGCACCAGCTAATAATAGTAAAATTATGAAATATCCCTGTTAATAACGAAATTTAATGTTTCATAGATTGTATTACTAACTTTAGGTATAAGCACTAAAAATTGTTACCTGATGTCCGAAATAAACGTTTATTATTATTATTATAAAAATCTTACCAAGTTCCCGTCGCTGATTAGTCTGGGACGCCTCTACTTCGCTTTGGTATACAGGTGTTGTATTTTGCTGTTCGATGGTTTCCTTTTGGGTTCTTTTGTATTGAGACTGTAGAATGAACTCTCCAGTATCACAAGCGCAGTCCCTAATACAGAACACTCTCGTGAAAGTGAAAGAAATGAAATGATTATATCATTTTTTTATTCATTAAAGCCCTTCACAAGTCCGCTGCTGAACATAGGTGTTCCCTAGGAATGCCACAAAGCCCGGTCCTGAGCCACCTGCATCGACTTTATCTTTTAACCGGTCATCACACACGAGGTTGCCATTCGAGAACCTTTCTTTCCCAACGGTTGTCGGATATTCTAGCTATATGGCGGGCCCATTGCCACTGTTCACTGAATATATATTTTTATAGGGGGCAAACGAGCTCACCTGATGATAAGTGATTACCGCCGGCCATGACCAACTGCAACATCAGAGGAATTGCAGATGCGTTGCCGGCCTTTTGAAAAGAAGTAGGCTTTTTTGAAGTTCCAGTCGTATCGGTCCGGAAAAATCTCTGGCGGTAGTCGATCCCACAAGGAAGTTGTGCGAGGAAGAAAACTTCTTTAAACTTCGCACAGTGGTGGACCTCTAGTCATCCAGGTGGTATGGATTGTATCGCGAGTTTTGTCGCCATGTGCGATGGTGAAATTGTGTGGTTGGAATTAGTCCGAACAATTTCTCAGAGTACTATCCGTGGTAAATGCGATAAGAAACGCAAAGAGATTCAACATCTCTTCGCAATAGAGTTCAGCCGATCGGAAAGAGCTGGGTCGCTGCCGTTTGGAACAGCTCTGCGCTGGATGCGATCAAATGGAAAGAGCTGGCACTGGGGAGCCCCAGCCCAGAGATGGGAACAGTATTCCACGTGCGGCCAAACTTGCGCCGTGTAAAGTTGCAGGCGGTGTGTCGGCATGAAATACTGTCCAGTTCTGCTGAGTACACCAAGCTTTTTAGAGGCCAATTTAGCCTTCTCTTCTAACGTCACTCAATTTACTGGCACGGCCGGTGTATCAAGCATCACCAGTGCTGTCGTCTGCATAGCAATGAATGTTACCCAACACACTATACACACTATAGTGATATATAGAAAAACCAGCGTTAATGTGCTTCTAATCTGAGCATGCTACCGTCTAAAGGGACACAGTACAACAACGGATAGTTCTTAAAATGAACATGAACAGGACAAAGGTCACATTTAAGGTCACATTACACCTATGCTGGTAGTTGTTGGGCTCGCTACACTCAAAGTCCTTAATGATTATTGTCTGTTACCTTTCCTAAATTTAGAACAATATGGTATTTTGATACTGTCCCCGGTTATCAAATAATTACTACCTAATTATAACTTGCTGTCCTAAATTTAGGCATAATTTCTTAAATCGATATTACCTCCCCGTCCTTCTTTAGTTTATGATTTATTAGTCTGATAGCACAAATATCGAAGAGTGAAATGAAATAGGGGTGTAGCTGTCATTTCATGTTAGTCTGTGACACGTCCGTCGAACACAGGTAAGTTCATCAAATAATGTAGTCTGCGTGGTGCCATTATTTCTTTTACTATATTGCTAATTGCGGGTAAAATGGGTAATATCTTAGAATCAGTGATAAGTTTTGGGAGAGATTGTTTTCAATGTTTCTTGCCAGTGATAAAATATGGATATGGGTCGTAGTACTTCACAACTGGCCGTATGAAAAAGCTCAAAGTCATTAAGCGCGCTATGGAGGGGAATGTGATCGGTGATTCTCTGTATGGCTCGAGAGCTAGGATAAGTAGAATTAGAATAACCGACGTAACCCAACGGATCGGTAAGATGAAGTGGCAATGGACCGAACATATAGTTCAGACAGTCGATGGGGAAGATAGGTTCCCGAGTAGCAGTTTCATACCTGTAAGTATGTGTATGTTGGCCCCAACTAGATTGAGTGACAACTTGGTGAGAGATGCAGAACTCTATGAATACAGTCGGCCCAGAACCTTGCTTTGTGCTGTTTTTAAAGACAGGTCAAATTCAGTCGTGACCTTATGAAACGGAGTAATGATAATGATAAATGATGTACACACATACACACTCGGTTGAGTTTTCAAGGCTCTTGCCTTGTTTTTCTTTTGCAGATTTGTCACATTGGTGCTAGTTCTTAACGGTTCTTAATAAAACAGCAACACTAAATGCAGTTACACTTTATTTTGACATCTAAGTGTCCGATATGGTATCCAAAGACCAGTGAGCTAAGAATTATTTGATCACAACTTTATTACAAAAGAAGACATACTTACAGTGTGGGTGCCTTTGATTTTTCTGAAAATAAATAATTCTACAGTTACTATTACTTCTGCTTTATTAAGAAAGTTATAAGTAGTAAAATGATTCTTTTTTTATATAGAATAGGGGGCAAACGAGCATGCGGCTCACCTGATGTTATGTGATTACCACCGCCCATGATCAACCGCAACACCAGGGGAATTGCAGGTGCGTTGCTGGCCCTTTAGAAAGGAGTAAGCTCTTTTCTTGAAGGTCCCCAGGTCGTATCGGTCCAGAAAAATCGCCGGTGTCAAACTATTCCACAGAGAGGTTGTACGCGGAAGAAAATTCCTTTTGAAACGTACATTGGTGGACCGCCAAGCATCCAGATGGTGTGGATGGTATCGGGACGTTTGCCGCGTAGTGCGTTCACGAAATTTGGCGGCTGGGATTAACCCAAACAATTCCTCAGAGCACTCTCCATGGTATATGCGAAAGAAAATGCAAAGAGATGCAACATCTCTTCGCAGCGCCAGTGAATCGAGCCGATCGGAAAGCACTCGGTCGTCGACGATTCGAGCCGCTCTGCGCTGGATGCGGTCAAGTGGAAGGAGCTGGTACTGGGGAGCCCCAGCTCAGAGATTCTGAGTTCATATTATGTATTTTTCACGTATATCGATTGTGCGAGCATAATTATTTGTTGAATTTAAGTGGTCAAAACGAAGGAATCAAATCAAGAGATAGGCGGCAGCATCTTCCTAATTACAACCAAAAAATAAAAATAAACTGTGGTTCCAACCCGCTTGCTACGCGTAGCAACTATGGCAATACCCTTATGAGGTAATTTATGGGGGAGGCTCAGCGGAGAACTTTTGGTATGCTGTAACGGTAACAGTTAATGGTGTAATTAAATAGCAGACTACAACAAATAATCATTTGTTCAGGATCAACCGTTATTGAAATCCCATTATCAAACGCACTCGGGCACTATCGTAAATTTGTCATTATTGTATCTTTCATCAAATTTGTATATGTTACTTTACAAACTATTCCTTTTTTGTGTATTCGAGCAACTTTACTGAACTTTAGGACACTTAGGAGGTAATTTCGTCTAAAATTTGTGCAGGCGCTGCTGTATCGCCACATTAACGTACGAAGTAAATCACAACCGAAGCTTAAATAATGCTAGGAAGTTTCAATATATTTGTATACAGGAATATGCGCTTCACTCGCTGTCCCAGTATTACCTGAGAGCGAAATCCTACCCCGGTCGTGCCGACCCGTTCGTGATACAATCATAACATAGCTGCAGTATGGTTCTACTATGTAAACAGAAATAATAATAATGTCCTCCAAACCGAATTACGGTCACGGCATCCAGCCTCAAATGATACTATAGCCGCCGGCGCAGGACAGAATTATAGCACAAGTGTATACGGAAGCCGGTGAATTCTATTCCCTAACTCTCATGGTCCGATGGGTCGGTAAACCGACACAACCGGAGAGACAAGTCCAGGTCCGCAGGATCATCACGTGTAGTGACACGGCACGTAGGCCGTTGCCCGGGCTGAAGTGAAATCCTGTCCATCAACGACCAAAGGTTTAAAAGGTACAAAACGTACATATCTAAGTTTTACCATCCCCTTAATGTAACAGGTATAGTCGAAATTAAAAAATAACTTACATTAACAACCTGTCAGGTATCTAAGAATTTATTTTAAGGATTAAATTTTTATTTACCGTATACTTTAAATGAAAATTCGTCAGGCTGACAATCGATTCCTTCTTCTATTTGTTCATGACCTTCTTCGTCACACTGGCAAGATCTAACAAAGTACAAGCAACAAATTCACTGAATATTTTAAACACATAAGAGGACGTATTTAAATGCTACCGAAACGCTACATCTATACCATGGCGTAAAATAGAGGACCAGACTTTTTTTAAATCGTGCTCGGCAGTGAAGGAAAACGTCGTGAGAAAACCTACATGTCTAAGAAATAAAAAAAAATATTTCGCAGACATGTGAAGTTCGTCAACACGCTTTGGGGCAGCGCGGCGGATATTCACCCTTCCCTAAACCCTCTCAGAAATGAGAGCCCAGTAGTGTACCAATAGAGAAGCCAGATGTGCCCAGTTGTGGGACGTATTTAGGCTGTAACTAACTTACCTACTAAAAACATTTTATTGGTAATGAAAAATTTCATTTGTTTCTCTTATAGTATATCTTGAGTGATATCACATTTGCATTATGATTTTTAATTGTTTTTTATACAAATAAGGGAGACGATTTCACTAGGTCCCAGGACTACTTCTGCCTGGAGCCTGCTTGGAGTCTGTCTGTGTAGGTACCACCCTGTTACATATTTCTGCTGAAAAATTATAGTGCTTTCACTACAGCGTTCCAAGATAGTCAGCATAATTAAAGGATGTTTTTTTTTTTAAATTTATTATAAGACAATGCTTGACCACGATCCCACCTGGTGGTAAGTGGTGATGCAGCCACAGATGGTAAATCGCACTGTCTTAGTATAACAAAAGCCTGTTCACTCTTGCCAAGACGCCCAGATTGTATTCGGACGGAAAGATAGACGCCGGCAAATTGTGCCACTCCTTTGCTGTACGCATTAAATAGTTATATATTTCATCTATTATATAGGAATATCGACAACAAAGAGGGGAAGATCCGCCGACCGCATGATCGTCCGATGGTGGAAAGGAAAAGAACGAATTGAAGCGTGCAATTCCTGCGCATACTCACCGACCTGTGAGGCATTCCAACTTGGTTCTCAAAGACAACAACGCATTGATAGCCATCTTTATTTGAAGTTGGTTACAGGTGACTATGAATAACAAACGAACAACGAACAATAATAAATTTATAATTATTCCTAACGTCCAGACGCCGTTATAGACTTTTTTTATAGAGTAAAGGTGAAAAAGGAGCACACAGTCCACCTGATGGTAAGTGGATGCTGTGGCCCATAGACATCTACATTTATCCTCGCTTAAGAATCAATACGTGACTGCGTTGTTACCCCTGAGGACCAAGATGGATTGCCTCACTTCCAGTAAAAAAGAGTCTCCGAATTTAGCTAGTATTTTACGATGGTATTCTGGGAGAGCGTGGTCCTTCCCCGGTCGAGCCGACCCATTCGTGCTACAACCATAATAAACCTGCAGCGTGGTTCTTACCACTTATTAAAACTAGACTGCACCAACCCACCTCAAATCGTAGTTATCGTAAGAGTCAATAAAGAGTAATGTCAAGATCTAGAAGCTGCAAGTAGAATTCACGTTAAAATTCTCAATGCCAGACCTTACACATAGATCGGTGACAAAAAGCAGTGACAAACGGTGAATAAAAATGGTGCTGTGATTGCTATTTTTTGACGACCTTCAACAGTGCTAGAAAATCTAGATCATTCCGGACTAATGAAAATGTCCAAAACAGTTATCTACACATTTAAATATGGGTTTCGTAAGAGGCGACATAGGTAAACAAATAGGAAGATGGGCCGCAGCGCCTTCCAAATAACGACTAAAAATAAAAACTGTGGTTGCCAAATCCCTTGCCAAGCTAGGCATATGGCAAATATCCTCAGACTATGGGGGAGTTTTATATGCTGCAGTAGGTTGTAACAAATGGGCTGTAACGGTATACTTATAAAGAAAGAAGTGTCGATATAACTTTCTTTTATCGAATTCATAGGGTTATTTGTATTGCAGACATGAACCATGATTGTAAAAGTTTTGTTTGTTTGTCTGTAGATGCTAATCTTCCAAATGGTGAACCGACTTTGATGAAACTATACAAACATAAAGAGCAATGCCAGGAGTGATCTTATCTTATCCGAAAAACTTTTTTTGTAAAATGAAAAAAATGATCATTGATGAATATTCAAAAATCAAAATGACGCCAATTCAAAAAGATCCCACCAATGCGCAGCCGCGGAGGGTGCTAGTTTGTAAACTTGTTTCGCATTTTAATACTTACTCAGATCTCCGTCGTGGATAAGCAGCTACAGCTTTGGATTTACCTGTTGTCAAATAATTCGTTTCTTAGTTTCATACGACTAGTAGTACGAATAATCATAAGGATTTACCTATAAACTTCATAATACGCGAGCAAATTGCGTTGAACTCTCACTGGCAACGAAGAAATTGGTAGCAGTAATTTTAATTATTGATTAACCACGTGCCCGGCAAATAAACTATCGAGCGGAAATCCGCTAGTCCGCAAAATTATATTTTGGGGACTAGTGAAGTCCGCCAAAACGCACTGGCGACGCAGCAGATTCTTAACAGTGTACTTAATGAGAATGAAAAAGAGATTTTATTTTTCTAGGTTATAATTAATATAAATTAAACTGTGGTTGTCAATGCCAAGCTATAGTTAGCAAATATATAAAACATGGCCTCCATAGAATTGCTTCATTTGTATGAAACAATTCCATGGAGGCCATGTTTAGCAATAAACTTTTATGAAAGGGTTGTAATATATGATTGAATATTAATATACAGATTTTTTTTATTGTATCAAGAAGAGAAAAACTAAACCGCAGATAAACTAGACTTTAGCCCTTTTCGTTTATGTATATTTAGAATAATTTAAAAATTAAATAATTACTAATATTTTATAAATCATTTTGTCTATCTAATTAATTTATACGTCATTACCGTCATGTACACCTTTCGATTTATCATACGTTCTTCTCATTCTTGATTCAAGCAGATTTGAATAGAAATCTCTCACCAAAGGCAATGGATTTCGTACCCTGAAACAAATAAGTCTCTTTCTTTGATGTCAACATTCATTTCATAAAAAGAAATCCTAAGTCAATGAATGTAATTAAAGTGCCTAGACCCTGTTTGTTAAGAGATCGGCTACTAAACTACAAAGTCAAAGTTTCATTTCATATAGATTCGTATAATGTTCCTAGAACAAGCATATCAGCTCAGTGTTTAACGGAAATTTTAATATAGTAACGTGTATAGTGCTTGTTTTAGAATACATGTAAAAATATAAGATAACGTCTGGTTTCTTGACACACAAAATTAAATAGACAAAAATTAGGTAATTGACACGTGGTGGCTGCATAAGAAAATATTGTTCCGTAGTTGGTTGTAAGAGAAAAATGCGTTTCTGAGAGGATTTTAGGGCGAGGAAGTGTCCGCCGCGCTGCCCCAATGCGTGTTGGCGAACTTCACATGTCTTCGAAATATTTTTTTTCTTATTCCTCAGACATGCAGGTTTCCTCACGATGCTTTCCTTCACCGCCAAGCACGTTACCGCGTGCTACATCAGCACTTAAAATTGCAATTAACAATTTCATTGGTGCTGGTGGGGATCAACCCGGGTTACTCGCGTTCTGTTATATTCACAGCGAGCGTTACCATCTGAGCTACCACGGCTCGATATAAACTAAAGAACAAGAGAAATATAAAATTTGATGGAGAGTAGAAGTGTGATTAATCAGAGAAAAGGGTAGAAAAGCAGCGAATAGGAAAGACAAAGCACGCAGCGACTGTGGACAGTAGCGCAGAAATCAGAAGAATCGATAAATAGCGCCAATTATTTTTCAAAAAGTAAATCAAAAGACAAAAATAAGTGCAAAAAAATATGTGCAGTCTTTAGTTTAGTACGTGGTAGAGTCACGCTGCAGCTATGTTGTGGTTGTATCACGAATGGGTCGCCTCGACCGGGGAAGGAACACGCTCTCACAGAATACCAGCGTGAAATAACAGCTTAATGCTGCTGTGTTTCGTATGGTGAGTGTAGAGAACCGGAGACCCTTTTTACTGAAAGCGACGCAATCCATCTTAGTCCTCACGGGTGACAACGCATCTGCATTTTTATTCGTAATCGAGGATAAATGTAGATGTCTATGGACCACAGCAACCACTTACCATCAGGTGGACTGTGTGCTCGTTTGTTACCCTTATTCTATAAAAAAGCACTCCAATTTTTATTTATATTTGAGTGTTTGAACTTATATTTGTTTAGCTTTTCATAGTATTAACTACTTCATCATTATTATTGGAGTACTTCACAAGTCCACTGCCGAAAATTAGTCAATCATAAGTCAAAGTCCCCTAAGGAATGTCACAAAGTTCGGTTCTGAGCCAACAGCATTCATCGAATTCATGCATGTCTTACCAGGTGTGCATGTCATTACCAAATGGAGGAGTGATCCTTCATTAGCGAGGAGATACCCTACATTTCGCTTACGGGTATGAGGCTGCCACTCAAGAACCTTTTTTTATAGAATAAGGATGACAAGCGAGCTCAGTCCACCTGATGGTAAGTGAATGCTGTGGCCCATAGACATCTACATATATCTTCGATTAAGAATCAAAACGCAGATACATCTTCACCCCTGAAGACTAAGATGGAATACGTCGTTTCCAGTAAAAAATGGTCTACGGATCTCTACACTCACGATACGAAATACAGCAGTATTAGGTTGCCATTTTACGCCGGTATTCCGTGAGAGCGTGATACTTCCCCGGTCGGGCCGACCCATTCGTGCTACAACCATAATATAGCTGCAGCGTTGCTCTCCCTTCTACCTCTTCCTCATCGGTTCTTCGAGCTATAAGGTTGTCTCTTTGCCACTTCAGCTTTTTATTCCGTTAGGCTATCTCAGTTACTCTGGTTCTATTGCTGATATCTTCATTTTCAAGTCTGTCACGCAGAGAACCCCGAGCATATCCCTCACCATAGCTCGCTGCGCGACCTTGAACTTTTTCATTCAGTCAGCAGAAGGACCACGTCAAAGATAACTTTTAATATATATATATCTTAAAAGTAATCTTTTATTTGTCAGTTATAAATTTATTAGTATTAGAACTAACAAATATCGATTCAAGAAGCCATAGATTGTTATAGCGAAAACGGGATAGTTTACTTGATAGTAAAACTTTTTAATATAAAAACTCACCGGGTACTATAATATATTACATAAATTTATTAAAAATGTTATTTTTGCATAAAAATAAAACAGAATTTTTGGCTACATAAGAATATTTACGAGTACCAGCCTATTTACGGGAATGTGAAATTAAATTTAAAAATTAGTAATCTATTTCGAAGGAAATACTTAGCTTTTACGAACTTCTTCAATAATTAATTGACAATTCCATTAGAAATATTAATTGAACAATCATTTATTTGTACCGGAATATTAACAAGGAAAGAAAATTTAACCTTATAAAAAGGGTCCATTTCACTGATGATTTCTCAAGTAATTGTGACTTCTTATTACATTCACATCCAAACTGAATTGAAAATAAAACTACATATGAGAAATATTGATTAGAGAATATTAAAATACTGTAAAACAATTTCGAATGTATATGTAACGAACTTAATATATGACACGCTTGTTCTGACATTTTATTGACGTTTTGAACGTTTGTCTTACAACAGAAAATAAATACAATGCAACAAAAACGTAAGAGTTCAGGTTTAATATGATTTAACTTTTTCTATTTAAGACGCTTGCTGATTTGTTATGTATTTCTTCTTAATTGCATTCCATTTTTAAAAAAACCTTCAATATTATAAAAAAAAAATATTAAGAACAGAGTTACTCTGACGTAAATCTGATCTGTGAAGGAGTTACCATAGAACTCAGTGAAGTAAACAGAAATACATATTTTGTTGTTGGAAAAAGAACGTAAGAACGTAAGTAAGTACGAAGAACCCTATCATGAGGTGAGAGAAAATAAAATTTACTCAAGAAAATTACGAAGACGAAAATAGGTCATTTAAAATTGAAAAAGATCAAGCAATATTCTGGAATCAAACGTCTGTCTAATTGTACTCATAGGTTATTTAAGCTCAGATCTGTATCGCAAAATATGATCACGAAGACTACAATTAAAATATAATACAGTTATTTAGACGGTGTACCAGCTTATTTAGAAGATCTTGTGTTAAATCTGAGTAACACACATCTACAGAATCATTTATGGGCAATATCAGCAATTGGACAAGCGTGATCTTAGATTTTATGTGAAGAAAATGTTTTAGATGATTCAGAAAACAAAATCGTAATGACTACGACACATTTTTGTAACCAGCGTTTTCCAAGCATGGTGGTGGCGGTGTGTAGGCCAAGTTTTATTACAGAACTATTAAACGGAATTATAATACCATTGTGATAAATAAATAGAAAAGTTATAACAATCGTAACCGTTCATGAGATATCCATCGGCATTGCTAGGTATTTCAAAAGAATTGGCCAAAACTCCGTAAGCAGTAGACCAATCTTTGATTTTTGCCGTTTAGTTTTCTAATCGAATTTTGGATATCCCCAATTTCTGCTCCCACGTAATGCTGAAGGTTATTATTATATACCTTATTCTACACCTCAAAATCGATTAAAAAACAGATTACGGGGAGAATAACTTAAGAGGGCCGAACAATAAGGCGGTCTTATCGCTAAGAAGCAATCTCTTATAGACAACCTTAAAATTAGGAGAAAATATTAATAGCTATTGGACAGTGGAAGGTAGTGTATATTATAGTAAACTTACATACTTATACCCAAGTAAACTAAACCGATACATAATTACAAAATATATAACATGTGGTCAGCATACAAATGGTACAAGCAATCGAAGTGGGCGGTGATAAGGCTTCAAAAACTGAAAAAATATAGGTGAAAGTATTCCGCCTTGCCACCCACCAGTGTCCACATCTGCCCAATCTGAGGTCCTTTGCCTGCACACTGACTGCTGTCGACCGCGAAGAGAAAACAGCCGGCCAAAATTCAGATCAGACAGTATGGAAAGTATAGTTTTCTGATCGACCGCATAAGAAAAATCAACAAATATCATCTGTGACTTTAATTAAGCATTAGTATGACTAGTGTGAAACCAGACTGATATAAACTCATTTATTTCGAATTTTACGTTCTTTTTCGAATGAAAAGTAGAAATTTGCTTGCAAACACTGGTTTGTAAAATATTGGAAGAAAAGGGTAAAATAGATATAGTAAAAAATGCTATTATAAAAGCCTTTTTCCAAAGATTAGGGTACTGGCCTGAATCAAGGGGAAAGTTTATAATTTATAATTACTATGAAAATGGTGCTCTAGTATAAAGACTTTTTTATAGAATAGGGTGACAAACGAGCATACAGTCCACCTGATGGTATGTGGATACTGTGGCCAATAGATATTTACATTTACCCTCGATTAAGAATCTCTATAACTAAGTTGAAATGGCTCGTCTCCAGTAAAAAGGGTCTCCGGTTCTCTGCACTCACCATACGAAACACAGCAGCATGGTGCTGATATTTTACGTTGGTATTCGGTGAGAACGTGGTCCTTCCCCGGTCGAGCCGACCCATTCGTACCCTACCACATAAAAAAGACTACCATTTGTCTACTAATCTCATCGTAACCCACTGCTTTGGATTTAGTTTTTTCAATTGCTAAAATTTATATTTTTGACCTGATGATCAGCCTGAGAAACGGAAGAAAAATTTATAGTAAAAATTTAAGGAGTTTGTATAAAAGCAATATTAGAAGCCAACACTTGGGAACGAATTGTAGGGTCCATTGCTTTTATAGAAGTAAAATATTGGTTGATTTTATCAATTTATAGAAACGGACCATAAACCAATGTTGCTGGATTTCAGAGACCGATAGAACTAGAAATTTTCGCAATTCCGTGAATAAGGAGTTATAAATACATTTATGAAAAGTCCGTTATTTATCAGCACGTACAATCTGCATGCACCTATTCGTGGATGCATTGAAGGATAATCAATTCTCCTTAGAACGCATTTTTTTAAAACGAAGAAAAGCACGATTTCGTCTAGACGTTGCAACCCTTACACCATCTGTTTTTCATGGGGCAGGAGGACGCTCAATTTAACCTTGTGAAGTAGAGCATGAGCATCATAAAGGTTAAGAATATTTTGATTAAAGTGGAGACTGTCATCAACTGTAGGTGCTGCAATTATAAGACGCCCTCAGTTCACACAGTTTGTCAGTTAGATCTCGAAAAGTAGTCTTTTTTTAGTTATTTTTTTTAATTTAGGGACTTAGGATATTTTAAACAGAAAAGTATCTTGCAAACTAAAATAGTATGATGACAGATTTTAGTAAAGAACTTGCAAAACTTATTTTACTAAGTATTAAGGCGGAAAGTGTTATAGATAAAAGAAACAAATATATAAACTGTGGTCCCGAGAGACCACAGTTTATTATACACATTAGCAAAAATTCCTTAATTAAATTATTTAAATCGTACGTTTTTCCAGTTAAAATTTTAGTGGTAGTCTTGAAGAATTTTGTAAAAAGAGAAATAGGGCTAAATATTGGCACAATTTTAAGACAAATACTTGAAAATTTGTCCCTCAGGCCACACGTCTGAAGAAATATATCGTGTTCTAACTGTTTTACGATAGGAATATAAGAAGGCTAACCTTTTAGTAAAAAACCTAGTAAATAAAGGAAAACTCTAAGTATATATTGATAACCTATTAACTAAGATAACCACATTATAATAATTATATTGAAAAGCACCAGTTAGCGTGACCATACAATGATATTATAGACTTCTTCTCCAATTTTGCCACCCCTAGGGTTTGAATTCTGTTACTTAATTTATATAAGATCACTCCTGAAGTAACCTATTTAATAAAAGAAGAATCATCAACATCGGTTCACAAACGACAAAGATATCGCGTGACATACAACAAAAATTACAATCTCAAAAAAGACAAACAGTGTAATCGTTATTTTCCTCCTTTTTTGTTAAAGTTAAGTTGGTTAAAAATTAGAGAACTTTTTCTCCATATTTGATTATGAGAAAAAGCATTAAAGAACATGGAGTGATGTTTCATAATCTTCGTCGTCATTACACGTTTTCTAATAAGTCTATCAAAAATTTAATTTAATTGAAGGGAATAGGTGAATTACATAAGAAAAGATTAAACACACGACCACTTTAAAGTTTAAAAAGCCGCTGAAAAAAGTTTACATAGCCATAAGATATGGAAAGTGTTTATAAAAAATAACTTTGTTTAAAATAAAAAGCCTGTTCCAAAGACCCAAACACAATGATATATCAGGGTCTTTATCAAGGAATTTTTCATTTTTTATGAAATAAGTTAACGTAATTTTTTTCTATAATTTTTATTTCTATTAATCAAAGTAATCACCAAGGAATCGATACATCTTTGCCAACACAGTTGCTGTTATTGATGCTCTTCTTGAAGGAATCGTTTTGTACTGCCTCTCGGGTATTGAATTTTTATCGCGCCAAAAGGTTATCCGAATTCTGGAAAAGTAGAAATTTGTAGGCGCAAAGTCTGGTGAGTACGAAGGATGACATAGAGCTTCCAACCCCAGCTCCTGTAACTTGGAGACTGTCTGTTGTGCAGTATGAGGGCGCGCGTCGTCGTGCAAGAGCAACGGGAACGAGCGATTGACCGAAGCTAGTTGGAGACGTGCGAGCTTCTCCATCATTGGGTTCTTCTTCAATTCAGAAGCTGTGATGAATCACACCGAAGCTAGACCTTCAAACAGTGACCATCACTTTTCTAGAGGTAAGTCTTCGTTTAGGGCATTGTTTAGGTGCTAAACCAGGATCTAACCAACTTGCAGAGCGCTTGTGATTGTCAAACAAAATCCATTTTTCGTCGAAGGTAACAATGCGGTTCAAAATTCCTTCATTTGTTTGCCTGTTGAGCAGTGCAAGGCACATCTCGACTCCTACTTCGCGGTGACGATCACTGAGTTTGCACCCATTTGTCATACTTTTTACCTTGCCCATTTGACGCAAATGGCCCAACATGTTTTGATGCTAACGTCAAAAGCTGTTGCTAATTCAGCCGCAGCTTGAGCATCATCAACTTCCACAGTCACCTTTAATTCGTTACTGTCGACTAAAGTTTTCGCACGACCACGGGGTTCATTTTTCCGGTCGTAATTACCAGAACGGAAGCAGGCAAATCAATAAGAGGTGGTGCGTTCTTATAGTATTCGCTCCGTAAACATCGTTGATGTTCCGTGCCGATTGTGCCGCGTTCCTGCCACGACGGTACTCATATTTCACAATTAATGGAGTTTTTAGCGTATCCATGATCAGTAGTTTTCTCTGGAGGCATGCCTCGCGAGGTAGTCCGAGCCATCGTAAGTCCCCGAGCATCCGAAATGGACAGTAGTGTAATTGCAGCTGCAGAGTTAGTTGTTTATTATTAGTTTTTTTTTAGTAGTTAGTTGCTTATTATTTTAAAAAAACGAAAACAGTCACGTTTTAAGAAAAGACCAAGACGCTTCTGTATTAGAAAACTTTATGAGCGACGCAACCAATATGGAAATAAGACCCGTAAACCAAGCCATGCTCACATTGGATCGCGCAATACCAACCGTCCGTCCGCCAAACCGTGATCTAATTCGATCAGAATTATGTAAACATGTCTACCTATGAAAAAACTATTTTTTCGTTTTAAACAAAACCAAAGACACTATGCAATAGATATTAGTATCAAAGACAAAGATATGCTCTTTTATTTTAAACCATAACCTGGCAATGTTTCTTAGAAAAAAAAAAAGAAATCACTCTGAACTTCCGGCGTTCCACGTGTCACTTTGATGAAGGTGCTCCGTCTATTTTATAGAATTTTATATTTGTGTCTGGACTAAAAACGAAAGTATTATACTTTTTACATTTCTTGTAATATAGTAAACACGTAGATATATAATTTGTGGTATAAAAAGTGAAAAGTAAATTGCCAAAAGTACTTCAAACTTCGGAAGGCCTAATTTGGAGGTTGGTTCATAAATGTGTTATTTATCAAATTCTCATTTATTTTTAGTGTAAAATGTAAGTAAAAATAGTTTTCGTATATATTTCAAATAACATGACGTTGTATTTATTTCAAATTCACACGAACATATTTTAGAAATATTGTTCGAAATGTCACAGATAAAATATTATTTTATTTTTATTTTTAATTTTTTAATATTTTAATATTTTGGTATGAGTAACGAATGGAAACACATAAAACATAAAAATATACATATTTCCAAACAATTTGATATAAATTTCTATAAAAACAAAAGTGTAGAATTCAAATTAGTAGTAATTTTGTCACTAAAATTGAAGTATATACTACTACTATGCTATACAGGGTAATTTACGTATTTTATTACAATTTTTAGCAACCAAAAATAATTTTATTCGATAGTTTATACATTCAACAAGAATTCCTGTAAGTTTTATCCATAAATATTGTCTCAAAGTGAAAATATAGCAAAATTTGCAATATAGCAAAAAATTTTCTATATACAAATTTTCCCGCCAAAAAGGTCCCGAGTGAACGGGAGTATAACATGTCGCGCGCTGTCAGAGCGAAGAGGAGGATTTAACATATGATCGGATTGTACATTCATTGAATTAAGCGAATCGACACGTCCTGATTGATTATGATATTATATAAGTAAAGTGACTTTTCAGTAAAACTAAAATAAACACTATCGTATCGCCACGCGAGCCAAAATACCACCGCATGCACCAAACGAACAGCGATCACTGAGGCACCTTTGAGCATCATCAACGTCCACAGTCACCTTTAATTCGTCACTGTCGACCAAAGTTTTCGCACTACCACGGGGTTCATTTTTCAGGTCGAAATCATCAGACATTACGTACGTAAACATCGTTGATGTTGCGCACCGCTTGGGCCTTCGATCAACAATAACAACATTGTTGATCGAAGGCTTGGGCCGCGTTGCTGCCACGACGGTACTCATATTTCACAATTACTCAAGTTCTTAACGTATCCATGATGATTGATGATGAAAACGATTCAAATGCGATAAAAATATAACGCAATGACGAATTTTGAAAAAGGAATTCGTTATTTTTAAAATAAAATTAATATGAAATTAGAATTCTTAACCAAACAAAATTGTTATTTGAAATGGCCAGTAATGCGGAACGGCAATTTCGTAATTAAAGATATTTATATGTAATATTGCATAGAAGAATTCTTTATAGTTTTAGTTCGTTGTAGTCAGTGTTTCGTTTTTATTAAAGTTGACTTTTTATCCTTTTGAGCAAACAAAAATATATTATCACAATACAATGTCGTCTAAATAGATACTTTAAAAACTTTATTGTTTATTTCGTCACCGATTTTGACGATTCGTTGTAAATAGGAAAATTCATCAAAATCGGTTTATAATTCATAAAAATTGCATGTCACATACGTACAAAAAACAAATAGTTGAATTGTAAAACTCCACCTTTTGAAATCGGATTATAATAAATATAGACGTATGAAACTTCAACTTCAACTTCTTAGTTTCGCAAAAGTACCTGAGCCTGGTCGGGTGCACGTATAATAAATGTCTTAAATGTAAACGAAATTTTTGGCCACATCTTTATAGATAGCATTATTTACAAGCTTAGAAACAAAAGACTACTTGCTAAATTAGGCCAGAAGACACTCGATATAAGAAAGTTATATATTTTTAAATACTAGCAATGCTATCATTACTATAATTCCTTTTATCAACTCCTAGTAACTTAAAATGCTTGTGTTACGATTCACGACAGTAGTCGAATAGCGGATTTGAGCCCTCGTAGTTTGCGGTCCCATCTCCCTGCACTAGCACTATCGCTAAAATCAATCAAGCTTTCTCGCATTGCTTGTAGTCGGTTCTAGCGATACTCATATGACGAAATGGAGTGACGAATTTTCTCATGCCACCATACTCTCTACACAGTATGTATTTTAAATAACTTGAACTGTTGAAACAGTAATTCAATACAATCCAATCAAAAGACCAATACCGTATACAATAATATAAATTAGTCTTACCGTAATTGCAGGATACGATCCGACATAGCCCTGTAAAGAAAAAAAACACGAATCGTTATAGGAATAGAAAAAATCTGTTAACAATATACTCTCTAACTGATATCGAATGATCTCTCTCACTGATATTTTCTGCACTCGTAGAGTACGTGCTAAATTAGCACTTAAAATTGCAATTACTAATTCTAATTCGTTCTAGTACTGTATTACTGTTGGGAATGCTACAGTGTTGTGAATTATACGATAAGCGCTTTGTCCCTGAGTCATTTTATAATTCACATTTAGTCTGAATGGTGAATGAAATGATGATGATAAATTTGCTCGCAAATAAGGTAAAATTTTGAAGGCGATATTTCTTAAAATTTATATTATCATATGGTTAACTCAAACTATCCAAAAACAACCAGCGGAAAGTCTATAAACATCTTTTACATATTATGACGATATGTAATTATACGTAGCAACGCAAAAAGGATCTAAGCCACTTATAGATAATTCATGAAAAAAATTTTAAGTCAAGATTTTCATTTAAAGATATAAGCTGCGAACACACCTAGCGCATGGGCTCGCGCGGCAGCGTCGGTGTGCGGCTCGCGAGCGAAGGCTCTCGAGGCAGCCTCAGTACATTTCTCTGGAGGCATGCCTCGCCAGGCAGGTCGAGCCGTCGTAAGTCCCCGAGCATCCGAAATGGACAGTTATGTAATTGCAGCTACAGCTACTTTCTTAGTCGCTTATTGTTTAAAAAAACGAAAACAGTCACGTTTTAAGAAAAAACCTATACACTTCTGTATTAGAAAAAATTATGAGCGACGCAACCAATATGGAAATAAATAACTTAAAGATTTAACACATGACCAGATTGTACATTCATTGAATTAAGCGAATCGACTCGTCCCGATTGCTCATAATATTGTATAATTAAAGTGACTTTTCAGTAAAACTAAAATAAACATATCTACCGGATAACAATCGTATCGCCTCGCCAGCCAAAATACCACCGTACGCACCAAACGAACAGCGATAACTGTCACTGAGGCACCTTTGAGCGCGTCTAGTTTACCGACGACGTATGTCTCGTGGTCGAGCGGTGAGAAGGCAAGAAGAAGAAGAAGAAGAGGCAAGTCCACACAGCCGAGGCATTTGGCTCGCAAGGCTGCCATGCGAGCCCGTGCGCTAGGTGTGTACGCGGCTAATGGCTTGTTTTGATTTGTTTGCTTGAAAGATACCTGACACTGCAATCGTGAATCGAACTTTTCAAAGAGAAACCTATATAAAATATATTCGTGTCGAAAATGACACGGATATTTTTAGTTGGAACTTTTTCGCTTCAGTACATCTCTTTATATCTGAACCCGTAAAAAGGGTCATCTTATATCACCTGATATAAGTTGACCCCTTTTACGGGTTCTACATTTTCTTAATTATAATTATCATAATTATAAAACAACTGTACAACTGTGTAAATACAATACGACACAACAAAAATACTTACTGCTTAACGGACCTTAAATTAATATTACGAACTGGCTTCGACAGCAAATCAAATTCAGTTTGCAAGTTGAATGTCACGGATGAAGCTAAAAATAAATGAAAAAATAACATTAAGTAACGATTTGATTATTTTTTTTGTAATATATGACACGATCAATTATGAGTTATGACCAAATCTTACTTCCTGGATTTTCGTTTGAAAAAAAGTTTATGTTTGGTCTTTCAAAGGGTTTTTCTGAAATATATTAAAAAATTACATGTCACGTAAATAAATTGAATAAAATACACTAGTAAATACAAATAAAAATATTTTAGGTATTATGAATACATAAAATATTTTAATCATATAATATACCTACCTATGAATTATGAATTCATATACAACATATGAATATACATTTATGAATTATTAATTCTGTAGATTTTTTGAAATCTACAGAATTCTACATAATGACACACGAGAATAATAAATGAACGCCGTAGTTTCATTTTATTAGAGAACCTTATTTATTTAGAAGTAAACAAACAGACATACAATTTACCTGATATTAAAAGGTTGTTGTGACACATTTACCTTCAATTAAAAATCAAAACGCAAACGCGTTATCACCCGTGGGAACTAACATGCAATGCCTTTCTTTAAGCATAATGCCTTTATAAAAAATATGGTAAACATCATGATAACTTTTATTAAAATTTACCGACTCTACTGCAGCAACAGTTGTGGTGCGGCGTGTGTTCACTTTCAGCCCTCAACTGTAACAAATTAAGTTAATTATAATCACAAACAGAGGTGAAGCAAGGGAGGCCCCTAACTTTAAAAGATGGTAGGACTACTAGATTAATCCGTTAGTCCTTCTGCGTAGGTCTCATATATATTTCTGCCACTAAATAGCATTTGTATACTTGGGGAGTGCTTTCAGCCGGGATGGAAGATGTGATTTAGATGTGGACAGGCGTGTCGCTGCCGGGAACAAAGTCAATGGTGCCCTGAATGCGTTAGTTAAAAGGCAAGGCGTAGTGAAGAGTGCACGCCTTGCAATACATAACGCAGTGTTGGTACCGACTTTGTTATATGGCAGCGAAACCTGGGTATGCCAGAAGAAGCATAAAAGCAAGTTGAATGCAGTGGAGATGCGATCTCTTCGTAAAATGTGCGGCGTTACCATAGCCGACCGAAAGCGAAACGAAGAGATTCGCAATATGGCAGGATTGAAATATGACCTTATCACAAAAATTGATAGGGGCGTACTCCGATGGTTTGGGCACGTTGAGCGAATGAGTGAAGACCGAATGATGAAGAAAATATATAGCGCGAAAGTAAATATTAAAAGGTGTCGAGGTAGACCGAGACTAACTTTCGAAGACCATGTGAGCAAATTACTCGAAGAGGGGAAGGTCAAGAGTACTCGGATACCAAGACGTGCATGTATGAAGAAGTTAATGAACCTGAAAGAAGCGAAAGAGGTATGTAAGGATCGTGACACTTGGCGATCTGTTCTCTCTGGCTACCCCGTTAGGGATAGTGCGTGAAGATAAGTAAGTAAGTAAGTAAGCACTAAATAGCAGTGCACCTGCACTCCTGTGTTGCGGTCTATAGCTGTAAAAAGGTAAATTTAAATGATTACTCATCGTTACTTGCGTAACGATGACTCCTATGACGGTGTACAGTGCACGTGGATGAGTTATCTAACGTTTGTCCGAACAGGGGGTGGCTCTGACGGCCGTCGCGTCGTTCGATGTTCTGGGCGGTGAGAACCGCCCAGGGACGCGGGTGTACGGTGTACGCAGTGTGCAGGGTGTGCGGCGCGCCCGTCTGCGGACTCGCTACATCCCATCCGTGCTTCTATCAGTGTTTGTGGCACTGGGTGAATGTGTAGTGTATGTGTGTGACGGGGCCGGCGACATTTGTGTCGTCGGAATCTAGCGGAACTTGACTTACTTACTTACTTACTTATCGTCACGCACATTCCCTAACGGGGTAGCCAGAGAGAACAGATCGCCAAGTGTCACGATCCTTACATACCTCTTTCGCTTCTTTCAGGTTCATTAACTTCTTCATACATGCACGTCTAGGTATCCGAGTACTTTTGACCCTCCCCTCTTCGAGCAATTTGCTCACATGGTCTTCGAAAGTTAGTCTCGGTCTACCTCGACACCTTTTAATATTTACTTTCGCTCTATATATTTTCTTCACCATTCGGTCTTCACTCATTCGTTCAACGTGCCCAAACCATTGGAGTACGCCCCTATCAATTTTTGTGATAAGGTCATCTTTCAATCCTGCCATATTGCGAATCTCTTCGTTTCGCTTTCGGTCGGCTATGGTAACGCCACACATTTTACGAAGAGATCGCATCTCCACTGCATTCAACTTGCTTTTATGCTTCTTCTGGCATACCCAGGTTTCGCTGCCATATAACAAAGTCGGTACCAAAACTGCGTTATGTATTGCAAGGCGTGCACTCTTCACCACGCCTTGCCTTTCGACTAATGCATTCAGGGCACCATTGACTTTGTTTCCGGCAGCGACACGCCTATCCACATCTAAATCACATCTTCCATCCCGGCTGAAAGCACTCCCCAAGTATACAATTTCATTTACCTGTTCTAGACATTCCTGATTTACCCATATTTCACATTTCGTTCTCTCTTCGTCCTTTTCAAATACCAGAACCTTAGTTTTATTAGCATTCAAACGGAGACCTTTAATTTCACATTCCTCTTTCATACACGTGACTAATGTCGCGGAACTTGAGGTTCAATTAAAACGTTACGGGGCCTCCGGAGGCTTTGCGTAACGATTGGAGTCAGGGCGTAGAAAAAATTGCACCGTCAGTGTATAGATTGCCAGTATAATTACGGACTATGAGGCTTTCCATCTTAGTCTTCTGAAGTGATAATGCGGGTATACACTTATTTATTCGAATATGGTTGCAGAGTTGTCCATGGAATGTAGTAGTCACTTACTATTTTAAGTAGACTGTCAGATCGGTGGTCACTTTTCAATTTTTATCAAAAAAAAAAGGCTGAGGACCGTGTTTTGTGAAATTTTATTATATTTTATAATAATTTTTCGTAAATGATCATAATGATGATGACGATGACGTCAGTTACGTTAAGTTAAAATATCTTGTACACAGTAAATTAGACATTGCTTCAGCTGAACAAGTTATGGTTCTAGTAGATTATTAAGAAACAAGATAATTTATGAAACTATTTTGACAATTAAGAAGTTAGTCTAATCATAATAGAACCGACTTAGATGATGTTAATTTATTAAACCCATCTGCCCAAAAAACCTTCTTAAGTTGGAATCATTTTATTAGGTAACTTTATCCAATATTTCTTTGATTCTCCTTCATCAAATTAAACAAATAAGTTTAAAAAAATTAAGTTTGTGTAATTTAAATATTTAAGTATCGATTCTGCTACGAACTAACCACTTTTTAAAGATTAGTCTGCCGTGTATTGTCGTGTAAGAAAACCATTTTGGACTCCTTGATATGTATTATATCTCAAAAGGATCGCAAATGTAAGACTTGTGTGTATTGTGATGTTTCTTACGTTGGTACTGCAGAACATTTAAAGTTAACTTACCGGAAGTAACAGTGTTTCATTAATTTTAAAATCTTTATTAACAACAGCTTTAATATTTTCGTCACTGTAAAGAGTAAAAATAATTATTTGAAATTACACGTAATCCTAATAAATACGATCACCTTTACTTAAATACTATTACTAATAAAGAAAGTAAGACGGAGCACTGCGTACACTTCAAGTGACGCAAAAACCGAGCCAAAGTTTTGTTTAACTTATTGTAAGAACACGCAACCACGTACACATATGCATCTTAACCATTTGCAACGCATATTCAGATGCATATGTATGCAGTAAACCTTCACGGGCTGATAAAGATATAAAGTACAATAATAATAAAGAATAAAGATTTGTGTGTGATTGCGTGTTAAGAAGTAGAGCATGGTTTAGGAAATTTCTTTAATTGTACGCAGCTGACATCACTTGTAATGTCCTTTCTTCGTTGGTATCAGTATAAATATAAACAATTATAAGAGAACTTACGGATCATCAATTTGATCAAATTCTGTGTTACCAATAGAACAGTAGTACCGTAAACTTTTAGATATGTCATAATCCGTTGAAATTGTATTTGCTGAAACAATTTTACAAATGGATATAATTGCACAATAAAACACATAAAATAATCTGAAAAACGGTTGATCCTGCAGGCCATTCCTGGAACTTCCCACAACAAATATTTTTTCGAACTAAGAGTTAACTTATTACATCAAAAACGATCCGAACAGAAATTTGGAAGTTATTAACAAAAACGTTATTTGATTTTTTTTAATTGTAACAATCGAATGAATGAACCGAATTTGATGTAATTGGTGGCAATCGATAATCAATTAAAAATCTATAAATTCAAAAGTTATTCTTGAGATTTCTCAAAATCTACCTACCCAAATCGGTTAAGCCGTTCAAAAGTTATGAGAGACATTCACTCTCTCTCTCTCACACACACACACACACACACACATACACACACACACATACACACACACATATATATATACATATATATATATATATATATATATATATATATATATATATATATAAGTGACATCCTCGTAGGAATAGTCAGAATAGTTTTCTAGGACCTCAAAACGTCGAGATCTGATGAAACCTCGATTTTCGAAAACTGGGTTGAAACCAGTAATTTCCGGATTTTTTGAAAATCGTTGATCTTCATAGCGACAAGTTAAAATATGTCGATTATTTTCTAGCCGAGTTCAACTGTCAAAATAGGTGGTAGGTCTCCGTTGTTTTTTAGGATTCTGTCTGGGTACGTCAGCTTTAAGGGTCTGTGTTTGAAATTAAAAATGGCAGCTAGCTTAGCGTGATGAGAAAGCTATTTGTATACACTCAGACCGCAGATGTACATGGACTGCATTAGCAACTTATTACCTGATGAACTGTACGTTCTGTGTGTTGTGTCACTTCAGCAGTTTTATATCAAAACAATGATAAAAAATCATGTAATGTTACATCTGAACGCATCCTTACGAATAATAATAACAACACGTACGTGACTGGTTTCTGATGATGTTAATGATATTAGAATTTTGGCTTTTACAGCTTATTAGGTCTCAGATCAGTATCATTATTGCAACGTATCAAATTCCAGTATTAAACATACGTCTTCCCCATAGATGATAAATATTACCCATCGTTGCGACGCTTGACGAGCGAAATCGTTAGCAGGAAAATGCTGGTACTAAACTATAAATATATAATATACCGTACGGTGGCAGCGTAAGACATTCCATTACTCCATTCCGCTCCGTAGGTGTCGTAAGATACAGAGCTAGATTTTTATGGCTTCCGATAGATGGCAGTATTATCAACTCGTTTACACTAGACTTAAAGTACTCCGATTGTAGATGGGAAGCAACTTCAAAGACGCGAGAGGTTTAGTGTTACAATCGCCAATCCCAGCCTGCCATGTGTGGAGATTAAAGCAAATCCTTCATACAAAGGTATAAAAAGAATTATGTAATAGTAGGTTGACCAAAAGGTTTTTGGAAAAGCAATGAAGCTCTAGAATAAATATTTGTAAATTGTATTTATTTTTCACGGTAATCGTCTTATAAGCTAATATACCTTGAATAGCGGTTTGCAAATTGTTTATTTCCAATGAAAAATAGGCTTGATATGTAACTAGAAAAAAACCTCTACAACACACATCACCTCATAGTCGCCGTCGAACTTTATACCACGCAAGTGCTATATGATTAATGATGCCTAAAAATCTCCGGTGTTTGTCTCTCCTTCACTCAAATATTTGATCATTATTATATCTTCCGCATCCCAGAAGACAGAGGCCAATATTTTCAGGCGGACGCCTTGAATTTCTTGACTCACGGGGAAGATAGGCTTTTCCACGCCTTGCTTTTATTTCTCGTCTCTGGGTCAAAGTGGTTTACCCACGTTTCATGTGCGATTACAAAATGAGTGCAAAAAGCATCTGGATCTTCTTCAATTACTACGAAATTTAGCTTGGAAATGTTTATGTATATGTTGCTTGCTTTCTTTTTTGTGCCTGTTAACATTCGAATAAGCCAGCGCACTGCAACTTTGTTGAATTTTAAGGTATGAGTTAAAATAAACCGAATTTTTCCAAGCAAAAGCCTTAGAATCTCTTCTAAATAAAGGATGATCACACGTCGATCTATCTTAACAATTTCTTCGATTTTTTTAACGTTTTACTGCGTTTTACGTATTTAAATTCAGCGCACCAGCATGGCACTGTAGAATATTAAGATTGTATGATTGCCAAAGTAGACTGCAGTTCTTCAAAAACACTTTTTGTAGAAAAAAATTTCAGGCAGAAATGTTTAATAACAATGGAATGAAATTCCAGTCAAATGAAGTTTGAAGAAAAAATTGGGTATAGTTTTTATTTTAGCTTTTTGTGGCCTTGGCTACTTGGCATTTAAGACTCGAAAAAAAAATAGAACGCATTTCTATAACTCATTTATAAGTGTCCTATACCGAAACCTTATTTATCAACCTTGTACATTCTACCTAGAAACCTTAGGGACGATAAGGGTTAGTGGATAGTTTTACACCGCCACTACATGGTGAACAAAAATATACCTACAATAAGAAAAAAGAATATATAAAAATAAAACACCACACACCTGTCTTTTTCGGCTTCATTATGGTTTTTAAAGAAAACGTTGAAGTAGTTGGAATCGTGGAACAATAATTTTCGAACCATTTATGAGTGTTCTTACTTCGTAATTTTACCTCTGTGAAAATAAAAATAAGTAAAACTAATATAGTTAAAAAAGTTAGACCAACTAGCTCGCTAGCTTAATAACACAGCCTTGTTTATCACTTGCTTTGAAAAACTAGCCTCGGGGAACCTCAGCACAGTAGAGAAGCACTGGCTATAAACAACAGTACCACCTAGTACAACTATAGTTAATGTTAATATCCCCAGATTGTAACTATTAAGATGGCATTCCTGTTGTTACCTTGAGGTTGTGATATTGCTTAGTCCACTCAAAATGGTAATTTGTCGTTAAGCAAGTGATTTGTTTTTAATTTAAAAGAAATTTTACCTCTTTTATTAACATATTCTTTTATCATCATCCGATTTGAGCTATATTTCAAATTCCAAGTCTCCAACTCATCGGAAAGTTAGTTTAAAGTCAATTACTAAATTTCAATTGGAACGACAAACAAACAAGAACGTGATGTAGAAGTAAAAACGTGGTAAAAAGTAAAAGCCGAATTTAAAAATTAAAAAAAAATAACTTTTAACAAAAAGTAGCTTCAAAGACCACTTTAAAAAAAACTAAAAAGAATAGAATAATTCACATCCGGACTAATTACTCAATTACTAAATTTCACTCCAAACGACAGACAAACAAGAAAGTGACGTAAAAGTAAAAACGTGGTAAAAAGTAAAAACCAAATTCGTAAATTAAAAAAAATACTTTTAATAAAAAGTAACTTCAAAATCCATTTTAAAGAACTAAAAAGAGTAAAATATTTACATCCGTAATAATTTCCTAATTACTAAATTTCACTCGAAACGACAGACAAACAAGAAAGTGATGTAGAAGTAAAAACGTGGTAAAAAGTAAAAACCAAGTTCAAAAATTAAAAAACAACTTTTAACAAAAGGTAGCTTCAAAGTCCACTTTAAAGAACTAAGAGAACGAACGCTAAGCTATTTGTATAGAAAAATTAAATCCTCGACTTCAGAAAGTGAGAAAGTTAGTTCTCTAAAGTCGGCTTTAACTTTTTGTTAAATGTCATTTTTTACTCTTTTACTCGTAAGTGAACTAAGGAATATTATAATCTCAATGTCACCAAACAGTAACATTAAAAACGTCTTCTCTTACTTTTACACCCACATAAGGTATATAGAACCACCTTTGAAGTGTAAACAATTAAATTAAAAATTCTTTAAAATAGGGTCAAAATTGGCAAAGTAATCGCGTAAACATGTAAAAAAAAATAAAAAAAAAAACTTACAGTCGAATTGAGAACCTCTTCCTTTTTTGAGATTCAAGATCTTTTTCTGTCTCCCGTAAATAAATATTTTTTTGGAATTTTAATAATATTGTATTTTTTTAAATATATAAAAACTAGTGAATAAAATATCTGTTTTTGATTTCTAAATCATTGTATTTGAAAATTTAGTATCTGATGCTGTGTCTTTTTCTCTACTTTGTTGGTCTAATAGTCGTATATGCGACTGCTCATGAAAACCTGGGATCGAATTCCGGGTCGGGCCAAACTCGATGGTTGGATATTACTGGCAAAAAATCTTAGTAACTGCCGGGAGTGAAGATGTTAGCGATATTTCACCCCCGTGCGTCGGAAAGCACGTAAAGCCGTTGGTCCTGTACCTGATCTGCCGCCGTTCCCATTATATTCTGACAGCCGCCTCATTAGACTATGAGAGTTAGAGAGTAAAGAGTGCACCTGAGCTTGCACACACACTCTAGCACTTTCATTATATCCTGTGCAGATGGCTAGTCTCTGATAATGTTGAGACTGGCTACCTCGATCTAAATTCGACCTGGAGGACATTATTATAGCCTAAGATATAAATTTATATTACTATTCTCGTTTGATGTTGCAGCCTGTTTTTTCTGTGAATCTCCATTTATTTCATTACTGTTATTGTGATCATCGTCGTCAGCAACTTCAGCAGTATTAATTGGAGTTTCCTTTTTTTGCTCTAACTGTTTCACCTGTAATCGAAACAACTCAGTTTGGTTCCTATTACGATCACTGAGATTCAATAATAGTTGTTTTATTAACTAGATTATAGAGCCCATCTCTTTCTGAGAGTCCCATCTAGGCAGGGAACACACACATACCTATTTCTGTTTATTCTGGTCTGAGGTAGTGAAAGAAAGTATTATTATAGCTATTAGCTATACGTTATTAGTTGGGTGCTGGCGGTGTCACGCGCCCGCACCAACTTGCTGCGGGAGACGCCGCGCACTCGCGCACCAGACTACTTAACCTTATACATGAGGAAATTGACATATTTGTATGTTCTATGAGTGAATTCAAAAAGGCTGCATTATTTATAATATGTTATAATAATTAAAATGTTTACTGTTTTCATTAGCCATTAGGTCATTAGATCCTGTAATGTTAGTGATAAGTTTGGCTGAATAAATAAATAAATAAATAAATAAATAAATAAATAAATAAATAAATAAATAAATAAATATTATGCTATTTGTGAAGTTAGTAACATATATGACTAAGGTAATCACAGTAGCCAGTTACCATCAACAGCCTTCTTTTTCTCTCTCCTTATCATCTCGCTTAGCAGGCGGGTTGACTATCGCGGTAACAGACCGCTAGCGTCTTTGAAGTTGCCTTCCCTTGCCAGTCTTAGTATTTTACGTCAATCGAAAGCCATAAGATCTTTTTCGCTTACCCCATAATCGCCTCTTATGATACCTACATCAACGAATGGAGTGATGGATTTTGTTAAGCCACCATCATTCGTCTGGTTTGTTAATCCGTCTTCTATTCCAGTGTTGTAAAGAAAACTACTTACCGTATCAATAATTCTTTTTGACCCAGTTTTAAGTTTGTGTAGACTGTTAATTGATTTTGTTGAAATTACTTTTTTATTCTTGGATTCTGTCTCACTTGATTTACTGAGCTCTCCCTTCATCCATTCCTGTTGGCCGATGTAAGCAGATATTCTGTAAATTCTAGCAGTTTCGTCATCATTCTTCTCATTTAATGGACTCTTTTTAATTTCTATTATAGCGTTATCGCTTTTGTCCTTTTTTCTCCTTTTATGATTAATAGTATTAGATGAGGATGATCTTTTTCCAAACCATTTTCTCAATAATGAACACGGTCCAAAGTTCATGTCTGCATAACGACAAAAACAAAGTCGACGTATGTGTTTCATACAATAACAGGTACTTCTACTCTCTAGTTTATCTTCGCTAGGCTTATCACCATTCCCAGCTTCACTTCTTTCTTTCGGTTCTTCCTTTTTGATAGTGTCGTCTTTACTAGGTTCCTTTTGTGGTTTTTCACTTTGTTTACTATCATCGAATGAGCGCCTCGGATTATTGTTGGAAGCTTTACTTGATTTTCTAAAGCAAAAACTTTTGCAATAACTAGAAACGTTTTCCGGTTGAAATAAATAATTGTGGTGACCACAAGAATTGATTTTATTCGCGAACACTTGTGTTATATTTTTCCTGTGATAATTGCTTCTACATCGGAAAATCATTTTATACTGCTTTCGTAAGTCTTTGCCATAATCATCAGAGTCTACGATTTTTGAAATTCTTATTGAACTGGTATTGAATTCAATGCTATAGTAATTAGTACGTATGCACTTCGTTTTATCTTTAATTTTGACTAGTGGAATAAATAGGTAACTTAGTAAATTTCTACTTGTCTGAAATTTAATTTTTGAAGGGACTCCTAGTTGTAAACTCTCGAACGAGTGATTTACTTTACGGATACGAATTTTACTAATTTTTTTCGACAGATAATCGGCAGAGATATTACGTCTCAGTCTTTTTCTAGATATATTTCTTGCTCTTATCTTATATTTTCTTTTATATTTAAAGTTACCCCCCGAAGCTGCAGATTCTGAATGTCGCCTTTTTGAATCATGTATCTCCTTAATATCCCTTTTAAAACAATGAGAAAATATTTTTCGAATGGGTTGCACCTTCTGTGATACCTTATCTTTGGTGTTTTCAATTTCAGTTTCAAAACTTTCATCGTGGAGTTTCTCGTGACAATAAGGGCAAGTGTGATGATTATTTTCTCTCTTATCGTGAGTTCCGAGTGGTGTTATTTTGTATTTCATTTTAAATAGCTCTCTGTCATAGCTGGCAAACTTTAGGTGTCGAACCATATTCGCCTTTCTGTAAAATCCATTTCGCGTAACCGAAATTGAGTCTTCATCGTCACTGCATTTCAAAAAAGGTAATTCTTCTTCTAAATAACTATTTTTCGTTTGAAATATTAACCATTGATTGTTAGTATCAGGCTGCCTTTTTGGTAATAATGTAAATCTTGAACTCATATTTTCACGCTTTGCAAAAAAATTTTGCTGTAATAAAATGGAGTTTTATCGTATAGTATAGAGATAGAGATTCTTAAACAAAATTAACTACTGCCGTAAAAATATAAGAATCTATTTTTCAATATCCATTTAATTAAGGAAGAAACTAGGCGCCAGTATTTTTACAGACAAGCGAACCGCTACTAAGTTGCGCTATGAATAGTATGTAGAGCCCGGATGATTAAAGGTTGTGACGTTCCACCTTCGATTCGGGGGTGACAACGCAATTGTGGAGATATCCTTTCTGCATAACACTATTTACTTACCACATTATATGGATTATTAGCTCCGTCTCTTTAAGGTTTATAAAAAACCAATTTCCTATTTAGGACTTTCATTTCATATTTAAGCACACTCATTTAACAATGTGGCTTCATCTTCTTTAACACTGCTTCTCCCCCTCCCCCCATTGTACAGAGGACTTAAGTTTTGGACCTTTGACGCAGCTTTAAGCTGCCAGTCTGGGTAATAACGCCCAGCGTCAACGAGATGGTGATAGCCTTAAGATCATGTCCTTTCGTTGCCGAAACGAACTGAGATGGACTCGCAATCATACGTTACCACATTATAACAAGTATAGTAGTAGATATTAAGTGTGGTTCATTATAAATAATTTTGTAAACTAATTGATGTTTGTGAAGATAAGTTTTAGCCATTGTTGCTAGCAAAATTTTTAATATGATACTTCAATAAGAAATATAGTACGTGAGGGTAGTTCTTTAAGTAGATTTTTCAAAGTGTTCGTACTTATTGCCAAAGTTCGTTTGTTTTTTTTTTCTTAATATATTAGTTATAGTATACGACTTTGTGTTTTTGTCTCTGTCCTCCTCCTTGTTTTGGTTTCATAGAGCGGCAAAGATTAAGGTGACCATATTACACTCACGTACCTTAACTTATTGAATGAGTTATTTGTTAGTACTTAATGTATGCTAGAAGTAGAACGAAAATGTCGATATATTAATGGACAATAAGTCATACCGGAAAGACTGCAAGTTGGCCCAATATAATTAGAATGAAAATGTATTTTACTTAAAGTCATAAATATTATTATTTACACTTACTATTTGCTTAGAATACTCATCATCTTCGGACTCCATATGTTCGTTGAAATCTTGACTATCACTACTACTATCTTCAGAGGAACTTCTAAATATTGATGTATTTTAATCAATTAAATTTTTATCAAAATTAAAAAAATACACTGTTCTAATAAACTCACTCATTAAATTTCAAATAAAGAATAAGTATCTTTGGGTTTTATTATTTTAATTGACAATCGAGTCTTGTGCCTCCATATATTTTTTATAGCTTTAGTTAAAAGGCCAAGGAAGAATTCAGTAAAGCAGAACAGCATTCAGAAAAAAATATTTTCGGTCCATCCATCCGTCCATAACAACCCATAAAAAGTCACTGCTGTATATAGATCTTCCCCATATATTGCCTCTTAGGGAGGATTTTGCCACAGTTAGCACGCTTGGCAGGCGGGTTGCAAACCGTAGTTTTTAATTATTTTGATGGTTAGGTGTTGTCATGAAGAAGGAGACGCAATACTTATATATATATATATATATATATATATATATATATATATATATATATATATATATATATATATATATATACGCAATACTATAGTAAATATACCAAAAGAACCACACTGTGTTGTGACGCAACACTGTCACAACACAGTGTGGTTCTTTTGGTATATTTACTATATTGCTGAAGTGGTAAAGCGACTTTGCTGTTGCACCCATGGGCCGACTCAAACCGGGGTGGTACCACAATCTCACAGAAAACCAACGTGAAGTTAGAGGCTTTGCTTCTGCGTTTTGTCTGGTGAGTGCAGGTGGCCGGAGGCACAATCCCCCACCCCCCGCTATCAACATGGTAGCGGAATTAAATGCAAGACTACTCCGGGATACCCTCCCGAGGGTACTAGAGTACTAGAGTACTGAGGGTACTAGCACCCCTGGAGAATCCCTCACTGAGCATCCACGACCAAGCTACTCCACTCCTGAGCATGGGTGCTCAGGCTGCACCGCGTATTCTGGGGAGGGCAAAATTCCGCTCGAGACTAAACCTGCTCGGCGCAAACGGAGCAATAAGTCAAAGGCGCCCCCTGCCACGCTATCCGTGAATTTCTGCAACATCAAGGGACTTCATTCAAACCTTAACGCCGTCCACTACTATATGGAAACGGAGAAACCAGCCTTGCTCTTTCTAACCGAGACACAGGTGTCCTCTCCGGCTGATACTTCGTATCTCTCCTAGCCGGGGTACAAATTAGAACACTCCTTTGTGTCCCGGGCTGGAGTTTGCGTGTACGATCCCGTCCATCTTATTGCTGCGCGTAGACAGCGACGGCCATCCCCGCGTCTACAGGTGCCTTTATAGGTCCCATAGCGGTAATGCTGAAACAGACCAACTCATCGACCACGTCCAGATGGTTACAGACTCTGTGAACAACAGATCCTATTCGCAGAGATCGTGATACATAGTGATTTTAACGCCCACCACGCTGAATGGCTTGGTTCTTATTTAACCGATCATGCGGGTAGATCTGTTTACGACTTTGCTTTGACATATGGTCTGACACAACTGGTAACCTCGCCTATGCGGATCCCAGAGTTGGAAGACCATGTTCACATGCACCTTCCCTGTTAGACCTTCTGCTGACCTCTCATCTGGACGGATACCAGCTCTCCATCGATACCCCTCTTGTCTCTTCGGACCATTGTTTAATCCAGTGTACGGTTCCTCACGCTCTCATCGCGGATGCGTACCGCAGGTTACCAACGTGATTGGCGTTATAAGTAAGCTGATTGGGACGGGATGCGATCTTTTTTTGCATCCTACCCTTGGAGGTGGGTTTGCTTCTCACCGGGTGATTGCAGCGTTGTTGCTGATTCTATCGCTGATGTGACGCTACATGAAATAGAACTTTTTATTCCATCATTGTTGGTACCTATCGGAGGCAGAACCCAGTCTTAGTTTGGTTGCTCCTGTAAAATTGCACTAAGCCATAAGCAAGAGTTCTACCAGGCCTGGGCTCGCGCATCTACGTCTCGGGATGCAAATACCAGCGCTCTTAAAAAAGAAGTACGATTCTGCCTACAGGTTCTTCAAAAAAGTCATTATCGAGCCAAAGTCTGAGCACATCGGCAATTGGCGAGAAACTAGTTCGTCTTCCTTCGGAAACACGTACATTCTGGTCTCTCGTCAAGGCTGACCAAGGAAACTTCTGTCAGCCATCTCTCCCAACTCTCCGCAGGGAGGACGACTCACTGGCCCATGCCGCAAAGGAAAAACTCGATCTGTTGGGCTCTCTCTTTGCGTCCAACTCGACTCTTGATGACTGAGGGAACACACCGCCGACCCCATCCCGCGGAGTGAGTGCTTCATGCTGGATGTCCTGTTTACCCAATGTTCAGTGCGCAGAACACACCTCATCCTGAACGTCAAGAAGTCAAGTAGGCCGGATGGCGTCCCTCCTATTGTGCTGAAGACGTGTGTTCTGGAGTTAGCACCGGTTTAAACGCGTCTTTTCCGGTACAACTACTCTCTCGGTTTAGTCCCGAAATCATGGAAGACAGCCTTCATGCACCTGATCCCTAAAAAAGGTAACTGCTCTTATCCGCCCAACTACAGGCCTAACGCCATCATCTTCTTGTTCTCTAAAATAGTGGAATCCATTATTAACAGCCAGCTCATGCGGTACCTAGAAGATCACCAGCTGATTACTGACCGCCAGTATGGTTTCCGTCGCGGTCGCTCGGCTGGTGAATTTCTGGGTTACCAAACTCATAAATGGGCGGAAGCAATAAAGTACAAGGGGGAGACGTTGACCGTTAGTTTGGACATAGCGAGGGACTTCGATCGGATTTGGCACAAAATGCTTCTTACGAAGCTCCCTTCCTATGGGCTTCCTGAGAAATTGTGCAATTGGATTACCCGTTTTCTTGCTGATCGGAGCATCAAGGTCGTAGTAGACGGTGCATGCTCCGATTACAAGCCCATTAATGCTGGTGTTACACAAGTCTACGTGCTATCACCAGTGCTGTTTCTTCTGCATATCAATAACTTGTTGCAAACCGGTAACATTCATTGCTATGCAGATGACAGCACTGGTGATGCATTATACACCGGCTGTGCCAATATTTCTCGGGAAAACGTACCGAGACAAACTTTTGTGTCTGTAGTCGAAACTTTGTTGAACAAAGTCTCGGAATGGGGGCAACTAAATCTAGTCCATTTTAACCCTCAGAAGACTCAAGTTTGCGCGTTATCCGCTAAAAAACCCTTTTTCGTCTCCTCCGTTTCAAGGCACTTTCCTTGTTGCCTCAGCCAGTATCGGAATCCTCGGCATCGACACATCGAGGGACGTGCAGTTTCGTGGTCACTTGGAAGAGAAGGCCAAATTGACCTATAAAAAGCTTAGCGTGCTCAGCAGATCGGGACAGTATTTCATGCCGGCTCGCCGCTTGCAATTTTACAAGGCGCAGGTTTGGCCGCACATGGAATACTGTTCCCATCTCTGGGCCGGGGCTTCCCAGTGCCAGCTCCTTCCATTTGATCGCATCCAGCGCAGAGCTGTTGGAATCGTCGGCGACCTAGCTCTTTCCGATCGGCTTGGCTCACTGGCATTGCGAAGAGATGTTTCATCTCTTTGTGTATTTTATCGCATCTACCACGGTGAGTGCTCTGATGAATTGTTCGGACTAATTCCAGCCGCACAGTTTCACCATCGCACATTGCGACAAAACTCGCGATACCATTCATACCATCTGGATGACTGGCGATCCACCACTAAGCGATTTAAAAGAAATTTTCTTCCACACAAATTCCTTTTGGAATTGACTACCACCAGACATTTTTCTCGACTGGAGAAAAAGTAAGGCCTTTTAAAAAGGAGTAGTCTCTTTTCTTGAAGGGACTTAGGGACCTTCAAGAAAAGAGCCTACTCCTTTTTAAAAGGCCGGCAACGCATCTGCAATTCCTCTGGTGCTGCAGTTGTTCATGGGCGGCGGTAATCACCATCAGGTGAGCCGTATGCTCGTTTGCCCCCTCTCCTATAAAAAAATATCACCACTGTTATAAACATAAACTAAATAGTAAAATTAAATATCATTATAACTTCTGGTTAAAACTTATGCTTTATATATCGTATGCAATGAAATCACACTTACTTTTCCAAACTAACATCGCTCAGATCTCCGTAGTCAACTGGAGACAAGCAAATAGTACAAAGTTGACCCAAATCATTAAAGCATTTGGTGCAGTAGACTCCTGGACATTTTGGTGTATCGCATCTAGAATTGAATGCAATAGGGTTAAAAAAATTTGGATGCGGCTTTTTTATTAAATTCTATATAACATTATAATGTCAAGCAAAGAAAGCTCAGTTTAAAACCATAAAGAGACTATTTCCCGGAATATCTTATCTAACCTTAATTACCATAACTTTGGTAACTTTGTAAAATCTGCTGTTGTCAGCGGTTGTTTTCAGACCAACAAGACTTATACCTGATTTTTATAGTAAATAACCTCAGGCTTTTCCTTATGAGGTATTAAGCAGGGAATAAATTCACGAAAAAAAAAACATTTATGAATTAAAATACTGGGTTCACACACGAACTCTCACGAGTTGTTTCATTTCAAGTCATTAATAGAATCAGGCGTTACTTTGCGGAAATCGATTATACTAAAGACATTAATAGTTACTCGCAACCATCCGCGCAAAAAAATTAAATGATGTGTCTTATCTAGTTTGAAGAGCACCTCCCAACACCACTACTCTAGGAAAGACACACTATGCTGACCGGTAAGAACTCACTCACTCACTCACTTAGCGGAACTCTTTTGAGTGGATGGTTGCAAAGTTACTCTTAATATCTTTAGTATCAATTTAAGTCACCTTGAGTAACGGGCACATGGTTTTTATTATTTTATATAAAATCTTTTAATATTTGTCATTTTAATTGATGAAGGACTTTTTTTATAGGAAAAGGATGACATGCGAGCACGCAGTCCACCTGATGGTAAGTGGTTGCTGTGGTCCATAGACATCTACATCTATCCTCATTTGCGAATCAAAATGCAGATGGGTTGTCAGCCTCGAGGACTAAGATGGAATGCCTCTTTTCCAGTAAAATGGGTCTCCGGTTCTCTACACTTACCATACGAAACACAGTAGCATTAAGCCGCTATTTGACGCTAGTATTCTGTGAGAGCGTGGTCCTTCCCTAGTCGAGCCGACCCATTCGTGCTACAACTATACAATTAATACAGCCGCAGCATGGCTCTACCACGTAAAGAATTCTTGTCTGCCTAAAAGTTTGTTTTGTAGATATCATCCTCTTGCCTAATTCTACCGTCAAACAGCAGTACTTGAACTGCTGTATTCCTGTCTGAAGGGCATTGAGAACCAGTATAATTTTAGGCATTCCATCTTAGTCCTCAGAGGAAAAATCATCTATTCCCTTCTTTATTTAAAGTTGGTTGCGGGTGTTTATAAACTGCAGTAGTCACATACCGCCAGGGAGACTGTAAGTACGTTTGTCAAATCAGTTTTATTAAAAAAATGTTTTTGCGAACATTTTTGATATAAGTAATTAAATGGATCGTTATGGAGAACAAAACGTTTCTTGATTACAGGCATTATGAAATAGAGCATGGGGAAATTCTAGAAAAGAGTTTTCTATAAAATTTCTTTCTTTGAAACGTACTCTGAAGTTACTCAGGAAATATCTGAATTGCTAAAACAATTGGATCTACACACGATTATGTTACAACACCGGCTTATAAACTAACTAATATTAAATTAAAGTTTTAAACGATCAACTCATACAGACGCAGATAAATGACGTTTCTATACGAAAAAATTTATTACTTTACAACCTTCCGCTAACTAAATACAATGATGTGTCTTACCTGGATTGAAGAGCACTCCCTAAATTGCATGCACTAACTCCGTCACCACTAGTCCCAGCATCACTACTCCCAACACCACTACTCCCGGCATCACTACTTCCAACACCACTACTCCAGGTAAGACACACCATCGACGACAATACGACACGTGTTTCGCCTCTACACTAGGCATCCTCAGATGATGTAGACTCTACAGCGTCTGACCGCTAAGTGTAAGACTTAGCGGTCAGACGACACATCATTGTATTTAGTTAGCGGAAGGTTGCAAAGTATTTTTTTATTATAATGGATTTCCGCAAAGTAACGCCTGATTCTATCAATTAACTTTTCTATACGTTTTAGTAATACTAACCTCACAAGCTTCGCAACAACATTGTTAGGCTCCTCTTCAATTTCGCAAAGTAAACAGATTGGGTCTTTCGGAAGAGTTCCCAACAGATACCGAAGCCACCAAAACCTATAACGATTAAAGTATATTTTAACCCCATCAAATATGAAAAGTTGGTGAAGTTTAATACAAACGACGTTTGGAGTTGTCGGCTAAGGGTCAGTTCACACAGAGACGCGACGCAACGCGACGATGCTTGAAAAGGCTAGTGGATTCGCACCCCACATCGCGATGTCTCAAGGTTTATCGTAAAGTCGCTGACAGCGCGACGGCTAATAGTAATAGAAGAAACAAATTGCAACGACGATTACAAGCTGCCCCTCGCGGCGTCTTGCTGGGTCACGCAGCTTCGTGCTAGGCATATCGAGGCATTGCGCGATAATCAGGGCATTTTTTAATTATCTCAGTAATAACCTTTTTGTGTAGTAAGTAAATAGAGTTATATTTTGTATCACTACCTTAAAAAATGCGCGCTGCGTCGCGTCGCGTCTCATCTCGGTGTGAGCTGACCTTAAGTCGATAAGAATTAAAGAAAGAAATGTAAAGTGGCGTCACGTTCCATTACAGTTGCTTAAATCGTAGGTAAAGTTCTTGGAACTAAATTTGATGCATTGAAGTCAACTTCGTACAAAAATTACAAGTGTCTTCCAGATTTTTAACTTGAAATGGTTCGCGTAAATTTACACAATGCCGGTGCGCCGGCCCTTTTTTTTCCGAAAATGGCTGACACAATACTGTGTCAAGACTCTAGATGTAAAAACTAAAAATATTGTAAATACATAATTCAAAGCAAGCGACCGCAAGAATAACATGATTAAATTTTCTCCCCTTTCCACCCACGGATAACCAGATGTTCGGCGGGTGTCTTTTTTTCGTCGAAATTCCACGCCTTCTAAACGGAGTGGGATAATTTGCTAGCATCTGTCTTTCCATACAATTAAAACCACAAGATAAGAACGGAACAGCTTATGTTACGCCAAGACATATTACCGGGGTCATAATTTCACACTTCATTTAAAAAAGCATCTAAATACCGCATTATTTTCTCTGTGTGCCACTATACTCGTGGGTAAACCCTTCGTTTGTGTGCGTGTATTGTGTGAGGCTTGTATGAATTTTGTTGTTACGTATTTTATCGATAAGGATTACAACAACTAGATAGTGGCACTATCTATTTGATGGCTACCAAAAAAATTTTAATATTGTACACGACGTCGATCGTGAAGCTAGATGGCTTGCAGGATATGAAGACTGCAGACGATATCTGCTCGAGAGAGAGAGGGTGGGGTATTCTATGACGATGATGAAGCTTGAAGTTTCCGAGGGTTGTTGTGGTTGCGTGTTCAGATCACGTCAGGGTGGTCACCACTTTGGCAGTGGAAGGAAAAGGGAGGCATGAGTCGGATATATCAAAACGAATCTAAAATCCAATTTCAAACACAAATTGATTATCGAAATATCGAATATCGAAAATCCGATTTCAAAAATCGTCCTAACTATCTAAACTCTTACGATCTGTACAACCAAACATCCAAATCGAAAATAAAATCGACAGTATCCAAATCTAAACGCAAACTGTTGCGTAGAAATCCAAATCCGTTTTTTCAGTGTCTCTCTCGATGACGCTGCGATGAACCTTGTGAAGCTAGATGGCTTGCAGAATATGAAGACTGCAGACGATATCTGCTCGGGAGCGAATGGGTGGGGTATTTTATGACGATGATGAAGCTTGAAATTTCCGAGGGTTGTTGTGGTTGCGTGTTCAAATCACGTCGAGGTGGTCATCACTGTGGCAGTGGAAGGAAAATGGAAGATCTCCCGCCAAGCAAGGTGTTCTGCCCGGGGAGCGGCCAACACTCCAAGTGATATTTCGGAGAAGTTCTATATATACCCTCTATGATTCGGAATATTAATAGCGCGATTTAGGCTTCGGTGTGTTTCGGTGTGCTAGTGGCGCGAAGACAGCGCCGCTACACTTTCTCTTTCTTTGCGGAAAGAGACGGCCTGTAAAGATTCGTTGTGAATCCGTTGTTATTGCCTTGAAATAAAGTCTTATTTTATGTAATATTAAAATGCGTTTGTAACATTTATTTGTTGAAATTTGTATGAATAATGAGCGAATTGGGTTTCTAGTAGTAATAATACGACGTAAGCGCTTGTATGTGTTGTCCCGGCGACACAGGTTCTCGTACAAAATAAGGTTAGCAGCCATTCTATTGTGTATTTTTAGATATTTGCAAACTTTGGATAACTTACGGTAACTGGGAATCCAACCACTGCACGAAAGTGGGATCTTCTTCTTTTAAATATTTGTATTCTCTGTGCAACTTCCGTCTAGCGAATTTCATAAACCCACCTTAAACAGAGTAAGTAAAATAGGGTAACATCCTTTAAATTATGTTCCACAACTGGGTAAAGGCCTTATTTTTTAAACTGAAGTAACAAACAAACGTAAATTCCACCTGATGGTACGTGGCTACTGTACTCCAAAGATACCTATAGCTAACTTCAACAAAGAAAGCCACGCCCATCTTAGTTGTGCATGACACTCAAAGCCGGCAATTATACTGACTCCCTAACTCTCGATACAGTTCGGACCGGAACAGTGTACTCGTTACTATTTGGCATCAGAAACTGAAAAAAAAAACAGACTGTTCTTTACTAAGGAGTCTTACCATTTCTAAAACAATTTATTGAAGTATTAGAGGGAAAGGAATGTACTTAGGAATACTGCAGGAAATTTGGAATAGGAGGGTTTCACAGACACTGGTAGTGCCATCTCGTTTTAATGGACATTAAACAATAAAGATAGGTGCCATTTGTTGATATATTTACACGGTTAGTTCGCCAAATTTCCAAGATGCCAATCAAATACCAAATTGTGAAGGAGTGTTAGAAATTTTTTGAGGTACGTATTTAACCAATTTGTATCGCCACAATTTGTTATGTTTAGGTGGTTTAGCTTTATGTATACTATAAAATGGACCATACATTTTAAGCATTGACTTTGATTTCAGTACTTTGTGAATTTATAAATAAATGACTCGAGGGTATATTCGACCACGTCTTGTTGCTAATTTGGAATACCTTATGTAATGGTAATTTGGAATACCGAAATGGTATTCTAAATAACGTTCAGCCAAGTTACGGACAGATTTTGAAGAGTTGCTCTTTATGATATCATTCGCATTTATATGTCTTACATTTTCTTCTAAAAGCATGGCGTAATAATACCTAACATAACTAAGTAATGCATAGTAAATATAATTACCTCTATTCCAAAATACCTGCATCACATGTCGAATACTGAATTCTGACATTTTGCGTTCAACCTAAAATTTTACCTAGTAGTCATGATTAATATTATTTTAGACAGCTCGTAGATTGATAGTTTATGAATTTTGCTTCAATTTAATAAAGTTTTATTTCCTTAAACCCTTTAGAAAAAATTACACAGGTCTAAAACAAAATGGTATTCCAAATTACCCTCCTTTCCAACATTTTTATTAGATTATGCGACACGCTGCTCTTTAGGATAAAATGGAAAGTTAGAATAATATAACAGTAGCTATGGGCATTTGTTTTAATTTCATAGAATACGGGGGGGGGGGGGGGGCAAGAGAGCACACAGTCTACTAGACGGAAAGGTTATGCTGTGGTCCATAGACATCTATATTAAAATGCAAAATGCGTTGTCACCCCAGAGGTCTAGATGTAGTCTAGTATAAGATGGAATGCTTCGTTTCCAGTAAAAAGATCTCCGTTTTTCTACACTCATACGAAACACTAACATTAGGCTTTTATTTCACGCTGATATTCTGTGAGAGGTGATTCCCTGTTCGAGCCGACCCAATCGTACTACAACTATGATATAGCTGCAGCGTGGCTCTATATTCAATTGCTGAACATAGGCCTCTTCCAAGGAATACCACAAAGCAGGGGCTGAGATACCAGCAGCAATCAAATTCCTACATCTCTTACCAGGTCATCAGTCTAGTGAAAGGTCGCCGTACCCTTCGCTTACCAGTATGAGTGCTACTCAAGATCTTTCATCCCCATTAGTTGTCATTTCTTCGAGCTATATGCCGGCCACATTACCGCTTAAGGCTCCTGTTCCTTTGGCTGTACTCTACTGCGAATAACCTTATTACGATGTGAGCAACTTATTTTTCTACATTGGTACAAGGAGGCTACTAGGCTTTCAACTTCATAGCATTATTTACACCGCACCGCTTCCGCTGTCTCAAGCGACTAACTTATTTGCTTTGAACGACGGAACTCCGTTTCGAGATTCCGTTTTGGAATTGCGTTTCGGGATTCTGCAAATATGTCACATGCACGCACCCTCACACATACATACTGACAAACGGACATCATCGCAAAAATAGCCAGAATAGCTTTCTAGAACTCCGAAACGTCGATATCTGATGAGAACTCGATTTTCGAAAACCAGGGTGAAAACTAAAGCATTTATGGTATATTTGTCATCATAGTGGCTATCATTGACAGGCAGGTTGGCAACCTCAGTTTTTTTAAACTAATTAATTGCCGGGTCCCGTCATTTTAACCCTATAAAACCTTTATAAGTGAGATACAGAAACCTTTATAATAGAAAATCATTTTTCACTCGTGAAACTCTATAATTGAGACTGCTATTTGCCCGTACCTCTATAAGCACTAGTTGAGGGTATTTAACATCTGCTATTTATGACTCATTAGTAAATGTTTTTTTTTTCATTTATTTTGGCAACCTATAGTCATATTTCTTAATATATAGTTTATATTTACATTTACATGTGACAATAAAAGACCAAGTAGTGCTAATAAATATACATTAACAAACCATATTCTTTACATTGTGAGACAACATAGTCGGGCGACAAATTTTACTGCAAAAACTTTTCTAAGTTTGTTTTAAGAAGATTAGAACTAGTGCTAAAAGATCTATTTATGAAAAATGTTTGTTATACATGTTGGTGGAACGACATATAAAAGAGTTACGTGTATAGTTCTTATGAAACCGTGGAGGAATGAATAGTGGTAGCGAACGTGAGGAGCGTACTGGAAGACGAACGCTTGCTGGAAGTGAAAACATAGACAAAAGAGTCGGTGAATCTAATAATGAATTTAGAATTTTATATAAAAGAATAATGTCAAACATTTTGCATCTGTTAAAAAGATGAATAAAATCTGAACCCGCGCCTTTATTGATATTAACTTTTTGTAATTCTTTAAGAACTAATTCAAAGCTTATATCAGTTAAATTTATATCTAAAGTTGTATGTGAACTTTGATTACTCAGGTAATCTTGGTGACCAACATTGCTGACGGTTGTAAATGCGGAGTGGAAATATTCATTGAAGGCATTACAAATATCTATACCACCAGAAATAACTTTACCTTTGTACAACATCTGTTTGAGACAATGTTAATTACACAACATCTGTCATCAAATGTTGTGTAATTAACATTGTTTCCTTTGTTTTTGAAACTTTGTTTTTGGATTGTATTCTATTCAAATACTTTATCTAGTAATGGTAATTGCAAAGAAAGTTTCCACGCGTACGTGATGATTTAAAACAAAAAAGTGCTGTTTTTAAGTTACAAACATCTGAATACGTTTGAGTGGGGGAAATTAAATGCCAGCTCATGCGGTACCTTGAGGAACACCAGCTGTTTCCTTCCTTCGGGGTTGCTTAGCTAGTGATCTCTAACACACCGATGGGCGCAGGCAGTCGAGTCTAAGAGGGAGGCCTTGGCGGTTAGTTCGGACATTGCGAAGGCCTTCGATAAGGTTTGGGACAAAGAACTTCTTTCAAAGCTTCCTTCGTATGGGTTTCCCGAAAAACTGTGCAGTTGGATCAGAGTTTTCCGGCTGATTGGAGCATCAATGTCATAGTAGACACATATTCCGTGTTGTGCACGTTCCGATTACAAGCCTATTGACACTGGTGTTCTACAAGGCTGCGTGCTATCACATACGCTGTTGTTTCTTCTACGCATATTATATGTTGCTGTTATTGGTTGTAACACTGGTAACGCTTTTTACACCGGCCTTGTTAATATTTGTCGAGAACAAGTCATCAAGTATCGAGTCTTAATTAAACAAAATTTCAGATTGGGGACGACTCACTCGAAACACAGGTTTACCGCGTTTACCACTAAAAATAACTTTAGAGTATATCAATGATAGGTTTCAAACCGATAACATTGATTGCTATGCAGACGACAGTGATGGTGATGCTTTGTACACCGGCCGTGCTACTATTTCTCGGGAAAACGTCACCGAGTACCAGTACAAACTTCTGTCTCAACCCGAAACTTTGTTAAACAAAGTTTCAGATTGGAGACGACTAAATCTAGTCCAATTCAATCTCCAGAAATCTCAAGTTTGCATGTTACCGCTAAAAAACCCCTTCGTCGTATCTTCTCAGCCTCAGGGCACTCCCCTTGTTACCTAAGCCAGTGTCGGAGTTCTTGGCGTCGACATATCGAATGACGTGTAGTTCGTGGTCAATTGGAAGACAAGGTCAAATTTGCCTCTAAGAAGCTTGGCGTGCTCACCAGAGCGGGACAGTATTTCACGACGGCACATCGTCTGAACTTTACAAGGCGCAGGTTCAGCCTCATACGGAATACTGTTATCATCTCTGGGCCGGGGCTTCTCAGTGCTAGCTCCTTTCTGATCGGCTTGCCTCACTGACGCTGCGAAGAGACGTTGCATCTCTTTGCGAATTCTATCGTATCTACCACGGGGAGTGCTCAAAAGAATTGTTCGAATTAATTTCAGCCGCTCATTTTCACCAACGCACATCGGCGATAATTGATTTATGGAGGGTAGATAAAACTTAACTTCGCTTTATAACGTACATATGCCGATAGTTAAATATACTCCATTAGTTTTTCAATTTTTTTGCCATCTTTTTGTCATGTCGCGCAACTCAGACACGTAATATACTTGGGTGGAACCGCGGGCACAGCTTGTTTTTTATAAATCTCCGTAAGTGCGAAAGGCTACTCGTGCACCTCTATAAGCTAGAAACTCGGATTAGTGAGAAACCTCCATAAGCGAAAAAGAGATCGAGATGCCCTGAAATCTCACATATACAGGTTTGACTGTATTTTTAGTTATTATATATAATATAAACACTAAATTCAGAAAAGTCAAATAAATCATATATAATCTCATAATTTAACTAAAATTTTTGTACAATTTCCCAAAAAACGCCACAAGATATGGCCTTAAGACTGCATCAATCGATATATGCATATTTATATTTCATCATATGCATATTTCATCGGGCCATCATTCACCACCAAGTGGGGTGTTGCCCAACACTGCGCTTGCCTGTACGAAATCGCCACTTAAGAACCTTTCTTCCCTAAGGGTGAAAGTTTAATACTTTTTAATAATTCTTCTATTTTACACATATTTAGTGCAATGGTTTGAAAGTAGTCAGCGACGCGACGCCCCAGTGAGCTTGAAGAACGGGAACGAGGGAAGTAGAGCGTGTAATTCCCTTCCACTATGTTGTATAATATTTAGAATAGAATCATCTTTCATAAAATATGAAAATAATATGCAGATGCACTTTTGCACAGCTATTGTAGTGTATTTTATTTAAGTTGATTCATCAAAATTAATTAAAGGCTGCAGCAGTAATCCTTGATACTTTTTATAGAATAAGGTTGAAAAACGAGCACACAGTCCACCTGATGGTAAGTGGATGCCGTGGCCCATAGACATCTACATTTATCCTCGATTAAGAATCAAAACCCAGATGTGTTGTCACCCCTGAGGACTAAGATGGATTGCCTCGTTTCCAGTAAAAAGGGTCTCCGAATCTCTCTCTACACTCACCATACGAAACAAAGCAGTATATATATATATATATATATATATATATATATATATATATATATATATATATATATATATACAACACGTAACATAATTAACGCATTTTGAGAAAGTAGTTTGTTCAGAATCGTTTACTGAATCAATTCCTATCATTTTTAATATAGGTAACTTTTTATCCCAAAAATAATTAAAACTACGTAAATTACAGTCACAATAAATCTGTGCAGTCAAAACAAACTGAAATGGACCGTGACTTAAGGCAATAAGACTTTTAAGGGTGCAGTTTTATTTCTATTACTACTAACTCTGTCATTCAATAAAAATAAAGAAAAATGAACTTTATTTCAAGCACATTAAAGTCTTTACGTTCGTGGATTTGTACTGTGACCACAACATTCTTCCGGAATTAGTATAAATAATTTGATACATATATATATATATATATATATATATATATATATATATATATATATATATATATATATATATATATATATATGTATATATATATATATATATATATATATATATATATATATATATATATATGTATATATATAATCTGCTATTTTAAGCATCGGTCGCGCCGATCCATTCGTGCTACAACCATGATATATAGCTGCAGCGTTGTTCTACCACGTATATATCCTTCACATGTGAAGTCTTCTTTTCTAATTACGGCTCTGTGTCGCAGTGGCTTAGCATTAAGTTGCGGCGTTGAGAGTCGCGGCTTCAAATCTAACGTAGAACAAAGTATGGCCTACAGATAAATTGTCACTACGCTGCAAAGGGGCGAAACTCAATTATTAAAAAATTACAGGAGAGCTAGAAAACATTTATTTTTCCCCGATTACTAGCTTTTTTGGTTCGCCCCTTTGCAGCGTAACCGCCGCATTGTTCCGTGTCTGAATGTTTGTTCTTGTGAAATTTACACGGTACGGGTACGGGAGAAAATCCTAGTGTGGTAACGCATTTTAAAGGAAAACAAAGTTTAAAAAAAGGAAAAACTCCATATTTACTTTTCATAAAGTAACCCATAAACATCTACATTTATTTTCAATTAAGAACCAAAATGCTGATGCGTTGCCGGCCTGAGGACCAAGGTGGAATGCCTCGATTCCAGTAAAAAGGGTTTCCGATTCTTTACACTCACCATACGAAACACAGTAGCTTTAAGATGCTATTTTTACGCTGGTATTCTGTGAGAGCGTGGTCCTTCCCCGGTCGAGCCGACCCATTCATGCTGCAACCAGAATATAGCTGCAGCATGGCTCTACCACATAACAAAAATATTCCCTTGAAACTATTCTCCGTTTTTATTCCATAATTAAAAGTAACAATTTTATTTCAATTTCATTTAGAAAATATTTTAAATTGTAATGAACAGTGATATTAATGTTAATTTAAAAATATATTTTGGAAAGAAAATAATTTTATTTATTTAAAACCATTTTTTCTATTATAATTTTGTGGTTAGGAATAGTGTAAAAAACAAATAATGTTATTATAGTTTTCTTTTCCGAAATTTAATTTTCAAAATAGGTAATTTTACTATCGTAAAATGTGAAAATATAGATTTACATAATTTTAATATTGCCTTTATTTGTTGGTCCATGTATGTGAGTAGTGTCACAGTGTATTATATTTATACTGTGGCAGTATTTAAATTGCTAATAAATAAAAGGTTAGCTTGAAGAAGCGACAATCGATGAGGAAGAGTAGCATTGATATAAGACGTGCAGAAGGTAGATGGATGCCGTTAGCTTCGTAGCGTATTTTGTGGTATTCCTTCTATCTTCAGCAGAGGATTTGTAAATGGCTCTACTGACGATGACGATGTAATAAAATTTTTAGCTAATTATTACCTCTTGTCCTCAAAATATGATTATAAAGCCACAAAGCGCGAGCTGTGGCACGCTCCGGTCTATAATGGCCCATAACAACATGGCGCAAACGAAGCCCATACGGTTCGAAGAGGGCAAAGAACCACATAAGTAAAATAAGTACACCTGCGAAAAATGAAACAATATCTTTAATTAATAGGATGTGATAAGGAACAACACACAAATTTTCCACATTGGTTTTTATTTAAAGAAGTCAGGGAAAACGAGCACGCAGTCCTCATCTCATCTAATGTATAGGTATATAGGATATGATAGTGTGTTGGTACGTAAAAGAATCTATCAACCCATATTTTCCCGTGAGTGTCGTAAGTTAGTAAGAGTCAACTTTTTTTACAGCATGAGGGTGGCAAACGAGCACACAGTCCACCTGATGGTAAGTGGTTGCTTTGGCCCATACATCTACAGCTACCCTCAAAATGCAGATGCGTTGTCACCCGTGAGGACTAAAATGGAATGGTTCGTTTCCAGTAAAAAGGGTTTCCAGTTCTCTACCCTCATCAAACGAAACACGGCAGCGTTACGCTGCTATTTGACGTTGGTATTCGGTGAGAACGTGGTCCTACACCGGTCGAGCCGACCCATTCGTGCTACCAGTAACATAGCTGCAGTATGGCTCTACCACGTAAATTATGGAAAATATTAAAGTATGTTACGGATTCCGGTACATAAATATCTCGTCTACGCCAGGCCTTAAATATTCAGAAACATCTTACTGTTACTGCGGTAGCCAATTCGCGTGCCAAACCTTATGATTGAGACAAATTTCCTCTAAAATGGGAGAAGCTCATGTACTACAGTGAACGTGGTGATAAGGAATAAGAACCTTGGTTCGAACCCTCCAGTACCAATGAAAGAGTTCATTGCAAGTGCAATTTTAAGTGCTGATTTACTGCGTGCACGTTAAACAGGTATGTTTTTCTAATTTCTGAGATTTCCTCACGGTGAAGGTAAACACCGTGAGGAAATCTCGAAGAAGAAGAAATTAGAAAAAAATATTTCGTAGACACGTGAAGTCCACCAACACGCACTGGGACAGTTCCTTGCTCCAAAATCCGCTCATAAATAAGAGGAGGTCAGTGTCCGGCAGTATCAAGTACATAGGCTGACTTTTACTTTACTAAGGTATAAAAAACCCCCGATTAAGAATCATAGACATAGACCTTGCTATCATAAGTCCCTAATATAGGACTATACATTGTGCAACAGTACTATAAGTATACGGTCTCCCGGCCACCCCATATATATGTACACCGTTGGGTATGCGTCTCCGGCACCTACATATATAGATCAGCAATCTTTACACGAACACCCTCCATGTATACATGAACACGCTGCTACTCTACACGAACACGCTCAATAACTTAGGCAATTTTTTACTAATTTTCCAATTATTTCATAAATGTTATTTATCCTAAGAACTAAGACAGAATGCTTCTTTAATATGTTAAAGGATCTCAGTTACATCACCCATTATAACAAATACATCAGTATTGTTCTGTTATATAAAGCACCATCTTTCATCATTTGAGCCGGCTCATCTGGGCAATCATAAAAGGCTGCAGCGTACGTCTACCAGTTTAGAAGTATATCGTTGCTGTAGATAAATCTACATCAGCACGTCATACTTTTAGGCACGGGTGTCACCTACAATTTTTTCGAGGTGGGTGCAAAGGGCATAGATACTCCGATGTTGAACCAATGCCCAATGACATTGGAATTTATTCTGATATAAGTTGGCGATATCAAATTTATAGGTTATTCCCCTAGATTTTCCGAAACTAATGGTTATTTTGCATTTTATTATAAATTGGGACAAAGAGAGAAAAGATGCAAGATGCAGGTGTGGCCAACTTCGTCAACTTTTTGTCTTAAAAAAGTGTCGCGATCGACTTCTTGCCGTAAGCGTTGTCTAAGTGGGAAGAGGGAAATGTGAAATATAATTTATATTTGCGACCTTTGTCACTTTTGTGATTTAGATAAATATATATACGTGGTAGAGCCTTGCTGCAGCTATATAAGTAGTATAGTTGTAGCACGAATGAGTCGACTCGATCGGGGGATAGATGTAGATGTCTTTGGGTCACAGCAATCACTTATCATCAGGTGGACTGTGTGCTCTTTTGTCACCCTATCCTATAAAAAAAGAAAAAAATAACACTTGTACTATAATAAATATTTTAAAATTAGTAAGAGTGTTCATTTAAATAATAATGATGTGAAATACGCTAATCGATTTCTAGGTTAAGACATAGCTAGCGGTCGACCAAAATTAGCTTTGTGATCAACTTGTTGGCCACCCCTGGTCTATAGTATGTATGTTTATATTTATGTATTTCAGGTATCACATGGTTTGAATAAATATTTTGTATGAACTTACCAATTTGCGTGTAACGTTGCAAATCAGGCGGATAAGGATTAGGAAGGCATGAGATGGTGGAAGTACGAGGTGTTGAAAGGGGAAGAGTCAAATAACCGATCAAATTACGTAGCAGCTCCGCAATAGGTCCTGTGCCAGATATTTTCAAGCCTGCATCGGTAGGTCCAGCTGAAAATACAGATAGATTACAAATGGGAAAAACAGCCTACAACTGTATCATGGTTGCAGTGTGAATGGATCGGCTTGACACTACCAAACATGGTACCTAGAAGTACCACGCTCTCACAGAATACCAACGTAAAATAGCAGCTTAATGCCGATGTGTTTCGTATGGTGAGATTTTTCGGAAACCCTTTTTACTGGAAATGAAGCATTCCATCCAAGGGCGACAAAACATATGCGTTTTGATGCTATTAAAGAATAAATTTTGACGTCTATAGACTGCATCATCTGATTATCCTCTTGTGGACTGTGTGCTCGTTTGTCACTGTACTTTTTATTTTTAATCATAAACACAACCACACTCAATTTATGTTATGTGGATGCATCTATAATTATCACATCACCCCAGGAACATAACAGTATGATAGAATTCTAACGTCTTACAAAAAACATTTACCAACTACATATTAAAATATACTGACACTGGTAGAGCCGTGGTAGCTTAGATGGTTAACGCTCGCTGTAAATATAACAGAACGCGAGTAACCCGGGTTCGATCCCCGTCGGCACCAATGAAATTGTTAATTGCAATTTTAAGTGCCGATTTACCACGTGCTCGGTGGTGAAGGAAACATCGTGAGGAAACCTGCAACTGTGGAAGATGTGCATGTCTGAGGAATAAGAAAAAAATATTACGAAGACATGTGAAGTTCTCGCATGCATTAGGACAGCGCCGCGGACAATTCCTTGCCCTAAAACCCTCTCAGAAATGAGAGGAAGTCTGTGCCCACCAGTGGGAGTTATATATGCTGTAACTTTACTGACAGAATAGTTGATTATTGTTGATCGCTAGTCGTCCTTTACCTGTAGGCTGCACTGTGTTACGTCGCTGGAATTTGCTACAAATCCTTCAGACCAAAATCCCGTGGCCCTTACCTTACTTTGAACCTTAAGCCTCTTAAATATAAAATTAAAAATTGAAAACGTACGTTGTAAAGACGTTTGGAATCGGCCATGGTACCGTATAGTCATCAACACCCAGTACAAGCTGTAGTCCGCCACCATATGGATGAGAAGTTTGAATGTTGTGATAATCATGAACACCACTGAACGCGTGAGATACACTTTTTCCGATTCTAATAGTCGAAATGACGTTGTCTGAAAAAGTAAAAGTTGAAAATTAAAAAACTAAAACCCTTACAGGCTTTTATTATTTTATCCTTAGCGTGTGAAATTTTAAATTAAAAACATTTTGTTGATGACGTCTTTACGGCTCCATTTTAGAGCATGCAAAAACTTCCGATCATTTCACTTTACTCCATTTCTGGTCAGGCATAATTTATTCATGTTAAAAATGCTTAACTCATAGCAGGATAACCTAAAGGCAAATAAGGCCGTATCAATTCAGTGCACCGAGGCGAAAGAAATAAGTTTTTACGTAATTTAGTCTATGGAAAGAATTAAGGGGATTCCTGACGCTTACATTGCCTAGATATCTACGGATTAATCCGTCGCATTAAATTCTAAGTAGATGTTAATAGAAAATAAATCAGGGAATGAGTTCTGTACTACTAAAATAAAAATAAAATACTTACCGTGATGTACTTAGCCTTCTCTCTCTTATTCAATGGCAAAACTGTTTCTTTTCCCTCTTTGAGCCTTTGAAAATCCAAGTTGCGCAGCTCTTTTGTAATGTAGCGATTGTCGAAGCGAGATCTCGTCTCGTACATATGTTGGTAGTATTTAGCTCTGTTGAATTTAATGCTTTTTTAAATGAAACTTGCATTTACAGACTGCATTTTTTAAGATCTAGAAACGTCATTACAGTTTTAAATGACAGTTATAAATACATACATTGTACAAATCTATAAACTGTTCTGATTTACGAATACAAAAATAAACAAAAAAGCTAAATAAAAAAGATATAAAAATAAAATAATTTCCTGAAAGCTGACGTAAGAGTACGTTGTGAAAGTTTTAATGGTTTCTCGTGTTATTTCAGTTCATTTATTTCTCATTTGCATGACCAATTGACCTATCGATTAAACATGGTAAAAGGCGTCCCGTTCTTTGTGTTGTTCCTTGAGGCAGACTTACGTTCAGCAATAGACTTGTAAAGAAGTTTTAATAACGATGATGATAGATAACGTTTTTTGCACGATATTTTGCATTCCTGCAAGAACCTTTGATTTATTTGTTTATTTATTTAACATAAAAATTCACACAGTTACAGTTTTACAATCTGCATAACGGCTCAGCAGTTTACTTGCAGACAAAAATATGCTGTCTTACTTCCTATGATGCAAAAAATAAAGTGAAGAAAAAATAGCTTAATACAATTATACTACCATATTCAGCAATAGACCCAAAAAAGCTAAAGAAAAGAAAAAAGATGAGGCGTTATTGCACGTATTTTTTTATAGGATAGGGTGACAAACGAGCACACAGTCCACCTGATGGTAAGTGGATGTTGTGGCCCATAGACAAATTATAAAAAAAAAAAAATAAAAGCACATCGTAAAAATCTAGATTGTGTAGTTATGATGTCGATGATTATTATGATAAAGCTAATATTATTAAAAACGATTATACTGCAACTTATCTGAAAATATTGAATAGAACTACTTTTACGGATTTTATCGAGTTCCATTCGCCCGATGTCTCGGGTGCTTTCCAGCACCTATGGTCACGGGGGACTGAGGTGGTTGACGTGCCGATCAAAGTTACCCCGGAGTAAAGCAGAAGGTATCGCGATAAAATCCGTAAAAGTTGTTTTATTCTATGTGTAGTTTTATATTTATATTTATAAATACTCACGCCTGTCACCCAGAGGGGTAGGCAGAGACTACGGACTTCCATTTGGCACGATCCTGACATACCTCTTTCGCCTCCTTTACATCCATATATCTACGCACACATGTTCGTCGGTTAAGGGTACTTCTAACGTGGCCCATTTTCAAAATATCGCCAATTTGTTCGCTAAAATTTATTCTAGGGCGTCCCTTCCTGACTCTGCCATTCACATCTGCCACATTCATTCTTTCTACATGACCAAACCACCGAAGCATTCCTTTCTTAATCCTGGTCACATCATCTTGCATACCAGATGTACGTGTAGTGTTCACGTAAATATGAGAATTCATTACCTGAAAATAATTAACAACAGAAACAAACTGGTGACGCACGAGCTCCACGACAACCAAGTCAGGAGTGGATCGGCTCTGTTCCTGATCTCGGTGACAATGCCGGCCGCCACTTGACTTGCCGATCTACTCGCGTTGCTACTGAATGTGTACGAATGGTGCACGTGGATTTTCACGTAAACCAACGATTGGATACGGCTTGCGAAGGTTTTGAATTCTGAAAGTAAAAACATAATTTTAGGTGGCAAAGGTTCGCTGGAGCTCTATTATGACTGAATCAGGAAATGATAGACTTGACTGAGGATGGACAAAGCACACACAGGATCATCATCATCATCATTACAACTCTTCACAAGTCCAATGCTGAACATAGGCCTCCCCCAAGGAACACCACACGCACAAAGCACGGTCCTGAGCCACCTGCATTCATTGACTTCTTACATGTCTTACCAGGTTGTCACTCCATCTAGTGGGGGGTCGCCCTACACTTCGCCTAGCAGTACGAGACCGCCACTCGAGAACCCTTTTTCCCCATCGGTTATCGGTTCGTCGAGCTATATGACTGGGCCATTGCCGCTTCAGTTTACTAATCCGTTGGTCTATGTCGGTTACTCCGGTTCTACGGCGAATATCCTCATTTCTAAGTTTATCACGTAGAGAAACCCCAAGCATTACTCTCTTCATAGCTCGCTGAGCGACCTTGAGGACCCCATACGATCGGCAGTGTACCACACACAGAATACCAGCATAAAGCATTATACGTAATAGAGCCATGCTGTAGTTATATTAGTAGTATAGTAGTAGCACGAATGGGTCGGCTCGACCGGGAAAGGACTATGCTCTCACAGAATACCACCGTAAAATAGTATTTTAAGAATTAAGCTAGCTGTATTTCGTATGGTGAGTGTAGAGAACCGGAGACCCTTTTTACTAGAAACGAGGCATTCCATCTTAGTCCTCACGGGTGACAACGCATCTGCATTTTGATTTGTAATCGGGGACAGATGTAGATGTCTATAGGCCGCAACCACTTACCATCAGGTGGACTGTGTGCTCGCTTGTCACCCTATCCTACAAAATAAAAAATAGCAGATAACAATGCATCTGCATTTGATTCTTAATCTATAAAGTAGGTGTTGTGTATGGCAACATATAGTAGTAGGAAACGGCTCGCAAATTTTACATCATCGCTGGTCTGTTTATTTTACATCAGTCATACTTGGAAATATACCGCTCCATTATCTATTAGAAGCCACAAGATCACATGTGCATTTCCCTTAGTCAATTCTTACCACATATACAGAAGAGACGAAGTTAGTATTCACATACGACTATGCTAATGAGTTATCTGTACATATGCAACTTTATTTGAAAACAGTAAATACTTACTTCTTTTCATCGTAGCAACAATAGTACTCCTCGTATAGTCAGCAATTTCGCAGATTCTTCGCGAAGATTTCAAAGACCCGCATGCGAAGTTAGTCAAGTAAGTGGCGTTGCAAAACCAAGGCAGTTTGCTACTTGAATGTTGTTTGCATTGCCTTTCGATTCCTTGTTTATTTAACAAACGACTGCAGTGTTGGAAAGGTGTGCCAAGTTTTTCGTTGCACTTATTTGTAATCGAATTCAACCACGGAAAGGACGATTCCAGAACGCTTGCTGAAAATGTTTTAAAAGCATTTGATTTATGGACAGAATCCTAACATTTTTTTATAGGATAGAGTGACAAACGCGCACACAGCCCACCTGATGGTAAGCGGATGTTGTAGCCCATAGACATTTACATCTATCCTCTATTACGAATCAAAATGCAGATACGTTGTCACCCGTGACGACTAAGATGGAATGATTCGTTTCCAACAAAAAGGATCTCACCATACGAAACACGTCAGCACTAAGCTACTATTTTACACTGGTATTCTGTGAGAGCGTGGTCCTTCCCCGGTCGAGCCGACTCATTCGTGCTACAACTATGCTACTAATATAACTGCAACATGGCTCTACCATATACTACATAACAGAAACTTCTGAGCAGGGCCAGCCAAGTTGACTTTCTATTGTTAACGCTTATTCGGGGAACTAGCGATCCACCCCGGCTTCGCACAGGTGATTTCTGGATTTTACAACAGCGCCACCTACCGGTCCAATTCTGAATCTAAACCATTCTCGAATCAACTTAATCACACACAAAATTTTATACCAATCGGTCCAGCAGTTTAGGAGGAATTCAATCATACACACAGACAGAAGATTTAAAAAAAATGGTAATGACATAACTCAACGTTAACTCCCATGACATTCATCTGACTTCGTTGATTTCGTTTATTTTCGCCAAGTTGAGCAAAAAAGCGGCACGACCGTACCATACGTTTCTCGAAGCAATTCAGGCCATTTTCGACCCCCTATAATTTTGTCGAGGATAAAACTAGAAGCCTGAATTTCAGTAACCGAGTAGACATTGTATAAACATGGTATATATCAAATTTCATTCAATTTGAACCAGTAGTTTAAGAAGTACCTAGAACTAGTCAAAGTTTCTTAATTTTGTCACTCACTGATTGACCGATCACTAAAACTCTAAGGCACTTTTAGCAGACATAGAAGCTTCAAATTTAGAATACAATTAGTGTTTAGTGTATAAATCAAGGAAAAACTAAAATATTTTTAATTTCGGTCCAGTTTTCTAGATACACCAACTTTGTCATCCCATATATATATATATATATATGTATATAGAATTACAAAGTTACATTTGCAGTGAATGAATCAGTGTTCTTGTATATGTATAATAGGTGTAGATAGGTACGTTGTTGGTATTCAAGAAGTAGAAGGTACCGGAAAGGAAAAATAGTAGGACTATCTTATCTACAAAATGAAATGAGATGCTATCAAAAACATAACTTGTAAAAAAAACAAATCTCGCAACTCAGTTCTTCTATCTTAAAAAAGTCGGTTAATTTATTCACTCCCTACTTAAGGGTCCTTCTGTTTTAAGTTATTACGTAATTAGCTAACCTAACAACATTTTATAGTGACCATATCAATGTTAAAAATCTTATATGTTTAAATCAGCACTTAAAATTGCTATTAACAATTTCATTGGTGTCGGCGGGAATGACACCCGATTTGCTCGCGTACTATGAAATTTATAGCGAGACTTACTATCTGAGCTACCATGGCTCTGATTTCTCTCTTATTAGCTGCAGCGTATTTACAAAGTACAAAAAATAAAAGCAGGCACTCATTCTCGTTATTTTTGCTCCTTTTAAAATGAAAACACTTCATTTGAAAGGTGCTTTAATATTTTTGACAAAGGTAACAATAGGCACCATTTTTTTAATTACCTATTAATCAAACTTAGCCAGACGCCAGACATAGATATTTTAATAAGCAAAAACAATCCCCAAACGATTACTTTTAGCCATGATTAAATTACATACTCTTAATAATAGATTAATTACATTGATTATTGTGACCATATTATGAGGAGTAGCAAGTAATTTTTCCAATTTTTTCTATACGATAAGATAAGATAAGAAAACCAATTACAAAAAAAAAACTAAAAAGTAAAGTACAGTTTAGAAAATTTTACAGAAAATTATATAAACTTTTTACAAGACATATTTTTAATTATTAAATTATATTTTTGCATTTTTGCCAAAAAGTAATTTAATTTAATAATTTTGGTAAAAACATTATCTTGTACGATTTTGGAAGCTTTTCCGGAAATGCAGTTTAACCGCAAGTGTTCAATATTAGATAACGAAGGATGTGCACAACATACGAGTATACTTTCAGGTAGTATTTAGTGATTTTTCATCAAAATAAGAATTGTTTTATAGGGGATTCTTTAATAAACACATGCAACTGCCAGCCTTTGAATACAGTCATGTCAATCATTTTAAACCGACTTCTAAAAAATAGGAGGTTCTCATTTCGACTCTATTTTTTTAATACATTATGTTACCTATGAACTTTTTCTAGGTAATCCGATTTAGATGATTTATTTGAAAGCTGGTGCTTCCCATATAAAATAGATCAATATCGGGCCAGTAGTTTTTAAATTATCTATAATAATGCGTTTTTAAATAACTTCGACTACGTTGATGATATTCTCATTTTAATTATGATGAAGTTGGTTGTACAAAATTTTAATTTTACCACTTGTAATAATTTTCTTATTCACATAGGGTCATTTACACGCTCTTATGAATAATCAAGAGAAAAAAGCTAGTAATCTTTCGCTCACCAGATGTCGCTGGTTGACACTGAGGTGAAGTTTTGTTACACTAATACCCAAATACTCGAACGCTACTCAATTATAGTCTCGTGCTGTCCCTATTACTTTAAGTCAAAGTGACTGTGACACGACGACACTCAACAACATCTTAAAATTGAATAGCGTTTGAGTATTTGACCTAATGTCATTTAATTGAGAAGTTAGTTTTAAATAAATGTTTATTAGTTTCTAAAGTATTATATTAATACACAAAACAACGTGAAACAAAACAAAACAAAACACAAAACTACAAAAAAACGTGGTAGAGCAGTGCAGTTATATTAGTAGCACGAATGGGTCGGCTCGACCGGGGATACACCACGCTCTCACAGAATACCAGCGTCAAATAGTAGATTAATGCCGCTGTGTTTTGTATGGCGAGTGTAGAGAACCGGAGAACCTTTTTACTGGAAACGAGGCATTCCACCTAGGTCCTCACGGGTGACAACGCATCTGCATTTTGATTCGTAATCGAGGATAGATGTAGATGTGTATGGGCCACAGCAACAACTTACCATCAGGTGGACTGTGTGCTCGTTTGTCACCGTATCCTATAAAAAAACAAAACCTCAGTATTTTGCTCTTTCATGTTTTTGCATATTTAAAACTCTTTTTTTTTCATTTTCCCATTTATAATTATCTGTGGTTTAGTTTATTAATTCTTAATCTATTTAATATAAAATATAACTAATAACTAAAGGTGGGCGAAACTGTTATAGTTTTCTAATTCGTTATGTTGCTGTAATATATTTTTCTAACTGTTGTTTTAAACTGTTATATTATATTATAACAGTTTCAAATATTACATTGTACACGTGGTTAGTTCAGTTCAGTTGTCGGCTCTGTCAGCGTTTTGTTGTATGTCGTTATAACGATTATAAATATTATAGTGAAAGATTGTTACGATTATAAATATTATAAATATTAAACGATTATAAGTATAATACGAAGACAAAAAAATATTTTTAAGTTGTATTAACATCATTTGAGTGTTTCATGTTTTAAAAGAGAGTCATTTAATATATGTATGTTAAGGGGAAATATAATCTCAAATAGCTTAGCAAGATCCTTCGTTATGCCGAAAATATTGCAGCATTATTTTGAAATAAATATATGGTAAAGTTAAGCATTAATGTTAAGGATTATGTTAGACGAAAACACGATTTCGTAAAATTTTCTCGATAGAAAAAAAAATCCAAAGCTACCTCCAAAATAAACAATAAACCGCTGTTATTCATAAAATACTTTAAATAAGATCAGGAAACTTTGCATACTAACTGAACTAACTATAAAGCAGTGCTTATATTATTTACTTTTTTTTAAATACCATTATTTTCACTGTAAAAAGAAATTACCTAAACTATCGGCGCGTAAGCTTGATTCCTGTCGCCCCATTAGTATCGCTCCGGCTTTTGAAGGGAGAAGTTGTGTCACTTACGATCAGAATACACATTACGCAACAGGACGACGTAAAATTAAAATGGGAAATAACCGTTATAAAAATAAGAAGCGACTGAGTTGACGTTAAGAAACAGGCATAAATATGATAAACCTAATGAAATAAGTATCTAACGACCTATCTACTTACAGTATTAGTGATTACAAACATGTCGGTACATAGCATACGCGCGCGGGCAAGTGGCGACGAAATTAGAATTTGAGCTGACTTACTATATCCCCTTAAGTTCAAAGAACTTCTCTTCCTACTTTTTACAAGCTTAAGACTGTCTGAATGTATGTTAAGCTGTGTAATTATTGTATCTGTTATAATTTTTTACTCACATTTTCAAGCATTTTAAGAAAAATAACTCATTCAGGCGTAGTTAGAAGCTCATTGATGTTATGTACATTTTGATTGAATTTTTACAATTATTTACACTGTGGTCAAAGTTTTAGTTATCTACAATTATTTACATTTTTTTCAGTTACTATTCAAAATATTATTTAGTTAATTTTTGACGACGTAAGCGTTGTGCGTCTATCCGATATTAAATCCGAACGGCAAAACTCTTCATACACTCCTACGTGTTTTTGCTTAAAGTGAAGCTTTTTACGAGAATTTTGGGAAGGATTCAAGGAAGTGACACAACATTACTATTTAAAAATGTATTTATTGTTTTCCGAAGTATTCTCCGCGAAATTTGACACATTTTTCCATACGATGGAACCAATCATTGAAGCAACCATTCCATTCGGAAGTTGGGGTCTCCAAAATGGCCGTTTTGTAGGCGTCCACAGCTTCTTCAGGTGATGAAAATCTCTGTCCACGCAATTTATTCTTTATTTTAGGGAAAGTATAGAAACCATTAGGGCTTAGGTCGGTGCTGTATGGCGGATGGTCTAATAATTCTATGTTTTCTTGCTCTAAAAACTCTTTTGTTCTGTTTGCGGTGTGAGAACTCGCATTGTCGTGATGGAGGATGATGCGGCGGTTGCAGTTCTCTTTACGGAGTTCAAAAACGACCTGTGGCAAACAAATGCTAGCATACCATTCTGCATTAACCGTTCTTTGTCTTTCAAGAGGAATAGTCGTAACATGGCCGGTTTTGGAGACAAACGTGGCCACCATTTTTTCGCAACACTCCGTGAACGAACAATTTTTGTTGGCTTTAAGGTCAAATACAACGCGAATGACCTTGCTCGTTTCACAGCAAACCACGCGCCGCTTTGTTTATATAGACATGTATAATATAATCAAAGCCGTACGGGTTTTGATTATATTATATTTGACTGAGCTAGCTCAGTATGTAGAGTAATGAACAACACGGAGAGCGTTGCTTACTTCTTAAATAAATCTTTCTTATTTATAATATTAGTTCCTATAGATTATAAATTCTGTACTTTATTCGTTATAAAATATTGTTCGAAAAGTTATTGAATTGATAACGATTTTTTTTATTAATTGGTGCTTCGTACGTAAAGTACCTCAAATAACTGAAAATGTTTGTTCTTGTGAGTCTTACAAGATGCCGTAATGCAAATTGCATAAATAATAAAGAAAAACAAAACAAAAAAGTCGGCGATTGCCCCATAGTGGGGATAGGTACTGTGTATGTAAATTCTCACAAGACTAGAAGTATTTCGGTTTTTCTTAATTATGTACTTACCCCATGCTTTCGGACAATACATTGACTATGACATTATTTGCGGTCTCTGTGCTTGCACTACTCTGTACATTCTTTTCCGACTGGGTCTTGATATTTATATTTTTAGTGTTTCTCACTTGAAACTAGAAAAGTATAAATGATCAGTTTGGCTAATGTAAATGAGTAAAAATGCAACCTATTAGGCAGCCTCAAACAAAAAATTACCTTACAAAAATATAAGTATTAACCTCAAAATACAACATTCGAGCAGCGTTCATGCGATAATTTCTCTTTGTTTTATCACTTAGGTAACATTTATTTCTTTTCCTACCCATATTTACAATTATAGTCACTTAAACGCGTATAAAACACTAAATTAACGATTTTCGCTGCAGACACATCGACTGTTGTTACCTTACGTCACACGTCGAAGCGCCTGGTAATTTATTACGGCAAACTTTTATCTGGTATCTATACGATATTATTATTAGGTGTTTTTAATTAAAACGAATTATGTTAATAAATAATATTTTGTTTCGATACAAAGATAGCAGGTACCTTCGGAATCACAATACAAACATTTTTACGTAAAAGAATTTTTCCTAAATTAAAATTCACAGAGTTTTGGAAGAACAATAATTTTATATATCATTTCTTAACATTTTTTAATTTGTTGGTATATTCATTTATTTTAAAATTTTAAAATGACGGTCACCTTGTGAAGGACCCGAACAAACCTACAAAAATGTTTTAAACCTTAGAATTACTTCAGGTCAAAGTTCTAGTCAAGAGAAATACATTAATTTTCGCCAGTTCTCTTCGTATTCGGCCTTAACTCATTTTCGAACACCCAAACTCGAGACTGGTTTTTTGTTTCGGGTTCGTACGCGTATATCCAGGATTCGTCACCTGATACGATGTTGTATACAGCATTTGAGGATCCTGCGTGGAATCTTTCGAGAGCTCTGACGCACCAAGTAACGCGAGCCGCTTTTTGCTCTTCACAGAGCGTTCATGCAAGATTATTTGTATTTGACTCATGCCAATGTCTAAAGTTGCCTCAATTTCGCGGTATGTCACATGTCGATCTTCCTCAATCAGCTTACGCACAGCATTAACGTTTTCTTGGGTGACTGCAGTTTTTGGACGACCTTACGGGGATCATTACTGAGCTTGACACGTCCACGTTGAAATTCAGCAAACCAGCGATAAATTGTGGTTTTGTATGGGGCTTCATCACCAAATGCATAAATCATCCGGTCAACACACTGTTTTTGTGTTCGAATCCACTTCGAAAGTCATAATAAATCATCGCTCATGAATTTTCTCGAGTCAATTCCATTTGCTCAACGACTAAACAAGTTTGACAAAACCTTGTGACAAGACCGAGAATCTTTTTTTAAATAAATAAATGGTATTTGATTTTGAATTAAAAAGATTTTAATATGACAGGAACAGTGGACATATTCCATTCCCGATACTTTTAGTGCAGCCTAGTAATTTGTAATTGTACTTTTGAAAGATAAAGTTTTTTTTTTGCAATAATTGCACACTGCTTTTTTTTTTCGTCCACACTTTGGACTATAAAATAGTTCCAAATGCCTGCGCTACGCTGACATTATTATACACTTTTACATACAACACGCTAAATCCTATCTATATTACACAAAATATTTAAAATTACTTTAGGAATAAAACTTAACGAAAAATGAACAAAAACAACAATAGCTTTTTCACGTAATATGGGGACCTGCTATCAAAACATTACGTATATAATTTAACAAATAACAGTGTCATTGTCATCTCAGCTAGGCAGCTAACTGAACACTAATATATTACAACAGTCAAAAAATTAAATAACAGGCACAACAGGCCACAGCTAGCAATGAATGAAATATTATATTTTTGTTTACCGTTATAATTTAGTGTTAGTAAAATAAGCTCTTATTAAGTTAGCTTAGAGTTTAAATTAGTGTATGCTATACGCAATCCTTGTGGCATAATGAATGTAGTATTTTATTGACTCCCATTGAGTTGCCGCGTCTAGGCCAATGGCTGGACCGTAAAAGTAAACAGATGACGCTTTCTAACGATAATGATTATATTATAACAGTCAATGGTACATTATTCTAATGTGTTGTAAGATTACAAATATATAATGAAATATAATATTATCTGTTGTATGTTATAACGCCCAACTTTACTAATAACATATAAAGAAACTTTAACCTTTACTTTTTCCGGACAAATTTACTTCCATATCATGAAATCTATCAAATATTATATTTCATTTTTAAGTGGCACTGCCCTGATGGCAGAAAGAGTCGTGGATGCCCTCATTATATATTTAGAGAAACAAAAATAAATGTAAAGATACGCTTCTGATTTAATCGTCTTATAAATTGTATTTATATCAGTTTTTGCATATGACCTTGATAGCACTTGAACATCAATATCCTTAGGTCGCTATGTAGCTAGTAGGGCCTAATTTGTTTGTAAGAAATGAAATAATTTGGCAATCGCTTCCCTGTTGCGCAAGATTGAATGATTGTCGGCGGACAAGAACATTGGGTTGTTCTATTTGTATCGACCTAATTGAAGTTTGTTTTTTTAGAAGCCAAACGATTGTTATCGCTTCTGTTCTTGAAATCTTGAAGGATGCGTATTGTTTTTTTTTAAGTATTAGAATAGTACACTACTACCTAACCTATCAGTTCACTTGATAAATGATAAGTGGGCACAGCCTGCAACGAACTGAAAGCAAAACAAAGACAAGCATGTGTGCGTAGATATATGGAGGTGGAAGAAGCGAGAGAGTTGTGTCAAAATCGTGCCAAAGTGAAGTATGTAGTCTCTGCCTACCCCTCTGAATGACAGGCGTGAAAGTTTATAATATTGTTGCGCGCCTAAGTTGACGTCATGTACTTGGCACTAGTGCCATCTGTGTCGGGTAACGGAGCGAGGAGAGATTTCCAGAAAATGAAATCACTAATCTTTCAACCGACAGCGCCATCTAGTATCGAAACGAAGAACTAAGCTTCTAGAAGCCCGACACTCAAACTTTCCGCGCCTTGTCGATTGGTGCGCGTATTTACTTGAATATTCTGGATGTTTCGGTGATAATATGTATTTAAAGGCGCTGCAAGATGCGATCGAGGCAGTATTGAATTTGGCGAGACAAGCGAAGCTTCGGAGCGAAATAAAGTGAATCAGTGTGATTAATTATTAGTGTCTTTTAAGTTTTAATTAGTGTAAAGTGAATTAAAGTGTTAATTTTGGTAATTCAACCAGCAGTTTTTACTGTCACGAACCTCAAGCTCGTAACAATATGTTATGCTATTGCTTATATATCTGCATCTATTTGGATAGGGAGTTTTATAAACTTGGTGACTTCTTTCAAGCTGCGAAAGTTTTCATTATCAATAGATTACTGCACTGCAGTAAAATACTGCCTTGGTTATGAAAAGAAAAATTATTATTTTCAGTACATATGTAGCAATTATACCCAATATTGCACAACCACATTTAGCCCACTGTATTTTTTTCATACCTTATAAAGTCATATTTCAATAATAATAATTTTGACTAATAGGTAATTTACTTAAGTATTAAACTATAAACACTTATAATCTACTACGTACATTATAATATATGTAACATTAGCATATAAGCAACTTCAATGGGTCAAAAAATTATTATTTTTTTGTCTTACGCTTATCTAATCAACGAAATGTCGAATGCATAACATAGCTGTAATGAACTGTTATGTACAAGCAGTACTTTTATCTTCTCCTCTCATATACTGTAAGTATTCCTGGATTAGCACAGTAGTCAAAGAGTGCGTTAACAAATCGCAATCGACTTTACCTAGTTACAGCCGTGTAAACTCTAATATCCGGATAAGTAAAATAAAATAATTCGAAATTGATCCAGTTACCGAATCATTCAACCAACCACTCGCAATGTCCACCCGAAACCTCGCGGGTGACATTGAGAGTGGTTCACGAGTTCACAATAGGTAATGAATTGCCAATTCGGTTGGCCAACTTAAGGTGATACCTCGAAAGTTTGGTGGTTTTTCTATTTATGATATTTTTTTAAGTTTTTTAGATTACAAACCAAAATTTTGGTATAAGATTTTTGACTATATGACCTTGTATTTTTAATCATAAATTAAATTATCTCTATCTTTTGTTTTTTTTTCTATAAAAATCTATATGGGGCAAACGAGCATACTGTTCACCTGATGTTAAGTGACTACCGCCGCTATGAACAACTGCAAAACTAGGGGAATTGCATGTGCGTGGCCGGTCTTTTAGAAAGGAGTAAGCTCTTTTCTTGAAGGTTCCTAGGTCGTATCAGTCCGGAAATATCGCCGGTGGTAAAATATTCCACATTTATTCTATTTAGTGGCTTTTTATCATTTTTATCCATCTACAAAAAAGGAGGAGGTTCTCAAAGCGTATTTTTATGTATGTTTAACGATTTCTAGAAAACGGCTTAAGCAATTTAAACAATATTTTTTCGCTTAGTACTAAGTTTAAGTAGACACAATTTAAGTTAAAGGGAAAATTTTACCCATATTTGCCCCATCGGTTTCCTGTATCTCTAACTGGGTCGCCAATCCATCTAACGGGGAACCGCCTTATAGTTCTTTTATAAGTATGAGGCTACCCCTCGAGTACTGAATATTATATGCACGATTTAATTAAAAAATGACGCAAGTGAGTGTAGGGAAGCACAGATATAATTGGGAAGCGTGGTGTGTGGTCCCGGGTGAAGATAATCTGCTATATTTTAATAATCTTACCTCCTAAGATTTTAGAGAGAAGCCCATTGGCGGCTGCTTTAAAGCTTTCGGAAACTAAGCTTAATAAATATCTTAATTAATTTAAGCATTTTCTTATTACAAAATACTCGGTATGGGAAATTATAAACCAATATGTCTGCAAAAGTGAATATTTCATCATCATGATCATAACAGTTCAAGGCTACTGCTGAATATAGCCCCCTACCCCCGGTCCCTTGTCACCTACATCCATCAATTTTCTTCACATCTTACCAGGTCGTCACTCTATCTAGTCTACCAAAATTAACTTCGAAATAAAAAAATAAACAATTATAAACAAAATACTGTACGGATACTAAAATAGCTTTAGGAATAATGTAAAACGCTCTATAATTTTTAAGTTAGCTTTATTATATACTTATAATATTACCTACTAATGAACATATTTGATAAGAATGTCTTTTTACATAAGATATAATAATTATGTACAGTATTTCTATTATAAAATAAAGGTGACAAACGAGCACACAATCCACCTGGTGGCAAGAAAATACCGTGGCTCGTAGAGATCTACATTTATCTTTAATTAAGAATCAAAATGCAGATGCGATGTCACCGTTGAGGACTAAGATAGAATGCCTCTTTCCGAAGAAAGGGTCTCCAGTTCTTTACACTCAACATACCAAACACTAAAATAAAAAATAAAAATATAAATTTCTTTGCAACCTTCCGCTAAATAAATACAATGATGTGTCTTACCTGGATTGAAGAGCACTTCCCGCCCTCCCTCAATTGCATGCACTAACTCCGTCACTACTAGTCCAAGCACCACTACTTCCAACACCACTATTCCAGGTAAGACACACCATCGACGATAATACGACACGTGTTTCGCCTCTACACGAGGCCTCTTCAGGTAATGTAGACTCTACGGCAGCTGACCGCTAAGTAAGTCGACTTACTAGTCCCAGCACCACTATTCCCAGCACCACTACTCCCAACACCACTACTCCCGGCACGAATACTTCCAACACCACTATTCCATGTAAGACACACCATCGACGATAATACGACACGTGTTTCGCCTCTACACGAGGCATCTTCAGGTAATGTAGACTTTATGGCAGCTGATGAAGCTGCGTCGTGTCGTCGACGGATTTAGTGCTTGTAAATGAGGGAGGGCGGTAGGTGCTCTTCAATCCAGGTAAGACACATCATTGTATTTATTTAGCGGAAGGTTGCAAAGAAATTTATATTTTAATTTTGTATTATAATGGATTTCCGCAAAGTAACATCTGATTCTATCAATTATACCAAACACTATTTTACGCTGGTATTCTGAGCATGGTCCTATTGCGGTTGAGTCGACCCATTCGTGCTACAACTACAATAAAGCTGCTGCATGGCTCTACTGCGTAGAATTATACAAGTGCATCAATTAAAAATATTCGGGCTAGCATCGTGATTAAATATGACCTTATTACAAAAGGAGGAGTTTTGCGGGCAGATAGGGAAGAAGAGGGCATCAAGACCTGAGCCGACGTTAGGGATGATGGATTTATCAATTATTCATCATTATCAATATCACTGAATACCAGCGTAAAATAGTAGCTTAATGCTGCAGTGTTTCTTATGGTAAGTGTAAAGAACCGGATACCCTTTTTATTGGAAATGAGCCATTCCATCTTAGTCCTCGCGGGTGACAACGCATCTGCAATTTGATTCGTAATCGAGGATAGACGTAGATGTCTATGGGCCACAGCAACCACTTACCATCAGATGGACTGTGTGCGCGTTTGTGCACCCTATCCTATAAAAAAATACTGCTGAACATAAGCTTCCCCAATAGACTGCCATCTTATAGTATATTTGCCATTATTGCCACGTTTGGCAAGCGGGTTAGTAGCCAAAGGTTTTTTGTCAGTAAGATTTTGCCACCCTTTTCCTTTTTCAACTTCACTCTGTTGCCTCTTACGACAATTACGGGATATCATGGGGTAGGAAATTTTTAAGAGAAGTTTTGGTCGCTTATTTGTTCTTACTAATTTTGTTACGATGATGTCACAGTATTAAGATTAAAAAAATTGTTAGATACAAAATTAATGCATCGGATTTTTGTAGACTAGTGGTAAAATTAAAAAAATTCTAAAAACGACTTAAGGATAAATAAAACGAGAAAAAAAAGTTTGGGAACCTCTGATCTATGTCTTAAACTGCACATACTGGCTTGATAGGCAGACTTTGGCTCACGGAGCGATTATGAACCGTGCCCGCCGCGGTGGCGGAACTGCGGTTTTATTTCCAAACTCACGAGACCGGTTATTTGCGCGGTTACACAGCCGTCGCGGTTGAGATTATCGCCCGCAAACGTGGCGGGCGATGATCGCAAGACGCAAGACGGGCAGTTAACCGATCAGTTGAAGTCCAGACCGCCATGGACACACATCAGAAACGAGCTGTTGCGTTATACTTACTTCACAGAAGAATTTAAAAAAAAAAGACCCAAAAGGTTCTGGGTGCATCCACTGATTCAGGATAGAGATCGTTATGGATTATTTGTTACCCTTATTAGTGAATTAAAGAAGGACGAAGAAAAATTCTTCAATTATTTTCGAATGTCCGTCTCTAGTTATTTAGAACTTTTGAAAAAAATGGAAACTGTTCTTCAAAAACAACATACTAATATGCGAGATCCTGTATCACCGGAGGAAATGTTGGCAGTCACATTAAGGTATGTATGCTTATTTTAATAAAACAAGTAATAATACGTATTATATTTATTTATTCAAAATACACATCATCTGACAAATTGGATAAATTACTATTAATTGAAGAGACTGATGGAAGATTTTGTGGACTTTGGGTATTGCTTTCAGGAGTAGATTGGTAAGAAGAGGTACGATAGCTGCAATAGTTATTACTGTTATTTTTTGACTGTAATTATATGCTGTATACTGATGAGATGAAAATGCTGAAAGATTATTATCAATAATTTGTGGAACTGCTATTTGAAATGTTCATGTTTTTGCTTCATCAAAATTTTGCAATGAAGGTAAAATTCCACGAAAAAATGACAAATGTCTATCTTCACGCTGAGACAACAACTCTATTAATGCTTTATCGGTGTCGTCCTTTTTTTTTCTTTTTAGCAGTTGTTTGAGAAGAGACTGGTGTAGGTGTAGCAAAAGCATCTGACGTTGATGCAACGGTAGTAGTACTGCTAGTTTGTTGAGTTGTAGCAATGTTTATTAAGGTTGAGGAGGTATTTTCAATAGGCATATTTTTTTTCAAAAACTGCAACTGATCATTATAAATGTATCGTTTGGTTTTTTTAGCTCCCGATCCAGATTTTGTTTCTGTTTCAACTTTTTTGTTGTTCTTCATCCAGCAATCTTTAATATTTTTTCCATTTTTAATTACCACGTTTCCTGAAAAGCATATTTATTTATTTCAGATACCTAGCTAGTGGAACTTCAATGAAAGATTTGCATTACACATTCAGAATTGGGCACACAAATATATCGACAATTATAAGAATAACATGTGAAAAATTATGGGAGGTGTTATTGCATGAATGTTTCCGGTAATCACAACAGAAGTTTTAAAAGAATTCAGCCAAAAATTTTACAAATACGCAAACTTCCCTCATTGCGATAGACGGGAAACACATAAGAATAATTAAACCAGATAACAGTGCTTCAACTTACTACAATTACAAGGATTTTTTTTCATTTGTGTTAATGGCTGTAGTTAATGCGGATTACTGCTTTGTTTTTTTAGACATCGGGGCCCCGGGAAGTAATGCTGATTCAACTATTTTTAAAAATGCTACTTTTTGGAATGCGATTATTAACAATTCTATCAAACTACCCAATGAACAAATACTACCCGGATCTACCTTGCCACCTGTGCCATATATATTCGTAGCCGATGAGGCATTTGGTTTGGATCAAAATATAATGAGGTCTTATGGCGGTCAGTTTTTGAGTGTACAAAAAAGGGTATTTAATTATCGCTTATCTAGAGCACGGAGATACGTAGAATGTGCATTTGGCATTTTAACAAACATATGGCGTATATTAAATCGTGCTTTAGATGTATCAATAACTTTATCAATTGATATTGTGAAGGCATGTTGCATACTTCACAATTTTGTACGAAAAAGAGACGGCCATCACTTAGGAGAAGAAGATTTTACTCACAATCTTGAGAGTATACAAACAGCTCAATCAATTCGCAGCGGAAGACAAGCCAATAACATAAGAAATGTTTTTCAACAATATTTTATGAGTGACAGTGGTGCCTTAAGTTGGCAATTGTCAAAAATTTAACGAAATAAATTACTAGTATAAATTATAAAATAAACTTTTAATATAATACTTACCATATACTTTTTTATTTGTCTCGTCCAAATTTTCAAAATCTTTATTTAAAATACCACATATTTCTTCCCATGCATTGAGCGTTAAATTCTTGTACTTATATTCTTCTAAGCTCTTATCCCATAGAACTGTCCTTTCTTGCACCAAAGTAATAAGCATATCGACTTCAATATCCATTTTCGCTAAGAGCTCACGGAGCGATTTTCACCCGCGTCCGTTTATGTTTGTCGAACGTGCACACGTCCGATGCCGCAGGTCACTGGTGCAAAATGGCGTTGGATTTCTGTACCCCGCCCCGCCGCCCGCCGCCTCTGCGCCGCTGCGATTGCCCGCCAATCGAACGCAGAGCGCGCGGGCGCAACCCGCCGAGGCTTCGGGTGACCGCGGCCCGCGCGTTTCTACTAGTTGCCCGCCGGTGCAGCGGGACCCGCAAACAAACGCGCAGACTGCGGGCGTAAAACGCGTCGTGAAATGTGTTTTAATTTTTTACATGTATATCTGCACTCTACAGAAGCTGCGGGCCCGCAACCGCGGCGGACGCGGATGAAAATCGCTCCGTGAGTTCTTAGCCTTAATTCTGCCCTTTTCGACGACCCTTTGTCACGTCTTATTAAAAATTCTTAAACTGTACTCTTATTATGCTAGTAGCAGCAATACATATTAGTTTTTGGATTATTACTTTAAAAATAATACTCGGGCTTGAACATTCGATCCTAGAATCTTGGATCGATTGTTCAAGCCCGAGTATTATTTTTAAACTAATAATCCAAAAGACTAATACGTCCTGCTGCTGAACGGGGTTTCCTAAACTATTACTAAGAGACCTTTTTTCCAAAATAAAGTGATACCTCAGAACTACATAGCCAAATTACTACTAAAATCACATCTCTAGTTTTGTTTTCTCCTTTTGATACAAAATACTTACCAATTTAAGAACTTTGGGATTGGTTAAGTGAGTAAACTTGACATAATTTTAATTGATAATAAACTTCAGTAAATATCGAGAGTAATTAATAAATATTAATACAAATTAAGGCCGATCCTCATTATAATGCCGTTCACAGTCGTTCTCGGTCGGTGTTCTGCCCGGGGAGCGGCCAACGCTCCATGTGATAATTCGGAGCTATTCCATATACAGGCTGTTAGTGTAAACACCGTTATCCTTTAAACCAGTGGTTTGGTTTCACTTACTGAAATTCAATGAAAAATAACAACATTTTTTTGTAAAATCTCAATTTTTCTTAATTCCTCAATTTTTGCCTGATGAAAGTATGAACGAAAAGTTACGTCACAGGTTATGTGTACCTATTGTGTTTTTATGTTGAATGTTGTGTAGGTAGCTAGCGCGAGCAAGTGATTACATCACTCGGGCGCATAGGGTATCCTTGAATTTAGGAAAGGTGTCGGACAGAAACTTTTTAAATTTTATGAAAGAAAATAGCGTTTTTTTTAATTCATTAAATTTACGTTCTATAAGTGAAACCAAACCACTGGTTTCAAGGATAACGGTGTTTACACTAACAGCCTGTATACTATTTTTGATTCGGAACTTTGGTAGCGTGATTTAGGCTTCGAGAGCGCTGCCACATCACCCCTCTGCTCAGACTGGAGGTCGATGGTACAGTCTAGTTGTCGACGAATGTGCAAGTGCCAGGGGATTGCCTTGTAGTCTGCGGTGAGTCGATTAGAAGGCAAGTAATCTGCAAGAGTGTGAAGCAGAGGCGAGCAGTATGGCTCAGAGCCATGCCGAACACTGTAGTGCGAAGAGTAGCTTGAAGGAACAAGAAGCATTATTACTTCATCGCTATGATGAACCTTGTAGAGCTAGATGGCTTGCAGGATGGCAAGACTGCAGACGATGTCTGCTCGGAGCGAATGGGTTGGGTACTTTATGACGATGATGAAGCTTGAAGTTGAAGTTCCTAAAGGTTGGGTGTTCAGATCACGTCGGGTGGTCACTACTGTGGCCGTGAAAGGAAAAGGTGCGTTGGCCGCTCCCCGGGCGGAACACATTCATATTATCCGTAACAGTCAAGTTTCGGTTGAATCCCATTCCATTATAATAAATCAAACCGATATCGGACCGAGATCGAACCGAGAACGAACTGTGAACGGCATTATAATGAGGATCGGCCTTTACAGTTACAAATTATCAGTTTTCGTTTATGTAAACCCTGGGAAACGGATTTCGACCGCAAGGGGTCGATATCAACCACTTTGGGAATCCCTGTTCTAGAAGATATGAACAACAAAAGCGCCTTAATTTATTTGTTAATCATGTACAAACATATTATCTGATTCAAATGATAAGACCATCAATGTAACTACACGGTATGAACAACTCCATCACCAAAGAACCAGCGACATCCAGCTTTGTTTGGCTTAGGGTGTATTGTGTACATTGGCTACCCAACGATCAACAGGAATCATAAAATAAACAGCGAGCTACGTTTGTAAATATAATCTAATGGCATAAAAAGTCGGTCGGTCACCAGTAGTTTCAACTATCGATCCATTACAACGATAATTGTGCAACGATAATAGTCATATAATTCCTTCGTAGATCGTAGATTAAAATAATGTTTGCGACTCAAATGAATTCTCTATGCGACAGAATTGAGGTTTTATATTGGCTTAGATACTTAAATAATACTTGCTTCTGTAAGAAACAGAATCCAAAACCTTGGCTGACAAATGTAGTTTCTAAAATTAAAGTTCTTATATAACAATACGGTTTTAGTAAATTCAGAAAATTTTATTTTATTTAATCCTAACTTGGAAACTTGTGCTTAATTATGGGATGTACATAGACTGTAACTCAACTTATAGATTGATGGTCAATTAACCAAAATGTTCATTTAACCAAAATGTTTTTTTAATGTTTGGTCACGTAGAAAGAATGAATGAGGAAAGAGTGACAAAGCAAATTTATATGGCAGATGTGAATGGCCGAGTCGGAAAGGGACGCCCTAGAAAAAAGTTTATCGACCAAATTGGCGATATTTTGAAAATGGGCCACGTTAGAAGTACCCTTAACCGACGAGCATGTATGCGTAGATATATGGATGTAAAGGAGGCGAAAGAGGTATGTCAGGATCGTGCCAAATGGAAGTCCGTAGTCTCTGCCTACCCCTCTGGGTGACAGGCGTGAGTGTTTATGTTATGTTATGTTATGTTTTTTTAACAAATTTCTATATAATATCATATTATTTTTTTTTTATTATTATACATTTTACTTATTTTTTTTATTATTATACATTTGTTCTAAACTAGTAAGTCTAGTAATCTGTTAAAAAATACACGATTAGTTAAAATAAAATAAAAATTAAGGTTTATAAATGAAGCAAATCTAACATTTGAGAACCTAGTAGAACTAGGTACTAGCTGGTCACATAATTAAGAACGCTGAACGTAGTTTAGGTACTTTTTAAATATCAAATTATGAATACTTGATTTCTAATCTCTTTTCTTTGTAATTTGGCGCTATATAGGAATTACAAAATATCTTAAAAAGTTCTTATTCACAATATAATAAAGAATACAAATCTTGTGACAAACCTACTTGAGAAGTTATAATAAAATTTCACGCAAAGAACAAGTCATATAAAAAAATAGCAAACCATTTAAAATGCTCGAAAACTATTGTATTCAGTGCGGTAAAGTATTATATTGTGCATCGAACTGCAAATATTATACTTAGCGTGCCTAGACAGAGGAAGATATCTCGTCGAGACGATCTAAATATTATTTGTTTGGCGAAACAATATCTTCACTTTCAAAGGCTCTAACGAAACTAATATTTTTAATGAAAATTAGACCCCAGCAATTTCGGCACGCATTATTGGAAGACGTTTGGCAAAAGAAATGTTGTAGGGAAGGATAGCAAGAAAATAAACAATGTTAAAACGGTTCTAGGCACAAAACACCTAATATAGCTAGATATTAAGTGTTCTGTGGTTCTAGGCATGTCCGTACTGCTTTTGTAAAGAAGTAAGCAAACTTAGCAAGCCACGGAGTAGAAAATCTTTATTTTTCTGATGAAATAAAATTAAACAGGGTATACTCAGATGTAAAACGATATGTACGATATTCACCCAACAAAGTATTCGATTTTAAGTACAACGTGGAAACGTGATAATAAGTTGTGTTTTTCTGGTCATATTCCAGTACAAAGACATGGAGAAAACTATGTTACCCTACTCAGAAAACGTACTTCCTGTGACAAGCAGACTGTACCCTCTGTAACTTCCAGTACAAAGACATGGAGAAAACTATGTTACCCTACTCAGAAGACGTACTTCCCATGACAAGCACACTGTACCCTCTGTAACAAAATTTCTCGGTTCAAAGTTGTTACATATTGGACTGTCCAGCTAACAAAAATTACTTCGAAGAAAACATACAAAAATTTAAGGTATTTTTATTAGAACATTTATTAAACTAAGAAACGTTTTCAATTATATGGCAACAACTTTATAGCTAAGTTTTACTTACCAATGCCGATCACCATTCGATGTGTTGTCACAAGCATCGATTTCGTCTTCTTGGCTATCCCTTTTATTCTCTCCGTCATTACCTTTATCCAGTCCTTCATAGCGTTGAATGGGTTGTTTATTGAGTCCGCTATGTGCTTTACGTTTGTCTTTATTTGTTCCTGAATGAAATGAAGTAATCAGAAAATTTAGATCTTAGAAAACCTTTTCAATTTCTACTGAATTGTTTTGATGAAAAAATATATCAAATGTTTAAATTATAAAACTATATACCTAATTTTAACATTATATAATGAAAAATTTCGTAAAACACTCAATAAAATTTTATATTTTTCATTGTATTTTATTAAAAGCTGTGAATTTGCTAAATTGCTAATTATACGAGCTAGGCGTAATAATACGAACAATGCGCGCCTTTCTCTAAGGATATCGTGCCCTGTGTTCATCCTCGCATCTACATTCCTGCGAAATGGTACCACCCTTCCTAGGTACTCCATGGAGGTAGAAATTTTATCGGAAGGACCAGGCCTAAGACTTCGTCTTGTACCAAGTTTCTCAAGACAGGTAGATGGCTAGTTTGAATCTAAATAGAAGTAATTATCATGTTTATTGCTGTAAAAAACATCTAAATATTACCTGGCTACAAGCCATTGACTCCGACAGCACCTCAGAGTTCTTAAGGGTGTTTGTGGCGGGACCAGTCAATATGAGAACGAGAGCATAACATGTCAGCGTATATCTTCCGACGCGAGAAAAAAATTGGGGAACAAGTAAAAATACAAGACACCTGCAACAATGGGAAAGAGAATTATTTTTTTATATTCCAAAATAATCCTATTTTGAAAGTAAATTACAACTGAACAGTATCTTGTACTTGTAAAACATTTTTTCGCAAATCTCTCTGTCTGGCCTGTCGTATATCGCCACAAGGGTACGCGCAAAAATACGTGCCACTATTATCTTTACATCTAAATTCGTAAAACATTTTTTTGCACAAATGTAGCCAAGGTATTCCGAGCCTAAAACCATTCTGAAATCCAGATTGCAGATACATACTATACAGTGCGCCTCGCAGCAGATACGGTCATCATTTGCTTACATGCATATTATTCCTAAATTAATAAAAAAATTCAAAATATAAAATGTAGCTATAATAATTGTAATTCTTGGTATACTCGTACTACGTAACATCTTTAAGTACATTGGAATCGTCAAGCTAAAGACGAGTTACGCAGTAATATAAAAGTCAATGAGATAAGAAAAGTTATTGTTGTAATCGAAGCATCCATATAAGTTACCACAATAATTAATTCATATTAATGCTTCTATTAACTATTTTTATGGATGAGGAGGCAAACAGGCATACAACTCACCTGATGATAGGTGATCACTGTTGCCCATGAATATCATACCAGGGGAATTGCAGGTGCGTTGCCAACCTTTTAGAAAGGAGTAGGTACTTTTCCCCGCCCTTCGTCCCTAAGTCGTATAGGTCCGGAAAAACTGCTGCAGTAAACTACACAGTTTGGTCGTGCGAGGTTAAAAATTCCGTGTAAATCGCACATTAGTGGGCCGTTAGCCATCTAGATGATAGGGATGTAATTTGAAGTTCTGTCGCAGTGTACGATGATGGAATTCAGTAGTTGGAATTAATCCGAACAATTCCTCTGCGCACTCCCCGTGGTATATGCGGTAGAAGATGCGTAGAGATGGAACGTCTCTTCGAAAGGCCGATCAAGCCGATCGGAAAGAACTTATTTCTTTATTACTTTATTCATGGGCGGCGGTAGTCACTTAACATCAGGTGAGCCGCATGCTCGTTTGCCCCCTCTTCTATAAAAAAAAAACTTGATCGTCGAAAATTCGGGCCGCTCTCCAAGTCAAGTGGAAGGAGCTGATACTGGGGTGCCCCCGTCCAGAGATGAAAACAGGATTCCATATGAGGCTGAACCTACGCTTTTTTTAAAGAAAGAATATTAACAACGCTATAACGCTACATTACTAATATTCCCCTTAACCACTCGTGGTAAGCTTAAATTGCTTGTGTTACGAGTAGTTCACGCCAGTAGTCGAATGGTGGATTTGAACCCACGATCTATTTCAGTTCGCGGTACGCGCCCTGCCATTAGGCTACTGTCGCTTACTGTCGCTTTGTAAAGTTACAAGCGGTGGGTCGACATGAAATACCGTCTTGATCTAGAAAGCTTTCTTAATGCCAGTGTAGCCTCCCCTTCCAAGTGATTGCGGAACTGTACTTCTCACGGAATGTCGACGTCAAGGATTCCGATGCAGGCTGAGGCAACGAAGGGAGCGCTCTGAACACGAGGAGATACGTCAAAGGGTTTATTTTCTGTGGTAAATATGGAAACTTGTGTCTTTTAGGGAATAAACTTGACTCGATTTAGTCGCCCCCAATCCGGGACTTCGTTCAACAAAGATTTGACTTTAGACACAAGTTTGTTCCAGTACTCGACTACATGTTCCCGAGAAATATACAATGAATGTTACTAGTATGCTACATATCATTGATATTCGGAATGAACATGGTAGGCGATAGCACGCAGCCTTGTGGGACAACAGCATTCACATATTTAGAGTCATCACCGTCGACTACAACCTTAACACTCTGTAGGAAAACTGGTGACCCAATTGCATAAGAGGGAAGCTTCGAGAGAAGCGCTTTGTGCCAAACCCGATCGGAGGCCTTCGTTATGTCCAAACTAACCGCCAGGGCCTCCCCCTTGCCCTCGACTGCCTCTCCTCATCGATGAGTCAGGTAGACAAAAAGATCACCATCTGAGCGACCTTGACGGAAACCGTATTGACGGTCACTGTTCAACTGAAGTTCTTCGGGATACCGCATGAGCTGACAGTTAGTCATGGATTTCATTATTTTGGAGAACAAGGAGGTGATGGCGACAGGCTTGTATTTCGACTGGTCCAAGCGGTCACCTATTTTAGGGATCGGATGCACTAAGACCGTCTTCCATAAGAATGCAATGGAACATTTATTATTTTTAACCTGTACAATAATTTCTAACACTTGTGTATTGTATAGCCTTGGCAAGGAACCAGAACGCACGAGTTCGACACCAGAAAGCCCAAAACAAGGCCCACTAGTTTCTCGCCAATTCTCCCAATGTGCTCCAAATTTGCCCTAGCGTTCACTCTTTTGAAGGACCTGGAGGCAGAATTGTACTTTTTTTTTATAGGATAGGGTGACAAACGAGCACACAGTCCACCTGATGGTAAGTGGTTGCTGTGGCCCATAGACATCTACATCTATCCTCGATTACGAATCAAAATGCAGATGCGTTGTCACCCGTGAGGACTAAGATGGAATGCCTCGTTTCCAGTAAAAAGGGTCTCCGGTTCACTACACTCACCATACGAAATACAGCAGCATTAAGCTGCTATTTCACGCTGGTATTCTGTGAGAGCGTGGTCCTTCCCCGGTCGAGCCGACCCATTCGTGCTACAACTATACTACTAATATAACTGCAGCATGGCTCTACCACGTATAAAATCTTATATATATCTTCTTATATAATATCTTCTTTTTGAGTGCGCTATTATTTGCATCCAAGGACGCCGCTGCGTTAGCCCAGGCCATGTAATACTTCTGCTATTGCCACGACGCAATTTTGCAGGAGCGGATTGCATTATAGGGGATATATTTGCCATAATTGCCACGCTTGGCAAGAGGGTTGGTATTAAGTTTTAGTCATTATTAAGAAGACGCTGTTGCTTATCTCCTGATTGATTCCCCTCTGTATCCCTGTAGCCCCTTACGACACCCAAGGGACAATATGAGGTAGTGGATATTCTTCACCACCACTACTCAGTAACAGCAATAAAACTTGTATAAATAACAGCGTAACATTAGTAAAACAAGCCAGCTCTTTGGTAACTCACTAAAATGTAACGAAATGTAGTTTGTAACGTTTATCCACCTGCGAATATTAATATACAGAAAGAAGGGGAAGTAAATATTCAAGCCATAATGTGCCCTTAGTAACATAAAGCCCATAATAATATTTACGTGGTAGAGCCATGCTGCAGTTATATTAGTAGTATAGTTGTAGCACGAATGGGTCGGCTCAACCGGAGAAGGACCACGCTCTCACAGAATACCAACGTAAAGCTTAATGCTGCTGCGTTTCGTGTGTAGAGTGTAGAGAGCCGGAGAGCCTTTTTACTGGAAACGAGGCATTCCATCTTAGTCCTGACGGACGCATCTGCGTTTTGATTCACAATCGAAGATAGATGTAGATGCCTATGGGCCACAGCAACTACTTACCATCAGGTGGACTGTGTGCTCGTTTGTCACCATATGCTATAAAAAAAATAAAGATGAAAAGGCTAGCTGAGCTCTTACACCGAACAAAAAAAAATAAACTTGTTCACACGCGGTAGATGTGAAACCTTCAGAAAACTAAACTACGTGGGCATGAGACGAACGTAGAGTATCAGGAGTAGAATAATTGCGGGGTTTATGTAAATAAAATATAAATAAATTTATGATACCATATAACACTACACTTTATTCTATCTCATTCACTCGCAAGCTAAATCCTATAGATATATATTATGTTCTCATCACGATTCTAAAGGAATTTCACTTCAAAAAAATAAAAATAAATTACCTGACACGATAGCTGAAAGCTAGCCCAATGGTGAGAAGAACTCCAATAATGGAGCTCATAATAGTGGCATGAATCAAAGATATCGATAGTTGAAATACGAAGAACATAAAGCAAAGATAAGTGAGGATGATTCCTCCGATAAATCCTATGACACTTTTCATCAAGAAATTGGGAAAGGTCTGATCCGTTGTTAAATAAACAATAAAATTGGATATCGACGAGCCCTCAGGATATAACTTTTTAATTTTTTTGATCAGACGTTGTTTTGTGTTCCAACTATAATGTGACCATTTTTGCATCATTGTCCTTTTAGGAATGTCCACGTTGGTAAGCAATACAGAGTGAATTTTTTCCTCTTCGTATTCTAATCTACATTTCTCAATGACTCTTGCCTTCCATAGCAAGGCAAAATGAGCCATGTTGACTAATTTATTGATTGTATTATGTAGCTTGGTAGTAAAATAGTTTACAAATGACTTCCATCATATTTCCACGGCATATTTCAAATTAAATTTCGCCTTTTAAACGTAAAACACAGTGTATCATTTTCCAAAACCGTCACCTGACATAAGACTGAAGACGAAACAAGTCTTTGTTTCTTAATGTCATCCCGATAATTTTAAAAACAGCCAGTGCAACCCATTTGGGATATTATTTAACACAAGCATTGTACAGCATCATATTATATAATTAAATAACTTATAATCAGACCTAGCGTGCACAATAATTGTTAAATCGATCAAACTGCCTATTTGAGACGTGTACTTATCGAGCAACCATTGAGTTAATTATTATGCGGGCCTAAATACATGTCCATTTCACTGATTTTTCACACATAACTTAAAGTTGTTCGAATTGAAAAGTTACACAGGCGAACTCTATACAATCATGTCTTCGCAATATTTTATTCCTCAGACATGCAGGATTTCCCACGATGTTTTCCCTTACCACCGAACACGTCTCATCAATCAGCACCTAGCTTGCTACATATTTATTTATCTATGATCAGCACTTAAAATTGCAATTAACAGTTCCATTGCTACCGGCAGGTTGCACGCGTACGGTTCAATTTACAGCGAGTGCTTAGCCCATCCAAGGCGTTATAAGTCAAGAGGTAGAACTCATTAGACAATTATATACATGCGTGTTAAAGTCTAAACATCTTAACTAAAAGGATTATAAAGGGCGGACTTAATGCCTTTTGGCATTCTTTCCTAGACAAGAGATAGGAGATAGATGCAAAAAATATATGAACATTACGTTTTGTATATAATAGGAATATATATATATATATATATATATATATATATATATATATATATATATATATATATATATATATATATATGGGATAATTTAGCAATGAGTAGTTTGTTTTTATTGTTTGTTGTAGAATATTGACCTCCTTGGATTATTGAACTGAAAATAAAATTGTAAGATGTCACTTTAAAAAAATGTCATTGTAATCAAGATAGTAAGATGTAATGTATTTCTTGTGATTTAATGAAAATAAAAGAAGCAGTATAAAAGTGAGTGTTTCGTCTCAAATTCTTGAAATATCACCACAACTTTGGGGGCTCCTCCGGGATCGCCCAAAATTTGAGGCGAGACGAAGACTAAAGATTCGAAGATTTATTACAACGTTTTGGAATTTGGATATGAAAATTTATTTTAAGGACTGAAAACTTAATGAGTTCAAATAAGCTGTCATTTTGCACGACTAGAAAAAGAAAGACTAATAGTAGTTTGACAACCACAATGCCGCCGAAGAAAGATGTAAAAGAAAGTGAAGATGAAGGGCAGGAGTTAGATATACAGATTTCATTTAAAGACTTGGAGAAGTCAATGAACATTTTTACCGGAGATGACACCTATCATATTGAGACATTTATTGATGAATTTGAAGATACTGCCGAAATTATGAAGTGGACTAAAGTCGAGAAGCTGGTCTATGCAAAGAGACTTTTAGACGGTACTGCCAAGCTATTTTTACGATCTTTGGGAAGAGTAAAGGACTACGCGAGTTTGAAAAAGTCACTTAAGGAAGAATTTGGTCCCAAGATTAATAGCGCAATCATACATAAGAAACTTGCATCGCGTAAGATGAAGAACGATGAAACTTACCAACAATATTTCCTGTCTATGAAAGAATTAGCACTTCATGGCAAGGTTGAAGACGCTGCGCTGATTGAGTATGTCATTGATGGTATTCGTGATCTAGAGACCAATAAAGTTATTTTATATGGCGCTACAGACATAAAGGATTTTCGCAGGAAGTTAGAAATCTACAGTGCTTTTAGAACGAAGGTGCCTAACAAATCGGCACAGTCTGGCCAATCACATGGGCATCATTCAACCCGTAATATGACTCATGTAAAAAGATGTTACAACTGTGGCGAACTGGATCATCAATCGCCCACCTGTCCAAAGGGAGTCAAATGCTTTAAATGCAATGAATTTGGTCACAAATCAACTGAATGTATAAGCAAACCTAAGAAGACGCTGAAAATTAGAAATAAAAGTGAAGAAGAGAAAGTACCCTACAAAAAGATAAAGATTAATGGTAAAGAATTTGTTACCTTAACAGATACTGGAAGTGATATTAACCTCATAACAAAATCAGAATTCGAGAAGGTTAAAGAGGGAATTAAAGATTATAAAACAGAATCAACGTGTATAACAGGAATAGCCGAAAAACAAATTCTTACTGAAGGAATGTTTACAGCCAATGTTCAAATTGACAATTACTACACAGATGTCAAGTTTCATGTTGTAAAAGACAACGAGATACCGGTAACTTTACTGATTGGAAATCCTATCCTTAAAGATTTCGAAGTGTGTTTCACTCCTGAAGGTGTCTTTATACAAAAGATTATGCATCTTACACTTCTAATGGAGGAAAAGGATAATGAACAAGAATATGATATAGGAGATTCTAAATACGCGGAAAAGATTCATAAGATGTGTGAAGAGTACAGACCTAATGAAAAGAAGAAAGAAAGTAACGTTGAATTGAAAATAATACTTACCGATGAAGAACCAGTTTTTCAGAATCCCCGACGTTTGTTACCCTTAGAAATGAATGCCGTGAATATGCAAGTAAAAGAATGGTTAGACAAAGGAATAATCAAACCTAGCAAATCTGATTTCGCCTGTCCTGTAGTTCTGGCTGATAAAAAAGATGGGTCACGTAGAATGTGTATAGATTATCGACGATTAAATAAAAAGGTAATTAAAGAAAGATTTCCCCTACCTATAATAGAAGACCAGATAGACAAGTTGAAGGAGGCCAAAATGTTCACGTCCCTTGATCTGAAGAATGGCTTTTTACATGTGAAAGTACACAAAGATAGTCAAAAGTACACTTCATTCGTAACACCCCAAGGCCAGTACGAATTTCAAAGAATGCCTTATGTATTATGTACAGCGTCATCTGTGTTTCAAAGATTTATTAACGATATCTTCAGCTATTTAATTACCGATGGGACACTGCTAGTGTACCTTGATGATTTAATCATACCCTCGATAACAGAAGAAGAAGGAATAAGTAAGCTAGAGAAAGTATTTAAAAGAAGCGAAGAATTCGGTCTAGAGTTTAATTGGAAGAAATGCCATTTTTTAAAGAGGGAAATCCAATATCTTGGATACATTATTTGAGACAACGAAGTAAGACCGTCTCCAGAAAAGATTAAAGCTGTAGCGAATTTCAAGAAACCAAGCAATATAAAAACTGTGCAGTCTTTCCTTGGGCTGACAGGGTATTTCAGAAAGTTTATAAAAAACTATTCCCTGATTGCAAAACCGATGACGGATTTGTTAAAGAATGATGCTGTATTCAATTTTGATGAAAGGTGTGAGAAAGCTTTTATAGAATTGAAACAAATATTGTGTAACTCACCAGTTCTCCGAATATTCAATCCAGATTTAGAGACAGAATTACACACCGACGCAAGTACTGACGGTTATGGAGCTGTTCTTCTACAAAGAAGCCCTAAAGACAATCAATTTCACCCCGTGCACTATATGAGTAAAAAAACAACTCCAGCTGAAAGAAAATACCATAGTTATTACTTAGAAATTTTAGCTATTGTTGCTGCCATAAAGAAGTTCCGAGTTTACCTTCTTGGGATAAAATTTAAAATAGTTACAGATTGCTCTGCTCTTACTATGACACTACAAAAAAAAGGACTTACCACCTAGAGTCGCTCGATACGACTACAAGATCGAACACAGACCAGGAACACGAATGAGACACGCCGACGCACTGAGCAGATATTCTATCTGTATGATACTTACTGAAACTACAGCTCGTTTAAAGAAAGCACAGAATGAAGACGACTATGTGAGACTGATTAAGAGAATTTTAGAAACAGAAAAATACAAGGATTATATCATACAGAACGAAATACTATATAAAGAGAAAGATGGCAGTAAATTGATTGTTGTGCCTAAGCAAATGCGGTATGAGATAATCAGGAAAAATCACGAAAAAGGACATTTTGGAATTTTAAAAACTGAAGAACTGATTATTAGGGAATATTTCATTGAAAATTTAACTGAAAAAATAAAAAAAGTCATAAGTAATTGTATTGAATGCATTCTCATGTCGCACAAAAGAGGTAAAAAAGAAGGATTCCTACACCCGATAGACAAAGGTAATGTCCCACTGTCGAAATACCATGTGGATCATCTAGGACCAATGACTTCGACTCACAAGAGTTACAAATACATCCTTACCGTCGTGGATGCTTATACGAAATTTACATGGATTTATGCTGTTAAGACTTTAACCACGGAAGAGACTTTAGAGAAACTAAGACTACAACAACAAACCTTTGGAGCACCTGAAAGAATTTTTACTGATCGAAACGCTGCTTTTACTTCAAGAGACTTCCAGGAGTATTGTAAGAGTGAGAATATAACGCACTATACAATTACCACCGGACAACCCAGAGGAAACGGCCAAGTTGAGCGCATCCATCAGATTATCATAGCCGTGTTGAGCAAACTAAGTGCTGATGACCCGACTAAATGGTATCGCCGTGTGTCCAAAGTACAACGATGTTTGAATGGAACATACCAAAGAAGTATAAGAATGACACCATTTGAACTGCTTTTTGGCACTAAAATGAGAGATAAAGATGATGAACTTCAGAAATTAATAGAAGAAGAAAGCATACAGAATTTTAACGAGAAAAGAGAAGAACTTAGAAAGAAGGCCAAAGAATCTATACAGAAAGTACAAGAGGAAAACATAAAAAGCTATAATAAAAAGCGAAGGGCAGCAATACCCTTTAATATTGGAGATTTGGTAGCCATAAAAAAGACACAGTTCTCACAAGGGAGTAAATTATGTCCTAAGTACTTAGGACCCTATGAAGTTGTTAAATGCAATTCAAACGATCGTTATGTTGTAAAGAAGATTGGTATCAGCGAAGGCCCGATTAATACAACCACCTCAGCTGATCTCATGAAGCCGTGGATTTCGCCGGAAGACGATTCATCTGGGTCAGATGAATGATCAGGACGGCCGTGTGGGATAATTTAGCAATGAGTAGTTTGTTTTTATTGTTTGTTGTAGAATATTGACCTCCTTGGATTATTGAACTGAAAATAAAATTGTAAGATGTCACTTTAAAAAAATCTCATTGTAATCAAGATGGTAAGATGTAATGTATTTCTTGTGATTTAATGAAAATAAAAGAAGCAGTATAAAAGTGAGTGTTTCGTCTCAAATTCTTGAAATATCACCACATATATATATATTTAGTAATTATGGAGAAAGAAGAAATAGATGTTCCTAAGTATACGTAAAATAATTTTGGACCTCTGATAAATTATTATTATTATCATTTATTTATTTATTGATCTATATATAAATCCTAATGTTATGTTAGTAAATAAATACATATAACATATAAGTCAAATCAAAATATATTTATTTCGTCGAAAAACTTATATCCATACAATATTCATTGTTGGAGCTGCCTAGTAAGCATATATATATATATATATATATATATATATATATACTTGTGGCAGGCAGCTCCGCCCTTTCATGATGCTTACATACTATACATAGGATGTTTCGAGCTTCCTAAAATCCAGAATTTAAATTTTCAAAAGAAAACTATTGTTATAAATCATAATTTTTAGAATAGGGAACTAGAGTTGAAAACATTTTAAATTAAGTTTTATAATATTTAAGAACAGAGGTAATATGGAAGAGATAATATAACAGAGATATTACAACTGTCGCATAGACCAGCGGCTGTAAAATACATGTCTTACACCATCTTACACCCACTAATTCACACTGAGAGAAGACCTTCTGTGTCAGTATAACTTAGTGGCTGCAACCAATCAAATAATTTATTTTTACAATCTTTTAAAGGGTGTATTTCAATGATTTTATTAATTTTATTATATAGGTGAGCTGATTGTATTTTGTAGTGTCGTTTAGCTGATTTTGTTTTAGTTTTCTGCAATTTTAAAATAAACCTGTTTCTTCTTTTATTTAGGTAAACGGAATTAAATAGTAAAGACCTGTGGAGTTTTAGAACAGTTTGCAATATATATAACTTTCTCACTGATAATAATTCACTGTATTGATAGAGTTCCGCTATGGGAAAACTATACGACTTAGAATATATGACCTTTAGTAAACAACGTTGCGCTCTCTCAAATTCAAGAAATGTTGTTTTTGTAGCTCCACCCCATATACAGTATCCCAGGACTGACTGAACTAATGCAACGTATATTGATTGATAAGCTTTTTATTGGTTACATATCTTAAAGATTTAAAAATCCATATTAACTTTCTGATTCTGTTATTAATAAAATCTATGTGAGGATGCCAAGATAATCGTTGGTCAAGTATTATTCCTAAGTACCTGGTGCTGTTGACTTTCTCTATTTCAGGACAATTGCATGTACCTATGTATTTTTTAAGTTTTAGATCTAAGTCTGGGTGTGTTGTGTATAAGTACATCAATATTGTGTTAAAACCCTATATAAAGATAACTTTCATTAACTCGAGTGCTTAAGAACGTTAGCTAATTAGTGATCAATTTACAACTATGTCGAAAATTATAGATAAAATAATCGATTACATAGGCAAGCCAGCGGTTATTTTATGTGCAGAAACAAAACGTCCACAATCCGTGTTCAGGTTCGTTGACTCATTCGAGATTGTCAATAGGAAAAATTAAAATGTGCTCGCCCAGTTCTCATTTCTGTAGGGGATCTGCGCAAGGGGTTCATTCATAAAACATGCGCAGAACACTGCATTGCTACAAAATCAACTTCAGACTGTCATAGCTCCGGTTAGATACTATAGATTTATTTTACATGGCTATTATCATTTCTCGCCATACCATTTATTAAGTGAATTCATATTAATGAAACATATTAAGTGAAAATGTGCGGATGATCATTGTATTATTTTGTAAGAAGCAGTGTAAATAAGCGCAAATTTTTAAGTGAGCAATCAAAGGAACGTAAGTAATTTTAGAATGTAAAATTAGCCACTATACTGATTTATAAATTTGATAATTTGAATATAAGTTCTAACTTGAACAAATTATATTCTAAATTAATACCACAGCAGATAAATAAACATGTAAACAAATTGCATGGGTTATTAAACGCCTAAGATATAATTTTAATTTGTAAGTTATTTTTATATCAAAGAAAAATAATAATCTATATTTATCGTTTTTATGCGATATTACTTTCACTAATTTATTATTTATCTTATGTTAGAAATAAATCGTAATAAATTCTAAAAGTACAATCGTAAGCAACAATTATTAATTAGGGCAACATTTATATGAAATTGTCATTAATTTTGACTTTGACGTTAAATATTTATGTGTTTTGTTTTCGGAACATTTTGATTTTTGTTGTTGCTTGTAAACAATATTTTAAATTAATAATATGAATTTAATACATAAGTGAAATGGCAACTAAAAATTAATAATATAACTTATCTTTCGTAATATGACTTTGTTATAATTTGGTGTAAATTATTTATTGCCAAATGATACTATAATAGCCTACCTATTGTAAAATTTATTTATCTATGTTGTAAAATTTAGCTTTGTCTAAATATTTTTTCACAAAGATGTATGTTTAATATGAATTCTTAAAAGGTAAGTTTACTCGTGATTTCTTTATTCATATATTATAGCCAATGAAAGTCCACTGGTGGAGGTAAATGTAGGCCCCCCAAAGATGTCTTCTATGAGGGTGCTTTGCCATAGCTGTCAAGCTTGGCAACCGCAGTTTTGTGTAAAAGCTTTATTCTAAAGATGTGCATTTTTATCTAATTTTTTTTTTTAAAAACAAGTAAACGTGAATGGATGCAGGTGGCTCAGGACCATGCTTCATGGCATTACTTGAGGGAGGCTTATGTTCAGCAGTTGACTTGTGGAAGGCTGTAACTGTAACTGCTTTTGATGATGATGAAACATGATCTATTCATTTGTACATTACAGCCCATTAGAAGTCCATTACTAATCATAGGCCCAATAGATTGTCTTGTAGAGGTGATATTTGCTGAACTTGTCACACTTAGCTAGGGGGTTGGCAACATCAGTTTTTTATTATTATGGATTTGTTATTACGAAGATGCTTCTGCCCGTGCCCTGTTCCTATATCCATCTGTTGTGTTATGCTCATCACCCTTGGGAGGATATGGGATATTGGATATTCTTACACCGCCAATACAATATATTTATGTAATAAAATTTTCATTTATATACATAACCCTGCAATAAGCCTATTCACAGTTTTATGCCTACTTATACTACTTACATATAAAAAGATAATAATGAAGTTTTTCGAATGAGTACATGATTACCTTTACTTGGCATTAGTCCTATTATGTTTAAGATTATTTTTCTTGGACAGCAGATTTTCATAGGTGGTATTTAGGAAAGGAAAAGTTAGGTATCTGTGTTAAATTTATTAATGAATGGTATCATTAATAAATTATAATTTAATTTTTAAATAATACTTTTATTGAATACCTTTATTTAAAATATAAGAATCATTGAAGTATTTTTGTTTCTCTGGTCGGCAGTAACCCATGATAAACCACTAATTGGTAGTGCATCAGTTTACCTGAATATATCTATTACTGTGTTGTAGTTTGAATATATTTTTATGTTATAAGACACTCCTTATTAACCCTTCAAGGAGACACCTTCCATCTTTGCTAACAATTGATTTTGGTGGCCACTTACTTTTAAATAATATATGCTAAATACCTATAAACATCATACTACTTGATTCAAGCTTTGTCATAATTTAGAGAGAGTAGCTTGTTACAAAGTGTTGATTATATTAATCGAATGACACATTTTCTTACAAATGTAGGAACTAGTTTTTGAACCTACATGCTATAAATACTAACGATGACAATAGGCTAAAAATACATTTTCTCCTTGAACATGTTTCTTAATAGGCCAACTGTCATCATTCTTTGTGATACTGGTTTATAGTATGTATTCAGCCTTTGTTAGGTGTTGCTGTATTGTATCTGCTCATTGAATGTATAGGCAGTATAATGCTGTTGTTTGATTTGAGTTTATTTCAAAATGTATGAACTGATTTACTCTTTTTCAAACTTTTATACTTAATCATGACTTGAAGAGTAAATTCTTACTGCTAAAAGAAATTTACTATCGATCTATTCAGTTGCATTATTTGGGACAAAATAAAACTATCAAAAAGTAAATTTAGTACATATTTCTTATTATTGAAATTTTTATCAATTTCATGTTGAGAACAAAATGGGATAATATAATCCCATTTTGTTCTCTTTACAAATAAAATAATAATAATTAGTTGACTATTAGAGAGTGAAATTGTCAGATGGAATATTTTTAACCCCCTGCCTCACACTCATCAAGTGGCATGGGTAGCGAGGAAAGAAGGCAGGGACATAGTGTTGCCACAATACTCGTCATGCTCATCGCTCCCTGTTTTTTCGGTGTTTGGGGCGCGAGTCAAAGGACTGGCAATATGAGTTTGAGTAGCCAGCCACTTAATCGCGCAAACGCAGTTCGAATCTAACGGTCGTTATGGCAGCACTGTTCTATTGCGATGAATGGATGTCATCCATCATCACCGTAGGTGAGGATGATGACCTATATTTCTTTTTACGAAATTGATATAATTAGCTATAACATAATATGCATATAACGTGTATGCTGCCACAGTTTCAACAACCATTGTGTTTTTTTTTTTTTTTTTTTTTTTTTTTTTTTTTTATAGGATAGGGTGACAAACGAGCACACAGTCCACCTGATGGTAAGTGGTTGCTGTGGCCCATGGACATCTAAATCTATCCTCGATTACGAATCAAAATGCAGATGCGTTGTCACCCGTGAGGACTAAGATGGAATGCCTCGTTTCCAGTAAAAAGGGTCTCCGGTTCTCTACACTCACCATACGAAATACAGCAACATTAAGCTACTATTTCACGCTGGTATTCTGTGAGAGCGTGGTCCTTCCCCGGTCGAGCCGGCCCATTCGTGCTACAACTATACGACTAAAATGTGAGCGACCTATAGTCAACCAAATCTAAGAAATACGTTTTGACAGCTGTCAGATTAATTGCGCCAAGCACGCCAAACAAAAAATGGGAACTTACAATATTGGACTTAAAAAAGTCGATATAGGTTATTTAGAGTTGGTAATCATTTACAGTTTGGTTTGAATAATACCAAAATAAATTAAAAACGGATAATTTAAAACACAAGATTTATCAGTTTCTTCGTAATTCTTGTTACTGCTTATTTCTAGAGGCAAAGTTATAAAAATTTAAGATTTAAACTAGACTAAAAATAAATTTATTCAATCACTTTCAGTACAGCTAGTTGAGCTGTTGTTTAAATGAATTATTATTTGATTTTCAATAATGCGGTCAAAGAGACATTAATTTAATATATTTTTTTTTTATAGAAGAGAGAGACGTTTTCCCGAGAAATATTGGCTCGGCCGGTGTAAAGAGCATCACCAGTGCTGTCATCTGCATAGCAATGAATGTTACGGGTATGCAACATATCATTGATATGCAGAAGAAACAGCGTTGGCGATAGCACGCAGCCCTGTGGAACACCAGCATTAATAGGCTTGCAATCGGAGCTTGCACCGTCTACAACGACCTTGATGCTCCGATCTGCAAGAAAGCTGGTGATCCAATCGCACAATTTCTCGGGAAGCCCATAGGAAGGGAGCTTCGAAAGAAGCGCTTTGTGCCAAACCCGATCGAAGGCCTTCGCAATGTCCAAACTAACGGCCAATGCCTCCCCCTTGAACTCTACTGCCTCCGCCCATCTGTGAGTGAGGTAGACCAGAAGATCACCAGCTGACCGACCACGGCGAAAACCGTATTGGCGGTCACTAATCAGCTGGTGATCCTCAAGGTACCTCATGAGCTGGCAGTTTACAATGGACTCCATTGTTTTGGAGAACAAGGAGGTGATGGCGATTGGCCGGTAGTTGGACGGGTCTGAGCGGTCGCCTTTTTTAGGGATCGGGTGGACGAAAGCCGTCTTCCATGATTTTGGGACTACGCCTAGGGAGTAGGAGTACCGGAAAAGACGCGTTAAAACCGGTGCCAACTCTGGAGCACACGTCCTCAGCACAATTGGGGGGATTCCGTCAGGCCCACTCGACTTGTGGATGTCCAGGGAGAGGAGTGCTTTGCGAACCGAGCGCTGTGTGAACTGCACTTCCGGCATGGAGCACTCACACCGCGGGATGGTCGGCGGCGTACTCCTCCCGTCATCGAGAGTCGAGTTAGACGCAAAGAAGGAGCCTAGAAGATCGGCTTTCTCCTTTGCAGTATGGGCCAGTGAGTCGTCCTCCCTGTGCAGAGATGGAAGAGATGGCTGACAGAAATTCCCCTGGACAGCCTTGGCGAGAGACCAGAATGCACGGGTTCCAGAAGGAAGGCGAACTAGTTTCTCGCCAATTCTGCCTATGTGCTCTGACTTTGCCTTGGCAATGACTCTTTTGAAGGACCTAGAGGCGGAATTATACTTCTTTTTTAGAGCGCTGGTGTTTACATCCCGGGACGCTGATGCATCAACCCAGGCTTGGTAGCACTCCTGCTTATAGCATGATGCTATTTTACAGGAGCGACCAAACCATGGCTGAGATTTGCCTCCAACGGGCACCACAGAGGAAGGAATAAAAAGTTCCATACCCTGAAGTACCACATCAGTAACAGAATCCGCAACAACGTTGGGATCATCCGGCGAGAAGCAAACCCGCCCCCAAGGGTAGGATGCAAAGAAAGACCGCATCCCATCCCAATCGGCTGACCTATAGTGCCAAACACGGCGGCAGCCTGCAGAATGCAACCGCGATTTCAGCGTGAGTGGCACAACACTCCGGACCAGACAATGGTCCGAGGAGCCTAAAGGGGCGTCGACGGAAATCTGATATCCGTCCGGGTGAGAGGTCAGCAGAAGGTCCAACAGGGAAGGCGCATGATCCTCCACATCTGGAATCCGCGTAGGCGAAGTAACCAGTTGTGTCAGACCATATGCCAAGGCAAAATCATGAACAGATCTCCCCGCATGATCGGTTAAACGTGAACCAAGCCATTCGGCGTGATGGGCGTTAAAGTCGCCGAGGATCACGATCTCTGCGGAGGGGATCTGCTGTAGCAACGAGTCTGCAGCCATTTGGACGTGGTCGAAGAGTCGGTCTGTTTCGGCATTACCGCTATGGGACCTATAGAGGCACCCGTAGACGCGCGGATGGTCGTCGCTGTCTACGCGTAGCCAAAGGATGGACAGGTCCGAACCTTCAAGTCTGCCGAGGCGTCGAGAACAGATGTCCTCTCTGACGTAAACGCAAACTCCAGCCCGAGGCACAAAGGAGTGTTCCAGTTTGTACCCCGGGTAGGAGAGATACGAGACATCAGCCGGAGAGGACACCTGCGTCTCGGTCAGAAAGAGCAGAGCCGGCCTCGCCGTCTCGATGTGGTAGTGGACGGCGTTTAGGTTAGAGTGAAGTCCCCTGATATTGCAGAAATTCACGGACAGCGTGGCAGGGGTCGCCTTGGTCTTGTTGCTCCGTTTGCCCCGAGCAGTTGTAGTCTTGAGCGGAATTTCGCCCCCCCCCCCCCAGAATACGCGGGGCAGCCTGAGCACCCACGCTCAGAAGTGGAGAAACATGGTCGTGGATGCTCTGCGAGGGATTCTCCAGGGGTGCTGGTACCCTCCTGGGGTAGTCTATCATTGAATTCCGCTACCATGTTGATGGGGGGGGGGGGGGGATTTGGGCCTCCGGCCACCTGCACTCACCAGACGAAACGCGGAAGCAGAGCTTCCACTTCACGCCGGTATTCTGTGAGGTCGTGGTACCACCCAGGTTTGAGCCGGCCCATACGTGCAACAGCAAAGCTGCCGCATGGCTCTACCACTGTTAAATATATCTATATATATCTTTCAAAGTCATCCATAACAATTTTTATTTGTTTTTTCTACCACTTTTACCCAAACATCTTTTGTGACATGGGCTTCAGCTTCGAATATAGAACAGTACAAAAAAGTTTAAGCCGAGTCACGAGCGCCATCTTGTAAAATCATCAAAAATTGGGATTGCATTTTTATTGAAATAATACTCGTTTTTACGGAATTTATCGCGTATATTTAACTTTTTAATACCCGACGTTTCGAGAGCTTTACAGCACCCATGGTCACGGGAAGGACTGAGATGTTTAACGTCCAGATGTCATAGTTAACCGCGGTTACCATAGATTAAAATTTAACTTTTGTTCCGATCTACACAGTATGAACTTATGGTATCATGAAGCCTTGCAGTTGTATGCTTGGGTTGGGATTTAATTTTATTTATTATAGGATCCCAAGCAGATGGTAGCACCCAGCCATCTTCTCTATTGAAATTAGGGTGTTTTTTGATTTCAATAGCCTCGCGAATCATCCTTGGAAGGAATCGGTGTTCTTTAGCGAGGATTTGTGGTCTATCAAATCTGATGTAGTGACGTGGGCGATCCTGTACATGTTCACAGACTGCAGACTTCCCGGAGCGTCGATTCTTCACATCAGCTATATGTTCTTTGACGCGGGTTTTAATTGATCTTTTAGTTTGTCCTATGTAGGAGAGACCACATTCACAATCAAGCTTGTACACTCCTGCATCTTGCAGAGGGACGTTACACTTGACTGATGGTAAAAACTGACCAATCTTCTTCGGCGGCTTGAAGTATGTTTTGATGGAAGCGCGCTTCAAGATGTAGCCAATCTTGTCAGTGACTCCTCTAACATATGGCAGTACAGCAGGTACACGCTCGACTGTGGCCGGCTTCACTCGTTCTCTGTGACGTAGGCGCGGGACCCGAAGCTTGTTGTCATGCAAAACTTGCTTGACGTGTTGGAGCTCGGCAGCCAGGTGTTTACTGTCACAGATCCCTCGTGCTCTCTGAAACAAAGATTTACCCACGGTAGCTAACTGTGAAGGATGGTGGTGAGAATCACCGTTTAAATATCTATCTGTATGGGTCTTTTTTCTATACACAGTATGGCTCAAGGTGTTATCAGGATTCCGAATTACTAACACATCTAGAAAAGCTAAGGAATTGTTTGCCTCTAACTCCATTGTGAACTGAATTTTAGAATTTATAGAGTTAAGATGGTCTAAAAATGCAGTTACTTTATCTAAAGGTAGAATTGTGAAAGTGTCGTCTACGTACCGCTTGTAGAATCTTGGATTTATGGGAGAAGTAAGCAGGGCTTTCTCCTCAAAGTCTTCCATGAATATGTCGGCGACAATGGGAGATACAGGTGAGCCCATCGCCACACCATCTACTTGCTTGTAGAACTCCTCCTTCCACAATAAGTAGCCAGATGTAAGGCAGTGTCTGAGTAATACTGCATATTCTACGGGCATGTTGTTTTCCTCCAGCCTCCTAGTTACAATTGAGATGCAGTCTTCAACAGGTAAGCATGTAAACAATGACTGCACATCAAAACTGACCATAGTTTCATTGTATGCCAGACGCAGGTCTTTAATCTCGCTGACAAAATGGTAGGAATCCTTTATGTGTGCTCTTGTGTGTCCCCTGAGCGGTGAGAGTATTTTCGCTAAGTGTTGAGCCAATCTGTAAGTTGGTGAATCGATTTGGCTCACTATGGGACGTAATGGAGCGTTGGGCTTGTGTATTTTTGGTAACCCGTACAACTTTGGTGATTTGGCGCACGTAGGTATTATCCATTTTACGTCCAGATTTAATTTTTGTAAAGCTCTCGAAACGTCGAGTATTAAAAAGTTAAATATACGCGATAAATTCCGTAAAAACGAGTATTATTTCAATGTGTAGTGTTCGCGTAAATATAAGAAATCATTATGCATTTTTATTTTTAGCAAGTTATTTAGTTCGATTTACTCTCTTATTTCATTTTTATTTTTATATTTTTTTAAATTAATTTTATGAAATTATTATTAAATTTTAATAAAATCCCATAATTTTTCGCTTTTGAACGGTGTAGTGTACACATACATACTGAGCCTGAAATGGACCGTCTCCTTTAAAAGTAAAAAAAATAACTTGTTTTATTCATGATTCATGTAATATAAGAAATTTTAAAAATAAAAATTTTATTAAACAAATAATACATTAAAAAAATTAATGATGATTATTTGAATAGTTTTACCGATTATTTGAACATTTTCGTCGATTATTCGCATAATAATGAATTTTAATCATCAAAACACTACGGTAAAGTACATAGCGATATATAATTGTAACGACGTCAAGTAAAAAAGTTGATACTGGTTATTTTTTAAGGTTCCGTAGTCAACTAGGAACCCTTATAGTTTCGCCATGTCTGTCTGTCCGTCTGTCCGTCCTCGCTTAATCTCTGTGACCGTTAGCACTAGAAAGCTGAAATTTGGTACCAATATGTGTATCAATCACGCCGACAAAGTGGTAAAATAAAAATTGGAAAAAAATGTTTTATTAGGGTAGCCCCCCTATATGTAAAGTGGGAAGTGATTTTTTTTAAATTTCAACCCTAACGTGTGATATATTGTTGGAAAGGTATTTGAAAATGAATAGGGGTTTACTAAAATCATTTTTTGGTAATGTCAATAATTTCGGAAATAATCGCTCCAAAAGTAAAAAACAATGTGTTCCCCCCTCTAACTTTTGAACTGGCTGGAATAAAAGTCAGGCCATGACTGCTCTCACATTAGGCCTGCGCGACCAAGCCTTAACCGTGTTGGAAGCTCTCGGTAAGAAAGTGACCTACGAGCAGCTCCTTGAGGCATTGGAGGCGAGATATGGTGACGCTCACCTGGAACACGTCTTTCGCGCGCAGCTTAAAGATCGCGTGCAACGCAGCAACGAAAACCTGCAGCAGTGGGCCCTTGAGGTGGAGAAGATGGTTCGAAAAGCATACCAGTCTGTACCTGCGCTCATTGAAGGGAACCTGGTGCAGACATTCATCGACGGCATCCGCGACCTGAAAGTCAGAGCTGCTGTGAGGCTCGGGCACCACGAGACGCTTAAGGACGCCTTGGCCCATGCACTGGAAGTGGAAGCCGTGCGGCAGGATCATCGTTCCCATCGCGTCAGGGAGGTTGCAGCAGCTACAGTTCGCGACCGCAACAAAGGATACAGCCCAAGGTGCTATGGCTGTGGGCAAAAAGGCCATATTCGATCCAGCTGCCCTAAGCGAACCGTGGAAAAGAGAGTTGATCGATCTCGAGAGGGTAGTGCAGCTGACGGCACTGCCTGGCGACGACAGGATCATCGTTCACCTCACGCTAGGGAGGTTACAGCAGTTACGGTTTGCGACCACAATAAAAGATACAGCTCTAGGTGCTATGGCTGTGGGGAAAGGGGCCATCTTCGGTCCAGCTGCCCTAAGCACACCCTAGGAAGGGAAGGTGAACGGTCTCAGAAAGGAAGTGCGGCTAACAGCACCGCCCAGCAGCAGCAGGAATACGACTTTACTATCAGACACTGCAGCAGGAAATCTCACGGCAACGCAGATGCATTGTCAAGAAGACCTTGTCCTGAAGATTGCAACCGTTGTAGTAGGCAAGAGAGTAAGGAAGTGGTATCCGTGAGGATGCTCAGGACAGACCACCTCAGCAACGGGTGGAAGGACAGCCTACGACATGCACAGCAGGAAGATCCGGACATCAAGCCGATCCTGGAATGGATGAAGGCCAGTGCTCCCAAGCCCAAGTGGAGCGACGTCTCAGCGATGAGTTCGACCACTAAAAGCTATTGGGCCCAGTGGGACAGCTTGCTGCTTCAGAATGGAGTTCTGTGCCGTAAATGGGAAAATCTTCGGGGAGATAGCTGTCATTCACAAATGGTTGTCCCTACAGTTAAAGTACCGGATGTTCTACAGCTGTACCATAATGATTATTGAGGAGGCCATCTGGGAATTAAACGAACTCTACTGAAGATCTGAGAACGGTTTTACTGGGTCCACTGTCGAAACGATGTCGAGGACTGGTGTCGCAAATGTACAAGTTGTGCGGCTGTAAAGGGACCTCAGACTCGTAGTAGAGGTGCATTGAAGTTGTACAATGTTGGTGCACCATGGGAGAGAATAGCCATTGACGTGGCGGGGCCGTTTCCGGAGAGTGAAAGCGGTAACAAGTATTTCATGGTTGTGATGGATTACTTCACTAAGTGGCCAGAAGTCTTCGCCATTCCAAATCAAGAAGCTTCAACAGTTGCTGATAAGCTAGTTCATGAAGTCTTCTGTCGTTTTGGTGTACCTTTAGAGATTCACAACGATCAAGGAAGGAATTTTGAGTCTCAAATATTCCAGGAAACTTGCCGAGTTATGGATACTCATAAAACAAGAACGACTTCTTATCACCCGCAATCTGATGGAATGGTAGAACAATTTAATCAGACATTGGAGAGGTACCTAGCAAAAGTTGTAGACAATCGGCAACGAGATTGGGACAAGCACATACAACCGTTTTTGTTGTCATATCGAAGCGCTGTTCACGAAAGTACAGCAGTGACACCAGCTTTCGCAAACTTTGGAAGAGAATTATGGCTGCCTGCAGACCTGATCACCGGGATACCACCTGATGCTCCACGCAGTATAACCGATTATGCAAATGACTTGCGGAACAAAATGAATGACGTTTATGAGCACGTCAGACAATCGGGCCAGCAAATGTCTGAAAAGATGAAAACCCGGTATGATCGCAAAATGAACAACAAAGGGTTCGACGAAGGTTCACTTGTGTGGTTGCACAATCCAGTCCGCAGCAAAGGGAAATCTCCTAAACTTCAAGCTAAATGGGACGGCCCGTACCGAATTGTGACCAGGATCAACGATGTAACCTACCGGATACAGAAAGGCGCAAGAGGGACTCCTAAGATCGTCCATGTGGATCGCCTAGCGCGTTATTATGGGGCCGATAATGCTCGGGACGAGCATGTCTTAGGAGGGGGCAGTGTTACGCGCTCAAATCGGCGCACTAGCGCCATCTAGTCTCGAACCGAAGAACTAAACTTTTTGAAGTTTAAAACTCGAACTCTCGGTACCTTGCGCGTGTTTACTTGAACATTCTGGATATTTTGCTAATTTATATAAATAGGCGCTGCGAGATGCAATCGAGCAGAGTTGAACTCGGCGACACAAGCGAAGCTTCGGAGCGGAATTAAGTGAATTAGTGTGTTTAATTATTAGTGTTTTTAGTTTTAATTTGTGTAAAGTAAATTAAAGTGTTAATTTAGGTAATTTATCGGCAATTTTTATTGTCACGAACCTCAAGCTCGTAACAGTATGTTTCCTGTAATTTTGCTCCTACTTGAGCATTTTGTTTGTTAGTTAACCCACCCCATTTTGTTTCTCCTAATGTGCTCAAGTAGAATTCCATCCTAACCTTGGCAAGCAATAGATTTGGAAGAGCGAGTGCATTGTCCAAGGTTGCGGCGTGCCACGTCCGCCATCTTGTTGAGGCATAAGAAGCCAACCGCGTATACGGTCCATCTAGTATAACATCTCGCGCAATAGGGTCAAGGCTCCACCAGGGAATCGAACTCGGGAACCCCTAGGCCCGCCGCCCAACCATTTGCTAAGAAATGTGCAGTTGCGACTCTATACTCTCGATATATATTTCTTTCGTGCATTCTTTATTTTATTATTTCTATACTAAATAAACTTTATGCTCTTTTCTTAGGACCTCTAAGTAATAAAAGCGATGATTAGCCTTGTAAAAGCGAGCTTATGAAATTTTAATACGAAAGCGACGGTATAAAGTTGTCTCGACCGTTAAATACATAGCGATAGAGTGTTCTTGGCAATAAACGGCCTTACAGGGAACATAAAACAGCCAGGGCGAATTATTATAATAAAATCTTGTTTTGCATGTGAAATCGTTCGTAGGAACCGATTTCAAGTAATGATTTTTTCGACTCAAGTAGGTATAAAGTGTAGGTAATAGGTAGGTTAGTATTGTAGCTCGAACGGATCGACCGGACTGGGGAAGGACCATGCTCTCACGGAATACGAGCATGAAATAGCAGCTTAACGCTCCTGTGTTTCGTATGGTGAGTATAGAAAACTGGAAACCCTTTTTACTGGAAACGAGGTGTTCTTCTTATCTTAGTCTTCAGGGGTGACGACGCATTCTTTATTTTGTTTCTTAATCGAGGATAGATGTAGAATGTAGATGTCTATGGGCCACAGCATTCATTTATTCACTTACCATCGGGTAAACTGTATGCTCGTTTGGCAACCTTTCTATTCTTTACATTCTATAGAAAATGTAATCATCATCGTCATCATTATCATTACAGCTCTTCACAGGTCCACTACTGAACATAGGCCTCTCCCAAGTTATGCCACAAAGCACGGTCGTGAGCCACCTGCATCCATCGACTTCCTGCATGTCTTACCAGGTCGTCACTCCATCTAGTGGGGGGTCGCCCTACACCTCGACTACCGGTATGAGGCTGCCACTCGAGAACCTTTTTTCCCCAACGGTTGTCGGTTCTTCTGTCGGTTCTGAGCTATATGGCCGCTTACTTCAGCTTACTAACCCGTTGTGCTATGTCGATCACTCATGACACAAAAATGTAAAATATTAGGTAGTAAATCACCAGGTGGTTTGGTTTCTTTTCTGTATAGAAAACCCATCTGGCTTGGTTGCACCGTCCTAATTATTGTTTCTACCACCAGCAGCAGTATTTATTCATCAAGTTCACTGTTGTGTTCTGTAAATGGAAAAGAGGACCATTATAATTATAGGCTGCAACTATCCCACTTTGTTCCTCAGAGGTGGCAACGTACGTTGTTGACTTAAGTTGGTGTCGAGTGTTCGTTATAATATGTAATTAATTAAGATTTATTTTAAATAAGCCGTGATAGCTCAGGGGTTTGTAGGCCCGTAACTATTAAGAGTTACGGGCCTATAATAAGCGGCTGTAGAAAGTCGAATTCCGAAGATGTCGTATTGGCTGAAGCCAGACATTCATTATCCAAACATCACCCTTTTAAACTATAGATATATCATTAGTACCTACATAACACTGGTGAGAAGTTCGATATTTAAAAGTGATCTCTGAATTTTGATGACCTCAGAAATTATTATTATAATTCAGTCATCATGAGTACATCCCACACCATTTCCCCTCTCTCTCTCTCTCTCTCTGCCAGAGCTTGACCACTATCCTACCTTTTTACGTAGTAGAGCTTTTCTTACGTGGCCCAGTATTTTATGTGGTAGAGCTTAGCTACAGCTGTATTAGTAGTAAAGTTGTAGCATAAAAGGGTCAGCTCGACCGGGGAAGGACCACGCTCTCCCAGAATGCTAACGTAAAATAGCAGGTTAACGCTGCTGTGTTTCGTATGGTGAGTGTAAAGAACCGGAGATCCTTTTACTGGAAACGAATCATTCCATCTTAGTTCTCACGAGTGACAACGTATCTGCAATTTGATTTTTAGTCGACTTTGGCCCGTGTGCTCGTTTGTCACCCTTACACTATAAACAAAAATCTGATTACAAGTGGTGATGTAGTCGAAGATAATTAACCGCACTTAGCTCTAAAGCGTTAACCACTCTTGCCTTGAATACGAGGTTAATATTTACTGTTAGGCCCCAGATTTATCTGGAATTTCTCTTAGTCTACCTCTCTTAGTAACCGGAGATCCTTTTACTGGAAACGAATCATTCCATCTTAGTCCTCACGGGTGACAACGCATCTGCATTTTGATTCGTAATCGAGGATAGATGTAGATGTCTATGGGCCACAGAAACCACTTACCATCAGGTGGACTGTGTGCTCGTTTGTCACCCTATCCTATTATAAAAAAATCATTCTTATTCCTAAGGGATGAGAATACACCTGCATTTGCAATAATATGATAAAATTTTTTTATGTGACAAAATACATTGTCATATTCTATATTTATAGACTAAACGACTCATATTTATAATATACAGGCTTTTTTTTTCAAAGAGTAGCTATATTTTATATTTAAGTTCATTCACATAATATATAAATAATGATATACCTTCGTTGCAGTTTTTGAAAATAGGAGGAAATAAAGCTTCCACTTTTATTTGAAATTATTCCAAATTGAATGTGATTTGTGGCCAACGACGTTTTTGCGTACCGATTGACCCTTACGAATGTGTAGTAAAATCAGTTAAAATAATGCATTACCACGCAATTTGAATATAAATGATAAAAATGACAGAATATTTTCGATTTTTTTGAATTAATTTTACTTCACTATTTGCCTATATTACTTATTCTGAACCTTCTCTGCAAAGAGTAGAGAACCGGGAACCTTTTTTTTTACTGACAACGCATCATTCACCTACCATCAGTTGCACTATCTTCCCTTTTTTCACTTATATTCTGCGAGAGTGTGGTCCTTCCCCGGTCGAGCTGACCCAAACGTGCTACAACGATCATATAGTAGCATGGTTCCACCATGTAAAGTGCGAGTAGATCATCATTCATATACACACATGTGTCTTTCCAATAATCTGCTAGTTAGCAAACACTTTTTGGAAGACGTGCCCATATTCATCATATTGGATGCGCGGAGTGGTAAGCATAGAGCCGATACCCACGCACTGATAAAAAACCGCCTGTCATCAGTCCGTGGGATTGTTGGAACAGAATGGTTTTCACCATCAATTAGTCCATAGAACCTCGTGGTCTGAGCTGTAGCTCTTATCTATGTATGTATACCTGCCTCCACTGCAGTTTTCAGGCTTGGAGTGTAGGAGAGTTAATAATAACAGACTTCTTAATCTTCAGGGATGAGAGCCAAGGGTTCTAAGCGCTTGCTTTACATTCACAGTACGCGAGCAACTCGGGCTCGGTCCTCGTCGATACCAATGAAATTTTTAATGGAAATTTAAGGGCTGATTTCACACTTTCTCGGAGTTGAAGCAAAACATCGTGAGAAAATCTACATATATGAGAAATAAAAACATTACAACTTTGGGACAACTCGGCGCATACCTTCTTGCCATAAAATCCTAAGAGATATGAGAGAGACCGGTGCTCAGGACGTTTCTTACAGTGTATCTGATCGTACTTGGAGATTAGCCTATTTAATATGCCAGATCAAATATCCAGACTGGAGACGCAAAGCAGCGTCAAGGTACATGCTCCATGCACACACCCTACTTTAAAGATTTCTTGTATTTACGCGAATACTAACTTATTTACTTAATTCAAATAATACTAGTTTTTACGCATTTTATCGCGTATTAACTTTTTTATATACCCGACGTTTCGAGCACTTTACAGCACCCATGGCCACGGGGGCTCAACGTACAGATGTCATAGTTAACCACGGTTACCGTAGATTAAAATTATTAATTTTTGTTCAGATCTGCGCGGTATGAACTTATAGTGTTTTAAAGCTTTCTTGTACCTATAACCTATTTCTCAAAAGTATGGGTAATTATTACACCGCGTAGTGGTAAAATCGATAACGCGGAGGTTGACAGGGCTTTAGCGTAGACAATTGGATACGATTTATGTTTAAAATCAGTATCTAGCTAAAATTTTTAATTATTAAAAGACCTGTATAATGAACAATACGCCTACGTTATACTATTTTCCGATATAATGAACAATAACGCCGCGTGATGATAAGATCGATTACGCGGCGATTGACAAAGCTTATTTAATAACAGGAGAGGACTATTGCATATGATTCGTGTTTGATATCAATCTATCACAAAAGCTTTAATATTTTGTTTTCATTTATTGTTCAATACACATTAGATATTCATAATAAACTAATACATACAATAGAACATGCCACTAAAAGCCTTATGGGCACAAGGTGTTTGAAAAAGCAAAAAAAAACTTGGATTACTTAGAACCGTAGTCCCGTATAGTAGCGGATAAGAATACCCACTCCCCCCATATGGAAGATATGGGGTGGTCGTGACGTGGTATGATAGTCGTGTTGTGACGTGGGTGCCGTAAGACCCGACAGAGGGAAACTAAGGCATAAGATGGGCAGCAGCATCTTTCTGATAACAGCGGACAGCACTAAAAACTGCGTTTGTGTCGTTGCTCATCAGGTGGACTGCTTGCTTGTCACCCTTATCCTATAAAAAATTACCACTTTGGGGATATTGACTGAAATATTTTAAACAAATAATATTCGCTAAAAGAGTCGTTCAGGTCATTCCTTCATCTAGTGGGTAGCGCCCTACACCGTTTTTCTTTATAACCGGTTTTGATTGTAACCGGTTTTCTTTATAAAAATATGATAAGGGAATTTTACGACCAAGAAAGGCTCATCATCAGGTGTAGTGGCGGTGTTAGAATATCCACCACTCCATAATATTGTCCCGTGAGTGTCGTAACGGAATCCCCTCTACAATGCAATCTATGGGGAGGCCTATGTTCAGTGGTGTGGAGATGGCTGTGAAGATGATAATGATGATGACGACGACGATGATCATGATGAAAGACTCGTCTTGGTGGCAATTTTACTATATGTACTATATTATTTCGGTGGAGCAACTTATTTGGATAGATTTTTTTTTTTGGTTTACCGGTATGAGACTACTAAATGAGAACCTTTCCTCCCCATTGTTTGTCGGTTCTTTGACCTTAGCCGGCCATTGCCACTTCAGCTTACTGACCCTTTGAGTTACTGAACTATTACTTCGTTATAAAAAAATACAACAGAATGTAAGAGATCAAAACGTACTTCAATAAAGGGAATCGAGCAATCGTGTTATAAAGTTAAAAAAAATCGCTGCATATTTCCTTTTTTCTATATATTTTTTCATTGGAGTACAAGATTTTGGTAATACAAGTGGTTAAATTAAAAAATTTGTACAACCGACTACAATATGCATAAAATAAGCACATAATCAATGTAGTCGAAGTCAATTAAATTCGTATTATTAAGGATAGCTCAAAAACTTTAGAAGCATCAGCTTTCAATTAAAAAGGAATTATCAAAATTGGTTCACCTAGAAAAAGTTCTGAGGTAACACGCATAAAAAAATACAGTCGAAGTATTCAACCTCAATCAAACTATATTTAACCGAGTTCAAAAAGGGGGTTTTTGAACTCGGTTAAAAATCGTTTGATTTTGGATTTGTATAAAAATTTTATGAAAACGTATGGTGGTGGCGAAAGACACTACTACCCCATTATATTATCAACGTGGTAGATACATGCTACATCTATATTATGGTTGTAGCAAAAATGAGTCGGCTCGAACAAGGAAGGACCACGTTCTCACAGATTACCATCGCAAAATAGCAGCTTACTTCTGCTGTGTTTCGTATGATGAGTGTAGAGAATCGGAAACCCTTTTTATTGTAACGAGGCATTCCATCGTAGTCCACAGGTGTGACAACGCATCTGTATTTGATTCTTAATCGAAGATAAATGTAAATGTCTGTGGGCTACAGAATCCACTTACCAGATGAACTGTGTGTTCGTTTGTCACCGCCATTCTACAAAAAAAAAACATTCCGTGTGCAGAGCCGAGAGTAAAAAACTGCGACTACCATACGTGGCAACTATAGCAAATATATCTATTCCCTGTGAGGCAATCCATGGGGGTGGCTTGTGTTCAGCAGTGTATTTTGATAGGCTGTAATGATTATGATGATGTTTGAAATTATATTGATTAGTGACATCTACCTTCATTGTGTGTTAAAATTAGGTATATGTTTATTATACTAATTATTAGAGCAATATTTTCCAACGCATTCTGATAATTTTTGAAATAAATTTAATTCCTATTGGTATCCTACCAGCGGGTTAGCCAACATTATATTCTAACATCGCTATAGTTCATAAAAGATAGCTTGATCTCTGCGACAGCTGTCACATCCACTAATTAGGTCGGCATGCCCATAAAGTATGACATTGACAGGTACTGCCTGTACTACTAAGAAATTCAGGACTTCAAAGGCGTGATTTTACTGACAGCTGTCGCAGAGATCAAGCTATCTTTTATGAACTATAGAGAAAAATATAAAAATAAATGAAATCAACCCTAAATCGCGTGATTGTCACGTGACTCAACGTTCATAAAATGTCGGTAACTATCGTAGAGTCACAGTCTAAACTTAGTAAACTTAGGCTCTGGTAGATGCATATTGGCTAACACCGCTGATGTAAAATAGCAATATTATTTAATTATTATAATAAATTTGTATTTAAAATACCCGGCCCGGTGTTGGAAATAGGTTAAGGAAATTTCGTTAACGTATTTTTAATAATACTAATGTTCACCTAATGGCCGAAATCCCACCGTAATTCATAAAATTTTTTGGTTTATATATTAAGGAAGCTGTATTTCACTTTTAAATGCACGTTGATATATAAGACACAGATATTTATATATAAAATACGCGTTTTTTGCCTTGACATACTCCAATCACTACTGAAGAGGTAAAACATTGGAACATTTCATTGAAACCACCCATTGCATACTTCTTTTCTATATATAATTTGTAATTTTCTATGGTGTTTAGTAAAGAGTATTAAATTAATTAATTAAAATCACAGCTTATCCAATCTATATGTGAGTAATTATTTGTTGGTTAAAAGTTAAACATCCTAATACAAAATATTGTTTATAAAAAAGATGTCATGAGTGACTGATTCATCTCGTCTATCAACACAGCTCAAACCGTTTGACGTAAAATTAAGAAGGAATTTTGGAAAATTCAACCTCTAAGAAGGTGAAATAGGGTGTTAAAAGCTTGTATGAAACTTTTATTTTGCAGGACGATTGACTCGGAACTTAAGTACGCTTTAAATAAAGAAAATTAGTACGTATTTTGCGATTCTTCAAAACATACCTCGATAAGGATATGCCAGAATACGTTCAAATTTGTTTCCAAAAAAATAAATGTTTTTTTGATTTAAAATCTGTTTCTAATACTCTTGACTTAAAACAATAAAATATCATTTTTTTATTTTTTAAACATAGTGAGCGCATAGCTTGGTCTAATACGAAATTTCGTCCGAATGGTTACAGCCGTTTCCGAAAATCCGAAATTACATACATACAAGAATTGCTTACACGCCTTGCCCGTTAATTCGTACAATTATTTAAGGGACATTTTTCGCTTAGCTTATATCAGTCCTATCATACCCTAACATATATCATTTACTAAAATAACGTTAATTATTACACTATTTTACGTAGGCCATGGATTCGCACAGAACTTTCGCATCGTCGCCGTTTGGTTGGGATAAAATATTATGATGTATGTACCTGCGTCAGTTCTGTTCAAATTACAGTTACAGTTGATTATGATAACCTCACGTCACGAATTTAAGAATGACATTGTACCTATTCAATATTCAGGTATATTTTAATGTTGTAGTCAACGGGTGTGGTTTGATATTTTTAACATAATGAAAGGATGTCACGCAACTGAAATCACGAAGACCTTATTTTTAATTTTTATGCAAATCAAAAAGCTTGTTTTGCACGCTTAGTCTTACTTTTTTTTGGAGTTGTTAAAGATGACTGTAGAAAGATTATAGCCTCTGACTCTGATATCTCATATATCTAATTTATACTTAGTAGAGCTTTGCTGCACCTATATTATAGTAGTAGCACCCATGGGTCGGCTCAACCAGGAAAGGACCACGCTCTCACAGAACACCAGCGTAAAGTAGCAGCCTAATGCTGCTGTGTTTTGTGTGACGGTTGTAGAGAACCGGAGACCTTTTTTACTGGAAACGAAGCATTCCATCTTGGTCCTCAGGGGTGACAACGCGTCTGCATTTTGATTCTTAATCGAGGATAGATGTAGATGTCGTTACATCCACTTGGGTGGTAGGCTATACACGATTAGGTGGATTTTGTGCTTGTTTGTATTCCCAAAGAAATGTGCACATCTGATATAAAATACCACGCCGTTTACCTCGCAGCCTTGCGAGCCAAATGAGTCAGATGAAGATGTAAAAGTCGTTTGGCTGATGTCTGAAGTCATCGCGTTGCAATTTCTTTGCATCTTATCCACTTATGGAGAGACTGAACGGAAGATGTTAAATTATTGTGAAACCAATTTAGACTTTAAATTCCAAAAGTTCAACGATATACTCGTGCTACTTATTAAACCAGAGTAATTTGTTCTTTAACAACTGCGGAGCGTACAAAACATAATGTAAAATAAACCCTAGCAGCTAGGAACGATCGCAAACATCTGTTATGCGAGCATTATATTACAGCCTTGAAATGTCGGGTTTTCGTCTAAGCATTGTTTTTGGCTTTTACTATACAAGATTAAAACTACTTTTACGGATTTTATCGCGTTTATTTTTACTTTTTATTTTTAATTCCCGACGTTTCGGGCGCTTTCCAGCACCCATGGTCACGGGGGACTGAGATGACTGACGTCCCGATGTCATTGTTAAACCCGGAGTACCTTCAGCTTTTTTAATTATTGTTTATGGTAATTAAAAAAGCTGAAGGTACTCCGGGTTTAACAATGACATCGGGACGTCAGTCATCTCAGTCCCCCGTGACCATGGGTGCTGGAAAGCGCCCGAAACGTCGGGAATTAAAAATAAAAAGTAAAAATATACGCGATAAAATCCGTAAAAGTAGTTTTAATCATGTGTAGTGTTCGCGTAAATATAAGAAATCATTATTTTACTATACAAGTCATATTGAAAAAAGCATGAGCAGTCGTAACATTTTTCATTCCCTTCCCTTGGCCTTAATTTAGTCTATTGTCTGGAAATACCAATTCTGGTTTTAATAAAGAAATGTCTAAGATTTTTCACAAGGTTATTAGTGAAAAACCTTGGACCTTTCTTTAAAAAAAAGGTATAGCTTAAAGAAAAAGTTATACTCGTAGCTGAGACTTGTGGCTTGTTTTCCCCATTCACATTTTTAACAATTTCAAACTAAATCAGATATTTCTGAAAGGATTTTTATGTACCTTTAATTTTTTTAAATACTATAACTGCTAAAATAAATCAATGGTATACTTTGTAAATATTATCAGGGGTTTCTCTACACTTAATAATAGAACTAGACTAGACTTCTCCTAGACTAGACGATACAATTTGATAATAATCCTTTTCCCGTACCTATTTCTGCGGCCAAATAGCGGTGCCTGTACCGCTGGGATCAGGTCTGAAGAGTAGAGAAAGCTAGAAAAATTACAGGGTGTTAGTAGAAAAAGCTGTAAAAATTACAGGCTGTTAGTAGAGAAAGCTAGAAAAATTACAGGATGTTATACTCCGGCCGCTGAGTTATTACCGATTTGACACATGACGAACTGACGATACTAGTGAAGTGACTGAACCAGTAACCCTAATATCATTTGGGAACAGTTTGTTTTTAAATATTCTAGTATAGTGTGTAATTAAATAAAATCAAAACAATAATAGTTAAAAACACAGGTTCTTTATTAGGTGGAGTATCCTTGATGGGCGTAGATAATTGGTGGAGGACATATCAAAATAAAACAAATTTGTAAACACTGTTACACATTTTAATGAATGGAGTAGGTACAAGATGTTTTAATAAATGACTACCTATCATTTATTAAAAAAAATTGGTTGCCTGTAAAGTCGGTATACGGGCGAAAGTTTTACGTGACAACGACTTTGAGTGGTAAAATAATTTTAATGTGAATATTCATTCGTATAGTAGGAAGAAGGATGAAATAACACTTTTTATGTCTGTCTCTCTCGCTCTTAGGCGGGCTAACCATGCCCGAGTGGAAGGGACGCGTGCCTCTCACTCGCTCTCATTGTGAGCGCATAACGTGAGCGGAGCGTAACGCAGTTTCTTGAAGTGTCACCCGGCAAACCAATTTATAAGACGTTGTCACGTCAACAATTATTCAGACTTTTTTTTTTTTTTTTTATAGAAGAGGGGGCAAACGAGCAAGCGGCTCACCTGATGTTAAGTGACTACCGCCGCCCATGATCAACCGCAACACCAGGAGAATTGCGGGTGCGTTGCCGGCCCTTTAGAAAGGAGTAAGCTCTTTTCTTGAAGGTCCCCAGGTCGTATCGGTCCGGAAAAATCGCCGATGATAAACTATTCCACAGAGAGGTTGTACGTGGAAGAAAACTCCTTGGGAAACGTACAGTGGTGGACCGCCAAGCATCCAGATGGTGTGGATGGTATCGGGACGTTTGCCGTGTCGTGCGTTCACGAAATTTGGCGGCTGGGATTAATCCGAACAATTCCTCAGAGCACTCCCCGTGATAGATGCGATAAAATACGCAAAGAGATGCAACATCTCTTCGCAACGCCAGTGAATCGAGCCGATCGGAAAGCACTCCGTCGTCGACGATTCGAGCCGCTCTGCGCTGGATGCGGTCAAGTGGAAGGAGCTGGTACTGGGGAGCCCCAGCCCAGAGATGGGAACAGTATTCCATGTGCGGCCGAACCTGCGCCTTGTAAAGTTGCAGGCGGTGTGCCGGCATGAAATACTGTCCCGCTCTGCTGAGCACGCCAAGCTTTTTAGAGGCCAATTTGGCCTTCCCTTCCAAGACTATGAACCAGATTCGCCAGAGCTGTCATCGCTATCAGTCACTTGTATGACAATTTCATTCTCTATAATGGTGTCCACTCTTATATCGCGTTCATAATCTTCTGTTATTAGTTTTCGAGTCTTTTCGAGTCTTTTCGACGACCTTGACCCAATCTTCTTTCGTTATTTTGCTGCAAGCATCTTTTAATAGACCCATCATTTTATTAGTACTGAATGGCGGAGTCGTATTATTACGAGCTTTGTAACCTGTAATGTAAACATTAAATAACGTTAATTTAATACATTAAATAAACGAAATGTTACACAATTACCTACATGTAAGGGACATGAGATATTTATTTCTTAGTTATGTATCTTTTTACTTATATGCTGAATATTGGATGTTATAATAGTACAAATTATTCATATTCATAACTTATACGATAAAAAACAATACCTTTGATTTGTGCCCATATTAGCTCAATGGCATTGTACTGGCAGTGATAAGGCGGAATTCGAAGTACCCGATGTCCATGTGCTAGAGCTATCTCATCTACTTCATAACGGACTCTTGATGTTTTATCTTCGCGTACCAACTTTACTAAGTCAGACTTTAGCATTTCGGCAGTAGTTTCAATTCCATTTTGGTGTAGCCATGCTACGAGATCAGCTTTCTTGTCGGCCTGAGTAGGCGCTTTATTCACTTGTTTCGAGTGATATGAAGCGTTGTCCATTAATATGATAGAAGGCTCTGGCAGGCTGGGTAATAATTGATTTTCGAACCAATTCGTAAAAGTGTCTGTATCCATCTCCTCGTGGTAATCGGAAGTACTTTTTGACGCGAAAGCCAGCAGTCCATTTTCAAAGAAACCACTTCCAGCAGAACCGGCGTGACAAATTATCAGTCGCGATCCTTTTCCAATTGGAACCTTTGAGGTTGATGCTTTTGTTTCGTCAGTCCAAGAGCGTGACACAGTGTGGTTCGCATTTAACCATGTTTCGTCAACAAAAACGACGTTGTCCCAATACTCGATTTTTCTGGCTTCTCTTAAAAACTCGCTCCTTTTAATTATTAAATCAAATCTTTCCATTAATATTTTCCTTTTATTCGTTTTTTTTATATTCAAACCCAATTGTGTGCAATAGTTTTGACAACGCCGTTTTACCGCCTTTAAACAAGCCAGCTTCTTTTAAAGAGACCAAAAGCAAACGTCTAGTTGGAAACTCGTTCCTAGTATAAGAACCATATATGTGGTTTCTTATTGCATCTGCATCAAAAACATCAACACCTGTCACGAGCTTTTGTCTTCGTTTTTTCTTAGGAGTGCGTAAAACATTATCTTCACTTCCAGAAGCACCAAATTTTTCTTTATTTATATTATATAGTGTTTTTGCACCAATTCGAAGAGCTTGTGAAACTCGATCTTTCAATTGAGTGACAGAAATCAAAGGGCCGCCATTTTGTGACTCACGCTCAAAGTAATCCTGTAGCTTTAGTACAAGCTCACGACATTGACTATTCAATGTTTTTCCTCGTTTCGGCATTTTCAACAAAATTACCAAACACAAACAAAATTAGTCCAATAAAGCGCAAGGATAAACAGGAGAAAGCCGAGTCAAAAAACAACGGTTACACAAGAGAACGTAGTCTGTGCGCACGAGAGTACGGAAGACGACTAAACAGATTAAAATAGCGGTGGTAAGGGTGTTGCCAGAATAGTATCGCCAATTACTTAAAAAAATACACCTATAACATTGCTTAATTGAGGGAGAAAATTATATTTATTAAATGTTGTTTTATATATTATGAATGTTAAAAATTATACATAATCATTTTAATTGTATTTATTTTTAAATCATAGAAAACAGTATTTCTGTTTTTGGATCACACATAAATCTTAAAAATCATAGAGATACTGGCAACACAGTGCAATTAGGAGACGCAAAAAAATGGTAGCATTATAGTCTAGTTGCTCGAAGGAATAAGTAAAATAAAAATATCCAAATAAAATAAATATCATATCTATTCCAATGAATTCGGACCGAATACTATCAAGCACATCACTATGAAAACTAGACGCACGATGTAACTTTGTACAAGCGCGCCTAAGAACAAAAAATAAATGTTTTCATATTATTTACAAACTATTTTAAGTTTTGAAACAGAGTTTATTGGAAAATTACTTGATTCTGACATTTTGACATAAAGTTTTATATTAAAGAGGTATTCTAAATCATTCGGCAAATGTGTCGCTCGTGCAAGGTTATATCGATTAATTTAAGAATAATCTGTCAAATCGGTAATAACTCAGCGGCCGTACTATAGTAGAGAAAGCTAGAAAAATTATAGGGTGTTAGTATAGAAAGCTGGAAAAATTATAGGGTGTTAGTAGAGAAAGCTACAAAAATTACATGGTGTTAGTAGAGAAAGCTACAAAAATTACATGGTGTTAGTAGAGAAAACTAGAAAAAATTATAGGGTGTTAGTAGAGAAGGCTACAAAAATTACAGGCTGTTAGTAGAGAAAGCCAGAAAAATTATAGGGTGTTAGTAGAGAAAGCTACAAAAATTACAGGCTGTTAGTAGAGAAAGCCAGAAAAAATTATAGGGTGTTAGTAGAGAAAGCTACAAAAATTACAGGGTGTTAGTAGAGAAAGCTAGAAAAATTATAGGGTGTTAGGTATTCCATCGTGGCCTTCAGAGGTGACAACGCATCTAAGTAGTCTTCTTTGTTTAAAGTCGGTCACAAATGTGTTCATGTGCGACCTAAGTCATTTACCGTTTGGTGGAGTGTCTCTCTTGGACACTTCAATTTATAAAAAAAAATATGTTATTATTTCCTACTTTTGTGTTACGTCTATATCTTTCTTACTAATATTAAGTAACTACGCGTAACTACTAGGCAACGAATATTTAATTACAGTGCTATAAAAATAATTTAAAAGTTTGACGTGATAAATACGTGGTAACATCAAAAACCGTGAAGTGTTGGCGTAAGAATATTCATTACTCTCTGTCGTCCCGTGGATATCGTAAAAGGCGACGGAGGGAAACTAAGGAGATAGCTAGCAGGGTCTTCCTAAAGTAAAAAAGTAAAGTTACAGCCTATATACGTACTACTGCTGGGCACAGGCCTCCCCTAATTTCTGAGAGGGTTTTAGGGAAAGGAAGTGTTCGCCGCGCTGCCCCAATGCGTGTTGGCGGACTTCACATGTCATCGACATTTTTTTTCTTATTCCTCAGACATGCAGTTTCGTCACGATGTTTCCCTTCACCGCCGACCACGTGGTAAATCAGCACTTAAAATTGTAATTAGCAATTTCATTGGTGCCGGCGGGGATCGAACCCGGGTTACTCGCGTTCTGTTATATTTACAGCGAGCGTTAACCATCTGAGCTACCACGGCTCTTCCTTATAACACTAAAATAATAAAAACTTCGTCTACCAAGCGCGACAACTATGCCCAATACCTTCCCTGTAAGGTAATCTATAGGGGAGGCCTTTATCAGCGGTGGACTTTTATGGGCTGTAACGGTAACTTCACAACCATTACTTTGACTATTTCTATCAGGTTAGGTGTTAATTTAAAGTAAAATAAAATATTCTTTTACTAAAAAAATATCTATTAACTACCAATTCGCCCGTCAACCACTTCAACTAAGCTTAACCCTCAAGTTCCTGCCACCTATATTTGTAACGCAAGTACCTGCCCGCGGTCATAGTGACTCCTACATTAAAACCACGTTTTTTATGTAATATGAGTCAATAATGTAATAAATAATAAGTAAAACGCACTTTAAAATTATAATAATGATATTAAAAAGAAAAAAAAACTAAATAACATCACATTTTCTTCTATGAAATGACAAAAACATAAATGCAGGCATCTTTCTCTCAAAATTAACAATCATCTTTAAATAATGTGATCAATCAAAATAGGAACTTAAAATTAGAGCAATTTGCACTTTTTTTCTTAATATCTATAAACATTTGAACAAAACAAAGTTATAAAAATATAAAAATTATGAACATTTGATAAAAATTGCAGAGGGTAAAGTTCACAATTTTTCATGACAATTTTGGCACATTTTTTGTCGCACTCCAAAGAGATGGGTTTTTACGCATAAAACATAGGTGAAATGTTTTGCGTCTTTTCTTGGGATCGCAAGTTGTTTTACGTTTTTCTAGTTTATCCAAGCAAGCCATCACCCAAGCTAAACGCGTGCATGTGTAGCCTCGCTGAGAGCATGCGTGACACTAACCGACAAGTAGAAAAGGTACATAGACGCACGCCAACGCGCGTAGCCGTTTAACGGAAAAAATCAAATTCAAATATTCGGCGGAGTCACGGTGACCGCGGGCAGGAACTTAAGGGTTAAATAAAAACTAAGATTAAATGTTTGAACTTAGGAATTGTTAATTTGTGTTACAGTACGTTTGCACTGAGAAAAATCCAACACGTAATGTTTTGAAACAAATCGCATAAAATATATCACACAACATGTTTTGTTGATGGTGGCGTTCGCACTCACAAAAACTGTGTAAAATTTTCAACAGATATTCAAACTTATCTTTCGACATGACAATATTTCTACAAACTTGTTTTCAAACATTTTGTTTTTGTAGTTATAAATATTTAATATAGTTAAAATATGTAATGTACAATAAAATGTCAAACATATTTCATTACAACATGTTCTTTGGCAATATGCAAACACTTTGATACATTAACAGAAAACAGTGTTTAAAACATGTTTTTTTTTTGTGAAAATCGCGTCAGTGCAAACTCACGATTAACGATAATCGATTCACGAATTCAAGCCCATCACTTTAATTTTGCAGTTACCATCCAAACCCTTAACCAGACTCGTTTCCTCAGAATGAGAATCAGCAATTAGCACTATTTGGGTGTCTTAAGGTGACATAGTAGTAGTTGACTACTTGATGAAACTGATTTAAAAAGGCAAGCAACAGGCTTTCTAAACATATCTTATCTTTTACAGGAAATGGACAACGAACAACCTCATCAGGAGTTGGTGAAGTGCGTGGTAGTGGGAGACACTGCAGTGGGCAAGACACGGTTAATTTGTGCTCGCGCGTGCAATAAACATGTCTCACTTTCACAACTTATGACCACGCACGTGCCGACGGTGTGGGCCATTGACCAATATAGGATTTATAAAGATGTAAGTATGATCAATGTAACTCCAACAGTACATAGTATAGTGCTAAACGTACTTTTACGTGGTAAAGCCATGCTGTGGCTACCTATGTTAGTAGTATAGTTGTAGCAATAGATCGGCTCGACTGCGGAAGGATCCCGCTCTCACAGAATACCAGCGTAAAACGGTAGCTTAACGCTGCTGTGTCCCGTATGCTGAGTGTAGAGAACCAGAGACCCTTTTTACTGGAAACGGGGCATTCCATCTTAGTCCTCGGAAGTGACAACTAATATTCATTTCATTTCTTAATCGAGGTTAAATGTAGGTGTCTATGGGCCACAGCATCCACTTATCATTAGGTGGACTGTGTGCTCGTTTGTCAAAATCTCCCTTTTTTTCAGTGGCCAAATTGGGCAGAAGTCTTAGTTGCTATTTTAACGTGTTGATATAATAACGTTGTATTTAACCTTATTCTATAAAAAAAAAGTAATACCAGTTAGTGTATTCTTATAAAAGCATACAGTAATAGATTAAGAAAGATTTATAAGGAATTTTTGAGTGGCAAAGAATATACTCGTAGTAATAGTTTCGGATATATTTCATGTCATTATCATCGTAGCTGGCTTGTAAACAGTCGTTGTGTTACTAGAGTCTCATAATCATAACATCCGCTACTAAACACAGGCATCATCTGCAGATTAAAAAAAGTTAAAGTTACAGCTTATTTACGTCCCACTGCTGGGCACAGGTCCCCTCTCATTTTTGAGTGGATTTTAGGGCAAGTATCTGCCGCGCTGCCCCAATGCGTATTGGCGAACTTCACATGTCTACGAAATATGTTTTTTCTTATTTCTCAGACATGCAGGTTTCCTCACGATTACGTTCACCGCCGAGCGCGTGGTAAATCAGCACTTAAAATTGTAATTAACAATTTCATTGGTGCCAACGGTGATAGAACCCGGATTGCTCGCGTACTGTGAAATTTACAGCGACTGCTAACCATCTGAGCTACCACAGATTATACAGAGCATAATATCAGCTCTCGACATGTTTTGTCTAGCATTCAAGTGACTGCTTGCGGTACATTACGCTGCTCGTTACGGGCCTACCACTTAAGTGGAAATATAACCTCAAATGGCTTAGCAAGATCCACCATTATGCCGAAAATATTGCAGCATTAATTTTGAAATAAATATATGGTAAAGTTGAGGATTAATGTTAAGTACTATGTTAGACGAGTTGTTTCCTGCCGCCCGATTCCAAGCTTCAGGACGCCGATAGTTTAGGTAATTTCTTTTTAGAGTGAAAATAATGGTAATTTAAAAGTTAGTTCAGTTAGTATGCAAAGTTCCATGATCTTATTTAAATTATTTTATGAATAACAGCGGTTTATTGTTCAGTGTGGAGGTAACTTTGAATTTTTTTTCTATCGAGAAAATTTTACGTAATCATGTTTTCGTCTAACATAATACTTAACATTAATCCTCAACTTAACCATAAATTTATTTCAAAATTAGTGCTGTAATATTTTCGGTATAAAGGAGGATCTTGTTAAGCCATTTGAGGTTATATTTCCCCTTAAGAATGTTTTTTCTTCATCAATTGTCGATTCTTCGAACTATTTGTCACTTAAGCTCACTGCAACTTGCACGTGCAATGATCCCGCCCCGTGATCCATATTATGTATTTTAGTTCATACTTAATGCATTATATGTTCCCCCAGTTCATTATATTTATGAACCGGTTGTTAAATATAAAAATTCCTTTTTAATTTCAACTATTTGAATATCTTGTATTTCGCTGCAAAGTGCATTGCAATTAAATGGCGTTTGCGTTGCACGAATGAAGATATTACTCGATATAAAATGTGATAGGAAAGATCAGACGTTGTCCTGAACTATTGCGAAAGTTCTAGTAATATCTAGATTCAGTGCTAGTGCAATCAGCACCATCTTGACGGAAATAGTGTTACCATGTTATAAGTTTATTATAAATAAACTGTTTTTTTTCTAAATTCACCAAAAAGTATGAAGTTGCTTTGTCTAAAACAATTAAGTTAAAAATTGTGTTGTACATTAAGAAAAATTAATCAATAGGAATTTAGGTTTGTTAACATTTTTAAGATTTTGGTATTTACTTTTCTTTTAATTCCTTCTTTTTTTAAGTTCGATGGTTGATTATTGGATAATGGACATTATTATTATTACGATAAGGATAACCATTAGTTTTAGGCGAATTTTAGAGTTTCCTCCCACTTGATGGAGTGATGACCTGGTAAGACATGCAGAAATTCGATGTATGCAGGTGGCTCAGGACTATACTTTGCGCCATTACTTGGAGGTGGTCCATGCTTAGCAGTGGACTTGTGAAGGGCTGTAATGATGATGATAATCTTACTCACTTTAATAAAAAAAGACTCTAACACTATAGCTTAAATACGAGATCATCAATAAACCACATTTTTTTAAATAATACGACGACAGACTAGCCTTTGTCAAAGGCTAAGCAATTGTGTACATTCCAATATTAGTCAATAATAAGCTTGTCACGTCGCTCCATCGAGTCCGACGAACATATTATAGCAGTGGCAAAATATGACGGCAAAGTTCACTCCGATCAAACAAAGTAATAGAATTGATTGATACATAGCATGAAGTCACAATGGGGTTATTCGGCTTGGTGTAAGATATTGTTACGAGCTTGAGGTTCGTGACAATAAAAATTGCCGATAAAATTACCTAAATTAACACTTTAATTTACTTTACACAAATTAAAGTTAAAACACTAATAATTAAACACACTAATTCACTTAATTCCGCTCCGAAGCTTCGCTTGTGTCGCCGAGTTGAACTCTGTCTCGATCGCATCTTGCGCCACCTATTTATTTAAATTAGCAAAATATCCGGAATGTTCAAGTAAACACGCGTAAGGTACTGAGAGTTCGAGTATAGATTTTCTCTGCAAAGTTCCCCTCGCTCTCGTTCCTGACACTAGATGGCGCTAGTTGACTTATTCACACAACACTGCCCCCTCCTAAGACATGCTCGTCCCGAGCATTATCGGTCCCATAATAACGCGCCAAGCGATCCACATGGACGATCTTAGGAGTCCCTCTTGCGCCTTTCTGTATCCGGTAGGTCACATCGTTGATCCTGGTTACAATCCGGTACGGGCCGTCCCATTTAGCTTGAAGCTTAGGAGATTTCCCTTTGCTGCGGACTGGATTGTGCAACCACACTAATGAACCTTCGTTGAACCCTTTATTGTTCATTTTGCGGTCATACCGGGTTTTCATTTTCTCAGACATTTGCTGGCCCGATTGTCTGACGTGCTCATAAATGTCATTCATTTTGTTCCGCAAGTCATATGCATAATCGGTTATACTGCGTGGGGCATCAGGTGGTATCCCAGTGATCAGGTCTGCAGGCAGCCGTAATTCTCTTCCGAAGTTTGTGAAAGCTGGTGTCACTGCTGTACTTTCGTGAACAGAACTTCGATATGACAACAAAAACGGTTGTATGTGCTTGTCCCAATCTCGTTGCCGATTGTCTACAACTTTTGCTAGGTACCTCTCCAATGTCTGATTAAATCGTTCCACCATTCCATCAGATTGCGGGTGATAAGAAGTCGTTCTTGTTTTATGAGTACCCATAACTCGGCAAGTTTCCTGGAATATTTGAGACTCAAAATTCCTTCCTTGATCGCTGTGAATCTCTAAAGGTACTCCAAAACGACAAAAGACTTCATGAACTAGTTTATCTGCAACTGTTGAAGCTTCTTGATTTGGAATGGCGAAAACTTCTGGCCACTTAGTGAAGTAATCTATCACAACCATGAAATACTTGTTACCGCTTTCACTCTCCGGAAACGGCCCCGCCACGTCAATGGCTATTCTCTCCCATGGTGCACCAACATTGTACAACTTCAATGCACCTCTACTACGAGTCTGAGGTCCCTTTACAGCCGCACAACTTGTACATTTGCGACACCAGTCCTCGACATCGTTTCGACAGTGGACCCAGTAAAACCGTTCTCGGATCTTCAGTAGAGTTCGTTTAACTCCCAGATGGCCTCCTGAATAATCATTATGGTACAGCTGTAGAACATCTGGTACTTTAGCTTTAGGGACAACCATTTGTAAATGACAGCTGTCTCCCCGAACATTTTCCCATTTTACGGCACAGAACTCCATCCTGAAGCAGCAAGCTATCCCACTGGGCCCAATAGCTTTTAGTGATCGAACTCATCGCTGAGACGTCGCTCCACTTGGGCTTGGGAGCACTGGCCTTCATCCATTCCAGGATCGGCTTGATGTCCGGATCTTCCTGCTGTGCACGTTGTAAGCTGTCCTTCCACTCGTTGCTGAGGTGGTCTGCCCTGAGCATCCTCACGGATACCACTCCCTTACTCTCTTGCCTAGTACAATGTTTGCAATCTTCAGGACAAGGTCTTCGTGATAATGCATCCGCGTTGCCATGAGATTTCCCGCTGCGATGTTCGATCTCAAAGTCGTATTCCTGCAGTAGTTCAATCCACCTCGCAACTTGTCCTTCTGGATTTTTAAACTGCAATAGCCATTTTAGTGCAGCATGGTCAGTTCGTAAGTGAAATTTTCGCCCCAGAAGATATTTGCTAAAATGCTGCAACGACTTTACCACAGCTAGCAATTCGCGTCTTGTGACACAATAGTTCCTTTCCGGTTTTGACAACGACTTGCTGAAGTACGCTATCACGACCTCTTGGTCACCATTCCGTTGAGACAACACACCGCCAAGTCCTATATCACTTGCGTCTGTGTCAACTACAAATTCTTTGCTTGCATCAGGGTATCCCAAAATAGGTGTTTTGCACAGACGGTCCTTGAGCTCCTGGAATGCGATATTACAACTTTCATCCCAGCAGAAATGTCGCTTCTCCTCGGTTAGCTTATGCAGAGGTGTGGCTATATCTGCAAAGTTCTTCACAAATCGCCGGTAATAGGAGCACAAACCCAAAAATGCTCTAACCTGCGTCTTGTCTTTTGGAACCGGCCAATCCTTTACAGCTGCAATTTTCTCTGGATCCGTGCGGATACCTTCTTCCGACACTACATACCCCAAAAACTTGACTTGCCGTTTGAACAGTGAACATTTCTTCGGACTCAGCTTGAGATTGGCACTCTGAATCTTCATGAGCACGCGTCCCAGGTTTTCAAGGTGTTCCTCAAATGTACGGCCCACGATGATGATGTCATCCAAGTAGACCAGACAGGCATCGCCAATTAGCCCGGTAAGTACAAGTTCCATCAGCCTTTCAAACGTTGCTGGAGCATTGCACAACCCAAACGGCATTACTTTGAATTGCCACAGACCCTTTCCCGTCGAGAACGCAGTTTTCTCCTTGTCCTTAGAGTCAATTTCAACTTGCCAGTAGCCACTTTTTAGATCCAGCGTGCTAAACCATTTCACTCCTGTAAGCATGTCCAACGTGTCATCAATTCTTGGCAAGGGATAGCTGTCCTTCTTTGTAACGTCGTTCAGACGGCGGTAGTCAACACAAAACCGCATGCTGTCATCCTTCTTCTTTACCAGCACCACGGGTGAACACCATGGACTAGATGAAGGTTCAATAACACCATCCTTCACCATTCCCTCAATCATGGTTTCCACTTCCTTTTCACGTGCTACCGGCAATCTTCTTGGCCGCTGACGGATAGGCAATTCCTCTCCTGTGTTTATTTTGTGTTGAACTAAGCCAGTCTTTCCTATGTCAGCATCGTTTGACGAGAATACATCGGCGTACTTGAGTAACAACTTCTTCGCCTTGACCAATTCGTTCGGGGAGAGAACACTGCGACAGTCTTCCAAAAGTGTGGTCACTCTCGTTTCTGAAACCTTGCTGGGGGTCCCACTCGATATATATTGGCACCCACGTAACCAATCCACTTCCTCACAAGTGCCAACCAGTGTGCCTTTTTCTGTAATCTGTTCCCGGTCGCAAAGGTTCAACACACGTATTCTTGAGATGTCAGTGGTTCTGACCAAGGTTCGAGCTACTTTCCATGGAAGGTCATTGTTTACCCTTTCCACAAGTACACAACGGTGAGCTTGCCCAGCGTTTTGGGGAAGACTAACCGGAACAATCGTTTCCGATCTCGGCGGGAGAACAATCTTCTTAATGCTGTACACGTTCCCAGGTAACGCACCTTCCATAAAAAGTTCCTCCTGTCCACATTTCAAAACACCTTGCTTAACGTCGATCTCACAACAATTATTCCTCATAAAGTCTAGGCCTAGGATGCAGTCGTCCATTATATCAGCCACGATGACATTATGCAGGTAGATCACGTTGCCAAGCTTCAACTCCATCTCCTTCTCTCCACGGACGGGTATACGCTGACCGGTGGCTGTTACCAAATTAATGCGTTCTCGGTTGTATGCGGAGTCCCCAAGGAACTGACTTATAAGTTGGGAACTAACAACCGTACGAGAGGCTCCAGTGTCTATGGTCAGTTTACACGGCATTCCGTTGACCTCGCCCTTGATGATTAGACTGTTCCCATCATGGGTTTGAGAGATCGAGATCCTTGGGGCTCTTTTAACATCAGCCAGCACCCGCCCCGCAGTTCTGGCTTTTACTCGTTTCCCTGCTGCTGCTGGGCGGTGCTGTTGGCCGCACTACCCTCCTGGGATCGTTCACCTTCCCTTTCTAGGGTTCACTTAGGGCAGCTGGATCGAAGATGGCCCTTTTCCCCACAGCCATAGCACCTAGGGCTGTATCCTTTGTTGCGGTCGCGAACTGTAGCTGCTGCAACCTCCCTGACGCGATGGGAACGATGATCCTGCCGCACGGCTTCTACCTCCAGTGCATGGGCCAAGGCGTCCTTAAGCGTCTCGTGGTGCCCGAGCCTCACAGCAGCTCTGACTTCCAGGTCGCGGATGCCGTCGGTGAATGTCTGCACCAGGTTCCCTTCAATGAGCGCAGGTACAGACCGGTATGCTTTCCGCACCAGCTTCTCCACCTCTAGAGCCCACTGCTGCAGGTTTTCGTTGATGCGCTGCACGCGATCTTTAAGCTGCGCACGAAAGACGTGTTCCAGGTGAGCGTCGCCATATCTCGCCTCCAATGCCTCGAGGAGTTGCTCATAAGTCACTTCCTCACCGAGAGCTTCCAGAACTGTTAAGGCCTGGTCGCGCAGGCCTAGTGTGAGAGCAGTCATGGCCTGACTTTTGGCCAGCCGTTCGCCTTCATAACAGCCTCGAACTGGATTTTGTAGGCTGACCAGGAAGAGGTACCGTCGAACGGTGGCACCTTGAACCCACGTAGCGAAGATGTTGTAGCTACTACGGGAGCTGTAGCTCCATCTCCAAGTTTGAGTTCGTCGGGTGATTTCTTCATGTCAGCCATTACGTTGTCAACCCGATGGTTTACTTGGTCGATTCGGGTTTCAGCTTTCGCGATTTGGGTTTCAGCTTCCGACAGGCGGTTGTCATGCAGAGCAACCCTATCCTTCACCTCCTTTATCTCCTTCCCGAAGGTAGCGTGAAGGTCCTTCATGAGGAGCATCTGCTCCTCCAACCGACGGGCCTGGTCTTCCTGTCGGCGGGCTTGTTCCTCCTGTCCGCCCCGCAGCTGCTCTTCCAATCGGCGTGCCTGTTCCGTCTGCTGGCGAGCCTGTTCCTCCTGTCGGCGAGCCTGTTCCTCCTGCTGCTCTTTCAACCAACGGGCCTGTTCCTCCTGTCGGCGAGCCTGTTCCTCCTGCTGCTCTTTCAACCAACGGGCCTGTTCCTCCTGTCGGCGAGCCTGTTCCTGCAGCATCACCATCAGGGCACCTAAGTCAGGTGCTACAGACGTAGAAGCTGCTGACGGACCGGCTTCCGTGGCCGGCGGCTGGCCCTCAGACATCTGCGGCGTTGCACCACCAAATCTCCTCTGGTCCGTCTCCTGCTGGCGTTGACTTCGGGTACGGACACCCTCCGTTTCCTCCTTAGGTAAAATCGGCATTATTTTATCCCACTTCTGACACCAATTGTTACGAGCTTGAGGTTCGTGACAATAAAAAATGCCGATAAAATTACCTAAATTAACACTTTAATTTACTTTACACAAATTAAAGTTAAACACTAATAATTAAACACACTAATTCACTTAATTCCGCTCCGAAGCTTCGTTTGTGTCGCCGAGTTGAACTCTGTCTCGATCGCATCTTGCGCCACCTATTTATGTAAATTAGCAAAATATCCGGAATGTTCAAGTAAACACGCGCAAGGTACCGAGAAATCGAGTATAGATTTTCTAGAAACTTAGTTCTTCGGGTGGCGCTGTCGGTCGAGAGATCTGTGATGTCATTCTCTGCAAAGCTCCCCTCGCTCTCGTTCCTGACACTAGATGGCGCTAGTTGACTTATTCACACAACAATATTATGTATGAAAAGTGTTTACATTGCACGATACTCAGTTAAGACTTTTTGGAAAAAATTGTGAGAAAATTGGTAAGTGGTTATGGAACAATCACTTTAAACATGCACACAAGATGTTTAAAACTATTTTTATTGAAATTATTTATTCTTTTTTTTTTCTATTTTTTATTATAAGTAACACTCTATCTCTGAGGTAAATATAAGCAAAATGTACAATTACTATACATTGTTATTTTGCAATATATGTCCAAATTTGCATAGAAGGTTCAGAATAACTAATATAGGCGAATGGTGAAGAAAAGTTATTTAAAAAAAATCAAACATTCTGTGTGTTCATTCATTCATGTTTTAAATTCAGAACGCGTAATTATTTTTTAAACTAATTTTCATTTATAAATATCTAACACTATTTTACTACGCACGCAAACATTCCTAAGGGTCGCTCGGTGGGCAAAATCGTTGTGAATTGAAACGCACACAGTGCGGGTATTGTTGCCCGTAAATCACATTTAATGTAGGATAATTTCAAATAAAAGTACAAGCATTATTTACTCGTATTTTCAAAAACTATCATAACGGTATATCATTATTTATATATTTGATCTTAAATATAAAATTTGGATACTCTTTGATAAATAACCCTCTATACCTTATCATTGTAATTGCAGCATGATTACCTAGTATTTTATTTTACAATCGTGTTGATAGATTTGATATTAGATATCATTATAAATTAATTTATAAATTAAATATATATATATATATATATATATATATATATATATATATATATATATATATATATATATATATATATATATATATATATATATATATAATAGAAGCAACTGCAAGGCCAATACATTATTACAAAGAAATAGAATATTACATAATGCTTACAGTTTTTTTTTTCTACCTACAGGTCCTAGAAAGATCTTGGGAAGTTGTCGACGGAGTAAACGTATCGCTTAGGTTGTGGGATACCTTCGGCGACCATGAAAAGGACAGAAGATTTGCATATGGAAGGTAATTTTCCAACGAATGACAATATTTTTTCACATTGGTATAGCTATGTTAGCTATGCTACACTACAGCTATGTTACACTAACGGGGAGAGGAGCATGCTTTAATTAAAATTGAAGTGACAAACGAGCTTAAAGTCCACTTGATGGTAAGTAGCTACTGCAGGTCATGAATACCTGCAGTCATCTCCAAAAAAGCCACGGATAAATAATAATAATAAAATTTATTTCAGCAAATAGACTTAGTTTACAGACATTAGTGGCCGAATTCTCCTTATAAGCAATAAACGGATGTGTTGTAACTTCTGAGAACTAAGATGTCGTCATTTGCCATTTAAAATACAGTATTCTTATACTTTCAATATGTATTAGGACTTCTCTTCTCCCTTGGAGTCTGTCAGGATTGGTACCACTTACCTATTTCTGCAGACATAAAGCAGTGCTTTCGACCGAAACACAACAAACTATTCCTATATATATTATATAAAGGTATATTTTTTATAAAATAAGTGTGACAAACGAGCACGCAGTCCATCTGATGGTAAGTGGATGCTGTGGCCCATAGATATCTACATTTATCCTCGTTTAAAAATCAAAATGCAGATGCGTTGTCACCCGTGAGGACTAAAATGGAATGTTCCGTTTCCAGTAAGTATAAGGTTCTCTACACTCACCATACGAAACACATTAAGCTGCTATTTTACGCTAGTATTTTGTGAGAGCCTGGTCCTACCCCGGTCGAGCCGACCCATTCGTGCTACAACTATAATATAGCGGTAGCACGGCTCTATACCACATGAAAAAATGTATGTCGTGTTTTTGTGAAAAATTATAAAATTTCTCTAACAAGTATATAATAGAATCACAAGCCAGTGTGGTATTTCATTTTCTCCTCAGAGATGACAACAATAGATTATCGTGTCTAAAGCTCACGGCAGCCATTTATCATCAGGTAGTCTGTGTGTTTCGCTTGTCACTCCTACTTACTTATTATTATAAAAGTTATTTCTTTATTATATTCCTATCTTAAAATTAAGGATGTAAGATCAATTAATCGATCAATAAAATCGATATTTTAATGGATCTCAAACAATGGGTCGATCGTGTGAAATAATTTTTAAAAATCAAAGATCTTCTTTTTTTCCACTTCGATATGATTGCAACCGTTACAAATACGTATTTACAATTTAGTTGAACGCACCTAAATAAATAAAGATCGTTTTATTTTTTGGTTAGCGACGATGAGCAATGTTATGTTAGGCAATAGGTAAACGTTTGTTAAAGTTTTATCAATTCAATTGCAGTAAGATAAGTTAAAGTTTTATTGCATTTACCATGGGGAGTGCTCTGAGGAATTGTTTGGAGTAATTCCAGCTGCAAAATTTCACCATCGCACATCGCGACAAAACTCGCGATACAATCCATACCATCTGGATGACTGGCGGTCCACCACCGTGCGATTTAAAAGAAGTTTTCTTCCTCGCACAACTTCCTTGTGGAGTCGACAACCACCAGAGATTTTCCGGGCCGGTACGACTTAGGGACCTTTAAGAAAAGAGCCTACTCCTTTTTAAAAGGCCGGCAACGCATCTGCAATTCCTCTGGTGTTGCAGTTGTTAATGGGCGGCGGTAATCAATTTCCACCAGGTGTGCCGTATGCTCGTTTGCCTCCTCTTCTATAAAAAAAAACATAAAGCACCGTACATAGGTATTACGAAACTTTAAATAATATGTTAGTGTGGGTTCATTTTCATCATCATCACCATCAAGGTCTCCGGTTATGAAGTATTAGCGTAAAACAAATTTACACTGGTATTAAGGGCATAAGAGAGTATCAACTTAAGAGGATATCTTGAAAATGAATCGAAGTTTTGGGGGCGTGGCTTATTCCTTTGTCGGTGAAGCTCACGGACGACTGAGGGAGTGTCAAAATAAAAGTGATGCAATGACTTCATAGTACGCAAATTATGAGATAGCCATACCGAGCAAGCGCTCGGAAAATAACTACGTAAGCGCCAAACAACATTTTTATTTATTTTAACAAAACTTCGTTATGGATTAAAAAACTGGTTTATGAAAACTTAGATATGATTATTTACTATGCCTTAAAAATAATTCCATGAACTTATTCGTAAGAATATTGTGGTGTCATGGAAAAATGTAAATAATTAAAGCCTACTTTACATTTTTTTTCTATATCATGAAAATTTCATGATATCGTGTTTTCCTTTTATGCAATCCAAGGTCATGTAGTCAAAAATCATATACCAAAATTTTGGTTTGTAATCTATAAAACTTAAAAAAATATGTTAAATAGAAAAACCACCAAATTTTCGAGGTATCACCTTAATATCATACATTTTTTAATTTCTATTACTGCGAGTGAAGATCAAGCCTATGACAGCGTTTGTTAATGCGGCTTATGTGAGATTACTGTAACAAATAAGACCATTGTCTGTTCCAGTTAAAATAAGAGTTTATTAATATAATTATCCAAGTACATATGATAGATCATTCCAGAAATTTCTAGAACTGTTTTCTCATGTTTGTATTAATCCGATTAATTATAACATAGAGTGGTAGTTTCAGCCAACCTCAAAAACCGGTTTACAACTAAACTTTATGCTTCTTTTCTTGTTTTGAAAAAACTGCCTTTGCTAACGCGCCTGCAAATCAATCCATGAGGGTAGCCTATGTGTAGCAGTGGACGTTGTTTTCTGAAATAATTCATAATGATGGTGATGAGCGACGATCATCTAAAGATTTTAGAGAACTTGCATACTGTTATTTGAATCTATATTTAAAAAATGTGTTTGTTCATCTTCAATGCGTTCCTACTTCCTATACCGTTTAACCAATTACGATAAAGCTTTGGTGAGTTGTTGTTCGCGCGTCTGTGTAAGTGTCTGACAAAGAAAGACGCTTTGAAACGCATGTCGGGCACAATTATATTATAAGGTATATGAGGGTAATATGTTCACCTTAAGCTTTGCCGCACTATAAAACCAAAACTAGGTGAAGGACAGAGACAAAAACAAACAAAGTCATATACTATAACTAATATATTAAGAAAAAAATAGCAGATAAGCCGTATCAATAATTAAGAACACTCCTAAAAATCAATTTAAAAAAAACCAACCACACTACACAATTACTAAAGTCGACTAAAATATTTACTATAATGTTATCTGTCAAAATAACTTCGATAAAACAGCCCCCTTTTGACAATTTATTATTTGATTGACTGAATTTCACTGAAAAAATCTATAGTTTTTGCGTAATATGAAAGTGAACCTATTAAGTGGATGACCTTATTACACTCTTACTTATATTTTTTAAGAAACGCAAATCATTTTACTCTAAAGTTACATAACTGTATAGAATATTCACTATATGAGTAGCGCTAAATAGCGGATATTTTACGTGATACATACTTGGTATGTAATTATATTATATGGTATGTTATAGCCACGTCGCATCTGTATTATAGTGGTAGCACGAATGGGTCCGCTCGACCGGGGAAGAACCACGCTCTCACAGAATACTAGCGTGAAATAGAAGCTTAACACTGCTGTATGGTGAGTGAAAAGAACTGGAGATCTTTTTTACTGGAAACGAGGCATTCCATCTTAGTACTTTGGGGTGACAAAGTCTTAGCGTTTTGTTTCTTAATAGAGAATAGAAATGTAGATGTCTATGGTCCACAGCATTCATATCATGGAGTATAGAGGTAAGGAGGACAATCTCCCATAGGAGAATAGTTGAAAATGTGTCCATCTGTAAGCAGTAAATAACAGTTCAAAAACTCTCCACAACAGCGCTCAAGTAGCTACAGGGTATGATAAATCGCCGTAAAATACGATGAGAGTGATTTTGAAAATAAAAATTTTGAAAGCAATAAAATAATTATTGTAAAAAGAATTATGGTGAAAGTCTGTGCAATAAAAAAAATTATAAAAAGTTCTTTAAAATTTAATAACTAGTAACTGTAACTACAGTGTCGCCACCCTTATTTAGCGCTTTCCTACGGACACTTTTTTTATACTGAGTCTGTACTCCTTACCTCTACACTACATAATTTATTAATTTATATACTTGCAGATAGACTGTGTGCTCAGTTGTCACCCATATTATTTATAAAAAAAACGCTATAGTTCTGTACGGGCGTGATTCTTCCCCGCCTCAGTCACCTAATTCATAACAGCTATAACGTTGACTCTACCACGGAACAAAACCGATCTAGATAAAAATGTTTTATTGTAAATGATAGATAAAACTTCATAAAATAATTTGTCTGTATTTCAGATCTGACGTCGTCCTCCTATGTTTCTCGATCACCAATCCTATATCTCTGCGAAATTGTGGGGCCATGTGGTATCCTGAGATCAGGTAAATATGTTTATTTTTTTAGTAATTAATAGGTCCTTACATATGAAATTGGTGTTTTGTACGGTAGGAATATAAAGCCATAATTAACGCACTTTGAGAAAGTAGTTTGTTCAGAATCATTTACTGAATCGATGCCCATCATTTTTAATATAGGTGATTTTTTATCCCAAAAATAGTTAAAACTACGTAAATTACAGTCACACTAAATCTGTAGTCAAAACAAACTGAAATGGACCGTAACTTAAGGCAATAAGACTTTTAAGACTGCATTTTGTTTTGTATTATTACTAAAACTGTCATTCAATAAAAATAAAGAAAAATGAACTTTATTTCAAGCACGTTAAAGCTTTGCATTCGTGGATTAATTTGTACTGTGACCACAACATTCTTCCAGAATTAGTATAACTAATTTGATAAATAATCAGTGCATAAAAATGTTTAACTAAAATTCAGTGTATGTATTATGATTATAACATAATATACTAATTGGGGTGTCTGAAGGTGTGCGTTAATTACGTTACATATTGTATTTAATTAACCAAAGTATGCACCGTTCTTATCTATGCACTTTTGCCATCTCATAGCTAGTACTTCATTGATTTCTTTACACAGGGTATGTTCCAAAATAGAACCCAGTGTACTGTCCAATGCAAATGACGTCATGAATCGACGCTATACTGGTGATTCGTTCCAAAACATAGGACAGTATATGACGTCATACATTTGCGTCATATTGGAAAAGTGTTGGCGATTATTTTGTCATTTTGTGCTCAATAATCATTATATCCTCCTAATGGAGATCATCATCATTCTCTAAACCATTTCCCATTATCTGGGGTCGGCGCAGTAAACCTTCTTGTTCCATTTCTCTCTATCAGCCGTCATTTCCATACTTACTCCTTTCATTCTCATATCACTCTTCACACAATCGATCCATCTTTTATTCGGCCTTCCTCTGCCCGTGTGTCCCTCCACATTCATATTCAACACTCGTTTTGTGACATGACTTTCATTCCTCCGCATCACATGCCCAAACCATGCCAATCTGCTTCCTCTCACCTTTTCTACCACTGGCGCTACTTTCAGGCTTCCTCTTATATACTCATTCCTTATCTTATCCATCCTTGTCACACCACACATCCATCGTAACATTCTCATTTCATTCGCATGCAGTCTATTTTCATCCTTCTTCTTGACGGCCCAGCATTCACTTCCATACATGACGACAGGTCGGATGATCGATTTGTAAATTTTCCCCTTCAGCCTTATTGGCATTCGGGGATCGCACGTTGTGGCTGTGACCTGTCGCCATTTCATCCACCCTGCGTTAATCCTATGCTGCACAGCTCTATCTATTCCGCCGTCGCCTTGAATGAGGGAACCGAGGTACTTGAAATCTGAGCAGGTAGGCAGTATAGCGCCATCCAACGACATGGGTACAGGACTGGAAAGACCGCCGAAATCACAGCACAGATATTCGGTTTTGGATCTGCTGATCTTCAAGCCAACACTTTCCAGCCTCTGTTGCCACCCCGTCAGTCTGCTCTGTACCTCGATGCCTTCTTCCCCGACAAGCACGATGTCATCGGCAAAGAGCATGCACCAGGGTGCCTCATCCTGCAGGTCCGACGTCAAAGCGTCCATAATCAGTAGGAAGAGGTAAGGGCTCAATGCCGACCCTTGGTGCAGCCCTACCGCCACATCGATACTGCCCGTAGTTCCCGCGGCAGATCGTACACATGTACGGGATGCTCTGTACATAGCACGGACTAACCTCACATATTTCCCAGGCATACCTTTCATCTTTAACGCCCACCACAAAACCTCACGGGGAACCCGATCGTACGCCTTTTCAAGGTCGACAAAAACCATGTGCAGATATGCACGCGCTTGTACTTTTCGCACAATTGGCGTAATGCGAAAATGGCATCTGTCGTACCTCGACCGGGCATGAATCCGAACTGGTTTTGTGTTATCTCACACTCTTCTCTCATTCTTCTCTCTATTATTCTTTCCCAGACTTTCATAGTATGTGACATGAGTTTTATTCCCCGGTAACTGCTGCAGTTTTGAACGTCTCCTTTGTTTTTAAAAATGGGGACCAGTGTACTACTGCACCATTCCTCAGGTATTTGTTCTTCCTGCAACAATTTACCGAAAAATAAACTCAACCACTTCCATCCATCCGCACTCAGCAACTTCCACACTTCTACTGGTATTCCATCTGGGCCGACTGCCTTCCCATTCTTCATATTCCTAACAGCCATTTTTACTTCTTCCACACTAATTTCTCTCACTAAGCCCATATTCACTGGTGGGTTTTCAAGCATACCATTCCATTCATTCTCCTCATTCATCAATTTCTCAAAATACTCCTTCCATCGCTTCTTTATACCTTCATCGTCAGTCAAAATTTTTCCAGAATCATCTTTTATACATTTTACATGTGAAACATCTCTTCCATTCCTTTCTCTCGCTCTTGCAATTTGAAAAAGTCGTTTTTGACCTTCGGGGCTTTCAAGGGACCGATATAATTTATCTTGCGCCTCTGCCCTACAAATAGCAACTTCCTTCTTCGCTCTCTTCTTACATTCTTTATACGCCTCTCTCTTACTTTCTTTTATGGATTCATTCTGGTCTTCTACGCTCTGCCATTCTTTAAAGGCATTTTTCTTTTCTCTCAAAACTTCTCTAATACTTTCACTCCACCACCACCCATCCTTATCTATCATACGCTTCCCTTTTGTTTCTCCTAACACCTTCCTTGCCACACTTCGGATACAATCAGCCATTTCCTTCCAGCACTCATTCACACTCATTCCTTCCATATCACCCGTCTCTATCATCTTGTTTACAACTAGCTCTCTAAATTCACTTGCATACTCCTCCTTATGCAACAAATGCCACTTTATTTTGGGTGGGGGACGATCCTTATGTTTGTTGAGGCGAACAGTTAAGCAGATGTCAGCCAGCAGAATTCGGTGCTGGGATACTAAGTCTTCACCTGGAAGCACTTTGCAGTTTTTTACACTCTTGATTTGGTTCCGTCTTAACAGAAGATAGTCGATCTGTGTCGCGTGGTGGCCACTTTTATAAGTAATAAGATGCTGATCTCGTTTTTGGAACCACGTGTTTACTACAGCCAGGTCGAAAGCACATGCTGCTTGCAGAAGAACTTCCCCCTCACGGTTGCGCACTCCGTACCCCCATCCACCGTGTACTCTTTCATACCCGTCATTCACTCTCCCTACATGTCCATTAAAATCTCCTCCCATATAAACATCCTCACTCTCAGGTATTCCCATCATCATACAATCAAATTCCTCCCAAAACTTCTCTTTCACACTCTCTTCACAGCCTGTTTGCGGAGCATACACACTTACAACATTCACTACTTTGTTTTCAATCATTAATTTAACAACTATCATTCTGTCATTTACTCTTTTCACATCTGTCACTCGTTCTTTCATTCCACTATCTAACACAACTCCTACTCCATTTCGCTTCCCGTCACTTCCACAGTAATAAAACTTGTATCCTTCCCCAATCTCTCTTGCTTTATTGCCCTTCCATTTTGTTTCCTGCAAACAGGCAACATTCACTCTTCGTCGTTTCAAAACATCTGCTAACTCTCTTGCTCTTCCAGGAGCCGGGTGCTGCTCCTGCGCGTCGCCTGCGGGGTACGCCCTAGCCCTGTCATATATCCCACAACTCGTAATATTCATAAGTTTACTGCATGGGATTTGGCAAAAGTTTTACAGTCGGCCGCCTGCCTGACACCAACCCTCTTTGGGTATGCTATTGTTGGTAGAGGAAGCTACCATTTTGAGAAAAGGGAAAAGAAGGTTGGGGGTAGGAGCGTAGGTGTAAGGATACTGTTATCTCGGCAGGAAAGGTATGAGAATAACAGTAGCTCGGGGAGCCGGGGTCGCGTACCCGTATTCCATAACAGGATCACCGGAAAGGTAGACCAGCATGAAAACCCCCTGCAGCGATTATTCTATAATTTTTTTGTATTTGAATAAATAAAAACAAAGTCTGGCATGCTTCTTCAGCGCACACACAATTAAAAAAAAATTTATTATGGCCGGATATCCGACACAATATGGCAGCGGCACGCCAGTACAACATAGTGTCAATTAATGACGTTATTTCTATTCGGCAGTATACTGAAAACGTTTCGAAACATACCCTAAAAAAACCATGGGGGCGAGAATCAGTAAACTCTTTGAAGGCGGTTTGGACTGCCGCATCGGAGTTGATTTTTTTTCTTGTAAAAAGTTGTCCATATTCTGGAATAAATGGTAATCTGTTGGAGCAAGGTCCGGGGAGTAAGGTGAATGTCGCAGATATTCCAATTGTAGGTCTTCTAACTTAGTGGTCATTTGTTGTGCAGTTTGTGGTCTTGCGTTGTCGTGAAACAGCAGTGGCCTGGAGCGATTGACCAATCTCGGTTGTTTAGCGGCTAGTTCTTCCTTCATGGTTTGCAGTTGCTTACAATAGATATCTGCCGTAATCGTTTGGCCAGATTTTAGAAAGCTGTAGTGAACCACACCCGCGCTAGTTCACTAAACACTCACAAGTAACTTTTTCTTAGTCAATTTTCGTTTAGGACAGGATATGGCTGGGTCTCCAGGGTTCAGCCATTGCGACAATCGCTTCCGATTATCGTACAGTATCCACTTTTTATCACAAATAATGATTCGATTGCATATCCGTTCACTTTTGTGTCGGTTGAGCAAAGTAACACAGCAGTCGACGCGTGTTTGCAAGTTCGATTCACTCAATTCATGAGGTACCCATCGTTCAAGTTTTTTTACTCTCCAGATTTGCTTCAAGTTGATTAATATAGTTTTATCACTTACCGAAGCCTGCAGCTGTCTCTGAAGTGCTTTGTGATGGATCCGCTTCCACAATATCCTTTAATTCTTCATTTTCCACTTTGGTCTCCGACCATCCACGGGGTTGGTTCTGAAGGTCGAAATTTCCAGAATGAAAACGTTGAAACCAAAAACGTACCGTGCTTTCTTTTGCAAAACCAGCGCCTTACATATCATTAATCCTTCGAGCTGTTTCTGCAGCACTGGTGCCGCGGTAGTAGAACTCGTACTCGTAAATATACCGATATTTCATGTTTTCCATTGTGCGGTAATAAGCGACGCCGAAGAAAAAAATAATGAGGAAAAAACAAATGTATGACTGTTTTCGAAACTCAAATGTACCACCTAAATGAACTTATAAATTTGAATTTGGAATTCTTAACCAAAGAGAAGATTTTTCAGATCAAAGTGGTCAGTACGACAAAACGCTAATTTCATATGTAAGGACCCAATATTATTATTTAATATAAGTAGGTACCTATAATTTGAGCTTCTAGATAGTTACACAAATTCCTATAACCTAAACCTAAATTGTATAAATATTTCTGTAAAAACTTTTTAGTTACAATTGAATAATATTTCACTGTGAAGAGATTATTATCAAGCTATGAAAAAGGCAATTTGTTCAACCCACATAAAATTGTTATTAATAAATTGTTGTTTGTATCCATATTCAGTAGTTTTAATAACTTGTTTCGATTTGTAAATATATTAGTTGGAATTGGATTATTTTGACATACTCGTATAAGTATTTAACTTATTCTTGTCTAAAGTGAGGGGACTACGTACCATTGAGTTACAATACCTATAGAGTCACAAACAGACAAATAAAATGTCCGCGCCAAAACTCGGCGCACGCTGCGAAGTGCGCAGAGTTTTTGTTTAGTTGTAAGGCGACCACAATCCTCGTACAACGTCCGCGATGCCAAAGTGTTCGGTGATTTCCTGCCCAAATAACAGCAGACACGTGCGAAAAAAGGATGGTGTTTCATATTTTAGGTAAGTATCATACCAAATTTACGTATTTATGTATCCACAGTGCATGTTTTCATTTAAATTTCAATAATTTTCATTTTATTAGCAAACTAAATCACTCACCGCCGACCGCGCGGCGCCGCGATAACGTGCCCTTGAGTGAATGATGATGACATTGCATACGAGCGACTTTGAACATTGTACAAGCAGGTTAACGTCTAAATTCGAGCAAATGTCATTTTGAACTATATAATATCAAAATATATAGGTATATGGAACGGCGCTCGGACATTTTTTGAGTATTGTCAGTTAGAGATTGTGACTCTATAGGTATTGTAACTCAATGCTACGTACACTAACTTTTTGAAGTACATTGTTTTTTAACAATTTACTTATTAACTCTAACAACACTATGAAACCCGTGCGCAGGTTTTTCAAAAGCATCATATTGTCATTGTGTCATGTCATCACAGTAGGTAAGATTATTTGTTTGATGTCTCAGACCCAGACAAGACCTAGTTAAACCTAAACTTAACTCATTGTAAGAACACGCTTTCACGCACACATTCGCATCTTAAATCATTTACATTTGCAACCAAAAACATGATTTAGGTGTATATGTATGCGTCCATCGGTAGACTATTACTGGCTATAAAGAAACAAAAAAGTATTCCGTATTTTTTCTTCTTGGTCTGTACTGTACAGAGCAGACAAGCCTGGAGCCGCAGAATAAATAATACTACGTTCTACTACGTAGGTACTAACGTATCGGACCGTGCAACTTATATTAGTATAATTTAGCCATTGACAAAGAAAATATACACTACGCGAAAAGAAACGGCACTTAAGCATGTGTGCACGTAAAATCTCTTGCGGCTATGTGTGGGTGACTGGATGTGCGCTGGGGCTTTGAGAAGTGCGCGGGGCGTGGAACGGGAAGTCGCCGACTGCCCTAGCGAAGGGCTAGCTAGTAGTTCGATAGTTCGCGTCTCATCTCTCTAATCTGACGCACCGCACGCAAGCACAGCACAGACCGACACAACAGACTGGCACTTAATACAAAAATAATAATGCCCGGCGGGCTTCATTGCTGTATTGAAGGATTATTTCATTAGAAATAAAAATAACTTATCTCCTTAAAACATAGGGAATGATTTGTTGGCCGTTATGTCCCAGGAAACCTTTGACGTGCTATGCATATGCTTCCCTTTGGATTTTCTAAAAAAAAATTATACATTCTACGTATTTTTGCAATTGTTAGAAATAATATAAAAATTATAAAAGTAATCGAAAAATCCAAAAATATATAGTTAATTTATTATTAATTAATTTTTAAAGTAGTAGGTAATACTGATTATTGCGTACTGAAATACGCAGTGTGTTGGTTAATTATTAAGATTACCATTAACTGTCGTGCATATTTGGGTTTGTCGGAAGTTTTAATATTCTCCATTTGAAAAGATATTTAATAAATGTTGATTTAAAATTGAACGTATCTTTCACTACCTAAATACGTAAGTTTACATAGTATATAACATGTAACTACTATGTATCGTCTTTGGCACAAGTCTATAGTATTCCATTTCGGTTCGATATCAACCCTAGTGTTACACGCTTCGTCTCAAGGTCACCGGCGCTTAAACTCTCACGTACAGGGAGTGTCACCGCTGTGCCATTGAGCTATTATGTACTACGTATTACGTATTATGTTACACTAGAGGTGACAATGTATTCAGCTACTCTATTCCACTCAACTGCGGTGCATACACCGCACTTTAATCAGTCACTCGCCAGGTGCTTGTAGAGTTGTCACATGTTGTGTTGATTAAAAAAAAATCTCTTGATAAAAATATACCGTCGTGTGTACTTAGATATTGCACAAATAATTCAAGAAATGTCACTAAAAACCAAGGGATTACTTTTCATCTGTTATTATAACAAATTATTCCTAAAATGCCATCTCGTGTCATGGAATATAGATTAGGAAATTAATACTGTTGTGTGAATAAGTCAACTAGCGCCATCTAGTGTCAGGAACGAGAGCGAGGGGAGCTTTGCAGAGAATGACATCACCGATCTCTCGACCGACAGCGCCACCCGAAGAACTAAGTTTCTAGAAAATCTATACTCGAACTCTCGGTACCTTACGCGTGTTTACTTGAACATTCCGGATATTTTGCTAATTTAAATAAATAGGTGGCGCAAGATGCGATCGAGACAGAGTTTAACTCGGCGACACAAGCGAAGCTTCGGAGCGGAATTAAGTGAATTAGTGTGTTTAATTATTAGTGTTTTTAACTTTAATTTGTATAAAGTAAATTAAAGTGTTAATTTAGGTAATTCTATCGGCAATTTTTATTGTCACGAACCTCAAGCTCGTAACAATTGGTGTCAGAAGTGGGATAAAATAATGCCGATTTTACCTAAGGAGGAAACGGAGGGTGTCCATACCCGAAGTCAACGCCAGCAGGAGACGGACCAGAGGAGATTTGGTGGTGCAACGCCGCAGATGTCTGAGGGCCAGCCGCCGGCCACGGAAGCCGGTCCGTCAGCAGCTTCTACGTCTGTGGCACCTGACTTAGGTGCTCTGATGGTGATGCTGCAGGAGCAGGCTCGCCGACAGGAGGAGCAGGCTCGCCGACAGGAGGAGTAGGCTCGCCGACAGGAGGAGCAGGCCCGTCAGTTGAAAGAGCAGCTGCAGAGCGGACAGGAGGAACAGGCCCGCCGATTGGAAGAGCAGCTGCGGGGCGGACAGGAGGAACAGGCCCGCCGACAGGAGGAACAGGCCCGCCGACAGGAGGAACAGGCCCGTCGTTTAGAAGAGCAACTCCAACGCGATAAGGAAGAGCAGATGCTCCTCATGAAGGACCTTCACGCTATCTTCGGAAAAGAGATACGGGAGGTGAAGGATAAGGTTGCTCAACATGACAACCGCCTGTCGGAGGCCGAAACCCGAATCGACCAAGTAAACAATCGGGTTGACAACGTAATGGCTGACGTGAAGAAAACGCTGGACGACCTCAAACTTGGGGATGGAACAACAGCTCCCGTAGTAGCTACAACACCTTCGCTACGTGGATGCAAAGTGCCGCCGTTCGACGGGACCTCTTCCTGGTCGGCCTACAAAATCCAGTTCGAGGCCGTCATGGAGGCGAACGGCTGGAATAAAAGCCAAGCCATGACTGCACTCACCCTAGGCCTGCGCGACCAAGCCTTAACTGTGTTGGAAGCTCTCGGTAAGAAAGTGACCTATGAGCAGCTTCTTGAGGCCTTGGAGGCGAGATATGGTGACGCTCACCTGGAACACGTCTTTCGCGCGCAGCTTAAAGATCGCGTGCAACGCAGCAACGAAAACCTGCAGCAGTGGGCCCTTGAGGTGGAGAAGATGGTTCGTAAAGCATACCAGTCTGTACCTGCGCTCATTGGAGGGAACCTGGTGCAAACATTCATCGACGGCATCCGCGACCTGGAAGTCAGAGCTGCTGTGAGGCTCGGGCACCACGAGACGCTTAAGGACGCCTTGGCCCATGCACTGGAGGTAGAAGCCGTGCGGCATGATCATCGTTCCCATCGCGTCAGGGAGGTTGCAGCAGCTACAGTTCGCGACCGCAACAAAGGATACAGCCCTAGGTGCTATGGCTGTGGGGAAAAGGGCCATCTTCGATCCAGCTGCCCTAAGCGAACCCTAGAAAGGGAAGGTGAACGATCCCAGGAGGGTAGTGCGGCCAACAGCACCGCCCAGCAGCAGCAGGGAAACGAGTAAAAGCCAGAACTGCGGGGCGGGTGCTGGCTGATGTTAAAAGAGCCCCAAGGATCTCGATCTCACAAACCCATGATGGGAACAGTCTAATCATCAAGGGCGAGGTCAACGGAATGCCGTGTAAACTGACCATAGACACTGGAGCCTCTCGTACGGTTGTTAGTTCCCAACTTATAAGTCAGTTCCTTGGGGACTCCGCATACAACCGAGAACGCATTAATTTGGTAACAGCCACCGGTCAGCGTATACCCGTCCGTGGAGAGAAGGAGATGGAGTTGAAGCTTGGCAACGTGATCTACCTGCATAATGTCATCGTGGCTGATATAATGGACGACTGCATCCTAGGCCTAGACTTTATGAGGAATAATTGTTGTGAGATCCACGTTAAGCAAGGTGTTTTGAAATGTGGACAGGAGGAACTTTTTATGGAAGGTGCGTTACCAGGGAACGTGTACAGCATTAAGAAGATTGTTCTTCCGCCGAGATCGGAAACGATTGTTCCGGTTAGTCTTCCCCGAAACGCTGGGCAAGCTCACCGTTGTGTACTTGTGGAAAGGTTAAACAATGACCTTCCATGGAAAGTAGCTCGAACCTTGGTCAGGACCACTGACATCTCAGGAGTACGTGTGCTGAACCTTTGCGACCGGGACCAGATTATAGAAAAAGGCACATTAATTGGTACTTGTGAGGAAGTGGATTGGTTACGTCGGTGCCAATATATATCGAGTGGGACCCCCAGCAACGATGCAGAAACGAGAGTGACCACACTTTTGGAAGACTGTCGCAGTGTTCTCTCCCCGAACGAATTGGTCAAGGCGAAGAAGTTGTTACTCAAGTACGCCAATGTGTTCTCGTCAAACGATGCTGACATAGGAAAGACTGGCTTAGTTCAACACAAAATAAACACAGGAGAGGAATTGCCTATCTGTCAGCGGCCAAGAAGATTGCCGGTAGCACGTGAAAAGGAAGTGGAAACCATGATTGAGGGAATGGTGAAGGATGGTGTTATTGAACCTTCATCTAGTCCATGGTGTTCACCCGTGGTGCTGGTAAAGAAGAAGGATGGCAGCATGCGGTTTTGTGTTGACTACCGCCGTCTGAACGACGTTACAAAGAAGGACAGCTATCCCTTGCCAAGAATTGATGACACGTTGGACATGCTTACAGGAGTGAAATGGTTTAGCACGCTGGATCTAAAAAGTGGCTACTGGCAAGTTGAAATTGATCCTAAGAACAAGGAGAAAACTGCGTTCTCGACGGGAAAGGGTCTGTGGCAATTCAAAGTAATGCCGTTTAGGTTGTGCAATGCTCCAGCAACGTTTGAAAGGCTGATGGAACTTGTACTTACCGGGCTAATTGGCGATGCCTGTCTGGTCTACTTGGATGACATCATCATCGTGGGCCGTACATTTGAGGAACACCTTGAAAACCTGGGACGCGTGCTCATGAAGATTCAGAGTGCCAATCTCAAGCTGAGTCCGAAGAAATGTTCACTGTTCAAACGGCAAGTCAAGTTTTTGGGGTATGTAGTGTCGGAAGAAGGTATCCGCACGGATCCAGAGAAAATTGCAGCTGTAAAGGATTGGCCGGTTCCAAAAGACAAGACGCAGGTTAGAGCATTTTTGGGTTTGTGCTCCTATTACCGGCGATTTGTGAAGAACTTTGCAGATATAGCCAAACCTCTGCATAAGCTAACCGAGGAGAAGCGACATTTCTGCTGGGATGAAAGTTGTAATATCGCATTCCAGGAGCTCAAGGACCGTCTGTGCAAAACACCTATTTTGGGATACCCTGATGCAAGCAAAGAATTTATAGTTGACACAGACGCAAGTGATATAGGACTTGGCGGTGTGTTGTCTCAACGGAATGGTGACCAAGAGGTCGTGATAGCGTACTTCAGCAAGTCGTTGTCAAAACCGGAAAGGAACTATTGTGTCACAAGACGCGAATTGCTAGCTGTGGTAAAGTCGTTGCAGCATTTTAGCAAATATCTTCTGGGGCGAAAATTTCACTTACGAACTGACCATGCTGCACTAAAATGGCTATTGCAGTTTAAAAATCCAGAAGGACAAGTTGCGAGGTGGATTGAACTACTGCAGGAATACGACTTTGAGATCGAACATCGCAGCGGGAAATCTCATGGCAACGCAGATGCATTATCACGAAGACCTTGTCCTGAAGATTGCAAACATTGTACTAGGCAAGAGAGTAAGGGAGTGGTATCCGTGAGGATGCTCAGGGCAGACCACCTCAGCAACGAGTGGAAGGACAGCTTACAACGTGCACAGCAGGAAGATCCGGACATCAAGCCGATCCTGGAATGGATGAAGGCCAGTGCTCCCAAGCCCAAGTGGAGCGACGTCTCAGCGATGAGTTCGACCACTAAAAGCTATTGGGCCCAGTGGGATAGCTTGCTGCTTCAGGATGGAGTTCTGTGCCGTAAATGGGAAAATGTTCGGGGAGACAGCTGTCATTTACAAATGGTTGTCCCTAAAGCTAAAGTACCGGATGTTCTACAGCTGTACCATAATGATTATTCAGGAGGCCATCTGGGAGTTAAACGAACTCTACTGAAGATCCGAGAACGGTTTTACTGGGTCCACTGTCGAAACGATGTCGAGGACTGGTGTCGCAAATGTACAAGTTGTGCGGCTGTAAAGGGACCTCAGACTCGTAGTAGAGGTGCATTGAAGTTGTACAATGTTGGTGCACCATGGGAGAGAATAGCCATTGACGTGGCGGGGCCGTTTCCGGAGAGTGAAAGCGGTAACAAGTATTTCATGGTTGTGATGGATTACTTCACTAAGTGGCCAGAAGTTTTCGCCATTCCAAATCAAGAAGCTTCAACAGTTGCAGATAAACTAGTTCATGAAGTCTTCTGTCGTTTTGGAGTACCTTTAGAGATTCACAGCGATCAAGGAAGGAATTTTGAGTCTCAAATATTCCAGGAAACTTGCCTAGTTATGGGTACTCATAAAACAAGAACGACTTCTTATCACCCGCAATCTGATGGAATGGTGGAACGATTTAATCAGACATTGGAGAGGTACCTAGCAAAAGTTGTAGACAATCGGCAACGAGATTGGGACAAGTACATACAACCGTTTTTGTTGTCATATCGAAGTTCTGTTCACGAAAGTACAGCAGTGACACCAGCTTTCGCAAACTTTGGAAGAGAATTACGGCTGCCTGCAGACCTGATCACTGGGATACCACCTGATGCCCCACGCAGTATAACCGATTATGCATATGACTTGCGGAACAAAATGAATGACATTTATGAGCACGTCAGACAATCGGGCTAGCAAATGTCTGAGAAAATGAAAACCCGGTATGACCGCAAAATGAACAATAAAGGGTTCAACGAAGGTTCATTAGTGTGGTTGCATAATCCAGTCCGCAGCAAAGGGAAATCTCCTAAGCTTCAAGCTAAATGGGACGGCCCGTACCGGATTGTAACCAGGATCAATGATGTGACCTACCGGATACAGAAAGGCGCAAGAGGGACTCCTAAGATCGTCCATGTGGATCGCTTGGCGCGTTATTATGGAACCGATAATGCTCGGGACGAGCATGTCTTAGGAGGGGGCAGTGTTGTGTGAATAAGTCAACTAGCGCCATCTAGTGTCAGGAACGAGAGCGAGGGGAACTTTGCAGAGAATGACATCACCGATCTCTCGACCGACAGCGCCACCCGAAGAACTAAGTTTCTAGAAAATCTATACTTGAACTCTCGGTACCTTACGCGTGTTTACTTGAACATTCCGGATATTTTGCTAATTTAAATAAATAGGTGGCGCAAGATGCGATCGAGACAGAGTTTAACTCGGCGACACAAGCGAAGCTTCGGAGCGGAATTAAGTGAATTAGTGTGTTTAATTATTAGTGTTTAATTTGTATAAAGTAAATTAAAGTGTTAATTTAGGTAATTCTATCGGCAATTTTTATTGTCACGAACCTCAAGCTCGTAACAATACGACTATGTTCACATGCGACATTTCTGTGGGTACATAAGTATGGGGCGAATATATTATTATACACATTTTTTGTAGAAACATGTAGGTATAAATTATTATAATTAGGCTAAATTTTTTATATATTCTGCTTATTATTCTTTTATTTTATTTTTAGGTTTCCACATCCAAATCAAAGTGAAATAAATTCATCCATTTTTAACTTTCGCGTGTCCAGCATTTATGAACGACTCTTTTTCTTATTTAAATAAATATATTTGTATTTTCAATGTTATGTTTTATTTAAATAAATATATTTGTAATATAAATATTGTTCTTGATATAATTTACCTATTTAACAATATATTCTACTATTACCTACGGATCATTCTACCTATGTTTATTCTATGATAAAAAAAAAACCAACCGCGCGAACACAGAGTAGCGTACATTTTTTGTTTAAGATAGCTGTTCTAGTACGTAAGTACATATTACTTCAATGAATTTAACTAATATATTACTTGTTCACAGACGATTTTGTCCGAATACACCGGTGCTACTAGTCGGCTGCAAAAACGATCTCCGCTACATGTATAGAGATGAGACCTATTTGAATTATTGTAAAGATCGAAGCCCATTTATAAGGCAAGTAAACCTACTACAAGAAACGTGCTACAACTATAAGTAAGATATAAAAATTATCATTGGACATAGTAAAAAACAATAAAATATGTTTGACTATCTAGTTTACAAAAGGTGTGATATAGCTGAAGAGGCCGGTTGCTATCATCCTCATCAGCTATACACATCATCGTCATTATCGTTTATACCGCAATAGAAAGAAAAAAAAATTGTTGCTTTTACAAAAATACTTGTCTACCTGAGTCTGAGAAATCTACTTGAGTACCTTTCGGTTAAGTACGTCTGGATTTATACCACCATGAAGTTGCCACTGATGGATTTATACCACCACCTTGCCTTTTCTTGCTGAAGAGCAGCAATGCACCCGTGTTCATTACTGTTATTTTTTATGGCATTGGGTGACAAACGAGCTCACACTCCACCTGACGGTAAGTGGTTGCTGTGACCCATAGACATTTACATTTATCCTCAATGAATCAAAATAAAAACGCGTTGTCACTTCGGAGAACTAATTTGGAATGCCTCGGTTCCAGTAAAAAGGGTCTCCGGTTCTCTACACTCACTGTACGAAACATTACGCTGCTATTTTACGCTGGTAATCCGTGAGAGCCTGATCCTGCCGCGTTAAGGATGTATGTAAATGTGTCCCTATTGGCCACAGCATTCACCTACCGTATTTCAGCCTCCCCTCGACCCCAATGACCTGATAGCGTCAATCGTGTCAATTTGTTATAGTTGTGCTAGAGGGTTAACATTCAGAGTTTTTTATTACTTTAAGTTGTTTTCGGGAAGATACTGTTGCCCATCTCATGACATGAAAAAGTGAAATATGGCTTTTTAACTTTTTCATGTCATGACATTTTACATGATGGCGGCAGCTTGCGACTCCTGACCACGGAATGTGTCAGCCTCTCTACGGAACTGGCTCATAGCAAAACTAAAAAAGAAAATGTTTTTCTCATAACTTTAGATCAGAATGTAATATGCTAAGACATAGTGTTATACAGAAGTTGGTGCTCAGACATAGTGTTGGAGTAGGTAATCCTTAGTTAGCGCTTTAATTCCTGAAGCTATTATGTGGAAATATTGTTTTAGTTCTTTAAAGTAGGCGTTTACATTTTATTAAGTCTAATTTTTTTACCCTCTTGAGTGAACTTAGAAATATCACAAACTTAAGCTCAAAGAAACAACCAGAATCTGGGTCAAAATGGTTACATTAAAAAAATTACCCTCCTTTCCCACCCTCAGAGGATTGTCCACCGTGCCGTCATTTTTTTTCTTAAATCTTTATCAACTTACTGACGGATGGTCAGTATCATTATTAGAATCAAACATTATTTTTGTGCGAATTTTTTTGCGACTTACCTGTATGCAGTAGTGTACCCAGGTAGGCCAGGCAAACAGTCATAATATACTTGATTATTAAGTGGACCGATAACTTTTAACAAAGTTTCATGATGCATCAAACACTTCATGAAAAATGCGTCATGAGCTGTCGAAACTGCTACACCTAACTGACTGACCCTCAGAGATCGTCGCAGTGGACAAACGATTGCCGTCACGTCATCTTGATCTCGGCCAGCAATAATCTCGTTTTGGTTGACGTCCCGGTGACGTGGTCGTGACCATTTCCAATAAAAGCCAAATTCGTGGTTCATAGAGGTTCTTCTTGCCTTTTGTAAGTCTATTAAATAATAAAAATATATTTAAATCGTATTACAAACATATTTTTTAACAATTCGTCAACAGGGCTCCAAGAAAAAGTGACCTGGTTATGCCAGACCAAGGACGTGCTTTGGCTCACGAATTCGGCATATACTATTACGAGACGTCTGTTTTCACGTATTACGGCGTGAATGAAGTGTTTGAGAACGCGATACGAGCGGCATTGATTGCTCGGAGACAGCAGAGGTTCTGGATGACCAACTTGAAGAGAGTGCAGCGTCCGCTTCTACAGGTTACTATCAGTGATCTCCCTTCCCTCTTAAGCATCAGTAAATTTTTTATTTATTTATTTTGACCAACAAGGATCAGGACATTACAATCATTCAAGTTAATTCAAATACTAAAATTATGAATCATTACTAAATTTAATAATATCAAATGCGTAAGTATTCATAATAATATTTTAAATATAATAATTATAAAATAATATAAACCGATGTCACCGTAACTCACAACAGACCCGAAAAATTATAGTGAACATCAGAGAAACAAAGATAGACGTTGCGCTGCGTATATTTTAAATGACACCCAAACTAAGCATGGTTGTGTGTGTCAAGAAGTCGAGCAAAATTTCTTGAAACACACACACACACACACACACACACACACACACACAAGCACGCACGCCCGCCGGCCCGCCGGCCCGCCCGCACGCACGCACGCACGCACGCACGCACGCACGCACGCACGCACGCACACACACACACACACACACACACACACACACACGCGCGCGCGCGCACACACACGCACACACACACACACACACACACACACACACACACACACACACACACACACACACACACACACACAAACACGCACACACGCACACATCTTTCTCCTTTCTAAAAGTTTACTCCTGGATGCTCACGTATGGTTTTATATGATTTAAAATGCATATGAATTCTTAGAATAAGTTGAGCAGGGTTTTGGCTTGGTTTTTGCTTCACTAAAAATAAACGCAGCGCTTCGTCTTTCTATATTGTATAAAATAGCAGTAAATTTATATAACTTAACTATTATTGAGTTGAGAAAAAAATTTACATTTCTGTGAGAACAGTGTAAACTGATGCAAAGCAATGCAATCCTATATAAAAATTATCTTTTTTTTTATATAGTATATGGGTGACAAACGAGCACACAATCCACCTGATGGTAAGTGGATGCTGTGGCCCGTGGACATCTACATTTACCCTCGACGGAGAATCAAAATGCAGATGCATTGTCACCCTTGAGGACTAAGATGGAATGCCTCGTATCCAGTAAAACGGGTCTCCGGTTCTCAACACTCACCACACGAAACAACACAACAGCGTGGTCCTTCCCCGGTCGAGCCGACCCATTCGTGCTACAACCATGATATAGCCGCGGCGTGGCTCTATCACGTATAAATCTTAGTGTTTGTATATGTATTTGTATATGTTAGGAAAAAGCGGTGTTATGAGATCAGGATATTTTGGTTTCAGGCCCCATTCAGGCCTCCGAGACCTATGGAACCGGAGGTGGTCACCGTAAACAGCGTCTATTTAGAAAATATGACCGCTCTATTACGTCAACAGGTTAGTAAGAAATATATACGTGTATAGAAGTATTATGATCAATTTGACTTGTGCATATTGATGGTAATGATAATGATAGCTAAGCTGGTTTCGATCACTGCGGCATCTTTAAGTGAAGGCCATTATCTGAGCATGATATTTGACTGAAGTATAGGTAACAACACATTCGTTATTTTTCCTATGTATACTACGTTCTCGTGTCCAATATATATATATATATATATATATATATATATATATATATATATATATATATATATATATATATATAAATAAAAGGAAGTCCCACTTCACTCACTCGTAGGCCCATCGACGCCCAGCCCAAATCCTTCGACCTAGACCTGAAATTTTGCACAGGGATTCTCTTTATAATGTAGACAAAGAATAGGAAGGATTTATTAGAAATTCCAGCGTTATCTTTTCGCTTTAATGTTGCCTTAATTCCGTTCCACCATAATCCTATCCTGCTCAGTGGCAAGTCTCCGTTGAGAATGGCTGCCATGGCCAAAATGTGGTCTGAAGGATATTATTATCATTATCCTTATACTGATCCTTAGGGAGTAGGTATGAACAACATTGTCGTAATTTCCAATGCCACGCGAGCAAAGTCGCGGGCGGTCGCTAATTCTCATAAAAGAATGAAAGTGAATGTTTAATTTATATTGAACGTTCCATCTATATGGAGTGTTAAAGACAAAGGGCGAATACTAGTCTACTACTAGTCTAGTACTACTTATCCCGCAATTACATAACGAGCTGCCGCCGGATTTGCTTAGTAAAGTTATCTCAAAAAATCATTTAAAAAATATCCTAAGAAAACATTATCTGTCATTGTGTCCATAAAGGTACGCCACAGGCCACGAGTAACGTACTGTTAAAATTAGCAGTCTATATGCGATGTGTGCTGTTTGAGTGTGTGTTGAATTAGTGTATATGTGTATATACAGTATGTATATAATGAACCAATTTTGATATTTGGCTGATGTAGACCTCATAACAAACTTTGTACTAAATATGTATAGATAAAATAATAAAATAGATTTTGGGAGATATTATTATCTGTATAAGAAAATATACCTCAGATAATATGTATAAACATAAGCATGTAAGACGAGAACTACTGCCGACAAACTGTAATGCAGTTTGGCAGAGAAAAATGTTAAAAACGTTTATTGTATAAATGGAAGAAAATAAATTAAAAAAAAAAAACTTGTGAGTTCCTTGCCGCTTCTTCTCACAAGGTCTCCCCGCAGTTTGGACTTGTGTCAGCGATAGCGTAGTTTTAACTTTAAAGTACTTTACATGAGCCAATTATCTAGCATCGACGATTTTTGAGCACATCATTGTTATTTTTATAAATATCTCTACTTTACTCAATTTTTATGCAAGGTACTTTAACTTCGGTGTCAAAAAACTTGTTTTATTCGTTTCACAAAAACTCACGAGTACGTACCGTCAACTGACATTAGGTAGTTTTACACCTTTAACTACACGAAAATACTTATATTTTTATACTTTTATCGCGTTTAATTTCATTAATTATAACTTATATTACCTGCAGTATTTCTCGGACATGGTTATTATATGCGGGGCGAAAGGTTTCCCGGTACATCGTTTCATGATGGCGGCAGCTTGCGAAGCCTTCCATCGACTCCTGACCACGGACTGCGTCAGCCTCTCTACGGAACTGGCTCGGAGCTCCAGTGAAAGCAGCATGGTGAGTTTGTATAGTTTATACTATATTTAGTATAGTTTTAAAAAAATAATAAAAATAATAAATCATTTATTGTGGACCAAAACTTTTATACATTGTTCACACCCACCAAACTGCGTAACAGTTTGTCGGCGGGATTAGCGCTTGTCTTAATACATTTGGTTCAAATACGTAACTATAAACTAATGAAAATAAAAGTGTAAATAAAGCAAGTTTTAATTTTTTTTCTTTAAACCGGTATTAAACTATTATTAAGAAATATTTACTAAAATTTAGCCTAATATATAAAAAAAAAAGAAAAACAACTGCTTTTATTAAGAATTACTAATTACTAACATTTGGCCTATAGAAACTACTACTAATATTAGGATTTACTAACTTTTTCACATCTCTCAACAACTTCGTTAAGGAAAACAGATTTCAATTTATTTTTTAATGTTTGTTTACTTATTCTAGTATTATCCTCTCTCAGCCAATCGAGGTCATTAAAAAGTGTGGGGGTCAAATATTTGTTGGTTCTTTTCCCATAGTAGTTTTTTACTGGTGGTCGCACGAGTTTACGCTCTCTAACGCTTCTAGTATTATACCTATTTTGCACTTGTTCTTTAAATTGGTCGTTATAGAACTGTTCAAGAACCAGCAGGTACTTGACCTTCTCATGTACAGGAAGCATTTTACATGCAACAAAAAGTTTTTCATAATTGTCTTTACATGCAATTTTTGTTTGTGGTTTGACAAGGTATTTTAAAAAACGGATTTGCAACGATTTTATACTGTTAAGATAGGTTTTAAATGTACGGCCATACGTATTTAATCCATAAGTTAGTACTGACTCGGCAAGAGCAAAATAAATGACACGCAACGATTTCTTATTCAACGCTGCATTCAGGATATGAAACTTACTTAACACTGCCCTGAGCTTTGTACACACTGCGTCAACCTGTGTTTTCCAATTCATATTATAGTCCACCCACAGACCTAGATACTTAAATCTACTTACATACTCCAGCTTTTGACAAATACAATTTAAATTTTTATCGTGCATACATTCATATGTGTGGCCCACAATACCTATATCCACGCTCTTGACATTTTTTGCCACTAAGTTGTACGGTGAGTACAGATGCATCACTTTCGTCTTATTAAGGTTAAGTACGATACCATTGTCATGAGCCCAACGAGTAACATTATCGAAGTCACCCTGCAGCACAGCCCTGACCTCTTGTATATTCTTAGAGGAATATATAAGGCATATGTCATCCGCGTACATATATACTCGAGATTTTTTAACCACATTACTGACGCTGTTGACATGCATAACGTAGCCAACGGGACCATAGACTGAACCAGTTGGAACACCAAGCTGTACCGCTGCTTCTTTACCAGCAACACCAGAAATGCAGGTTTGTAATGTTCTGTCACTCAGATAACTCCGAAACCACCTATTTGTTGGACCCCTGATTCCACACTCATCAATGGCCTGTAACAGCATCTCATGATCCAAGGTATCGAAGGCTTTTTTAAAGTCTATGAACAGCGCCAGGACCTGATGGCCCTGGTGCAGACTACTGTTTATATCTTCGGAAAACTGTGATAGTGCTGTTGTGGTGCTACGACCATGCCTAAAACCGTGCTGTGCATCCGCTAATATGCTATTTTGCTCCAGGAATTCGCTGACCTGGCCGACTACCATCTTCTCAACTATTTTATTAATGACCGATAAGATAGCAATCGGTCTATAGTTAGCATACTCTGAGTGCGCTCCCTGCTTGTAGATGGGCCTGATTAAAGCTTTTTTGAGTGTGCTAGGATATTCCCCTTTCGATAAACACAGGTTGACAAAGTGTGATAAGACCGGCGAGATTCTATCCTTGATTATTTTTAGGTCCATAACTCGAATGCAGTCAGTGCCTGGCGCCTTACTACAGCTCAGCTGATCGATAATTTTACTCACTGTGTCACTGGTAGCTGGTTTAAAGCGAAACGTTACATCACTTTCTTTAACATATTTACTTCTATCTAATAATTTAATACTACAATTATGTTTAATAGCAATAATTTCGTTCGTAAATGTATCTGCAAATTGACTACATATATTGTACATTGTGTTTTTATCTCCAAAATATCTTTTAACTATATCATCTATATTTGCTTTCTTCCTACCTGTCCAGCTATTAATTTTGTCCCAGATTTTTTTTGGGTCTCCATTACATTTCTTGATTTCTTCCTGCCGAAACCTATTTTTTGCTTTAAATATTAATTTATTTACCTTATTTCTAAAACGTGTATATTCGAGTCTTTTCGTATTATTGTTTGGTGTTTCTTTCCAATCCCTAAATAACTTATCCCTACGCACTATCATTTTATTTAAATCTCTGCTTATCCACGGTTGTGTGTCCCGTTTTTTAATATTTGGCATTACAGTCTTACTATTTTCATAAATATCATTGAAAGCATTTTGCAGCTTACAATACAACTTTAACGGACAATCAATGAACAACAGTTGAGACCAATCATACTCAGTGATCTGCTTAGCTACTAGGCTATTATTAATTACAAACCGAGTGTCCGAGTCCGCGCTGTCGGTGCAGTGTTGCGTCACATGTTTACACGGCACCGAGATTCCCACCACATGATGATCCGACATGGAGCACTCAATGATGAACGAGTAGCAGTCCCGCAGCTGTCTTGCTCGCACCCAAACATGATCGATACACGACGCTTCTCTTACACCCGCTACGATAGCCTCTCGCGTCACCTCCGTAACCGGTATTACGCACTGTAGGCCTAGTCCACATAGGCAGTCCTTATATTTTGACACCAGTTGATTTTCACTCACTCCTAACAGGTTTATGTTGACGTCACCTAATATGATAATATCCTCGCTCGCTGGGATCTTCATAATTATCTGCTCCATTTCATCAACGAATAACGACCTATTCGTTTTTGGTGGTCTGTAGACTGCAATTATATTAAGAATAGAGTGGTCAACAGTGAGTTTACCATAAAGTCCTTCCAGTGAACTCGTTAGGGTTTTGTGTGCATTGAAACTAAGATACTCCTTAGCGTAAATAATCACACCCCCTCCTCTTTTAGTCTCCCTCGTGTTTGCAAATAGATTGTACCCCTCCATGTGGTATAGTGATAGCTCATTGTTGTTAATGTTTGCCTCTGTCACCACTAGTAATGCTAACTCCTCAGAGCATTTTTTTACAAACACTTGCAATTCATTAAAGTTTTTTCTTATCGACCGAATATTTATGTGTAATATGTGTAAATATTTATTGTTGCAAGATATACTCCGAACCCAGGAATTCGCTGTTTTAAATCTTGTATATTGACATTCCAGTGTGATAATTGCATCGAAACGATCACCTTTTACTTGATGTTATTGAGCTCGCAGTGTTTACTTCGCACTAAGTGTGCGTGAGGCTAGTGAGACCAACAACAACATCTAGCTAGTTGCCGTATTTAAATTGTTTTCTATATATTTTTCAATATCACGTTCACTCTTAATTGACAATATTTTCTTCTGTTCATCACTCTTTCTTATGAGTATTTTTCCATCCTGTACCCAAATGTACTTGTAGGTTTTCCTAAGCTGATTTTTAGTAACCCATAAAAGGTTCCTTTTATATCTAGTGAGATTCTCATTTATATAAATACGGTTGTCGTTATTTGTACCATAAATTTCGCCATTGGTCAGAAGTTTTTTGCGACTTCTAATCCACTTATCACGAGCCTCTTTCGTTCTCAGCGTTACAACTACTGGCAGTGGCTTGTCGGTATCTGGTTTTATACGGCCTACCCTCTCTGCGTGCTCAATCTGGCTAACATCCATATGGAGTTTGTTGGCTACCTGGATTATTATTTTCGCTACATCTTCATTTTCCTTCTTTTCCAGTCCAACTAATTCCACCTTTTTTTCCTTGTCTTTCTCTTCCAGCTCATTTTTATTATAGTTTTTATCAATTTTGAATTGCCTCGATCGTCAATCCGATTACGACAGAGTTTAAAGGATATAGACACTTTTATAGAATCTGTGTGCGTATGTGCGTGAGTGCGTGCGTGTTTACTCTTCAAAAGTTCGTCCATTACTGAATGGCACCTTATTGCATAATGAATACTAACTAAGTTTCATTAAAATCGATTATGTAGTTTCCTTAACGAAAAACATCCTTATTACAATTACAGTTAACCGGCGGTAATCCGACAAACTATCAAATTTCTCGAACTATAGAGTACTGCCATAGTCCCCTGGTAGTCCAGTACTTTTTTAAAAAAGTACCATGTAATCCGATAAATTACATATCAAATATAAAATAATAAAAATTAAAAATTTATTTGATTCACAATGAATACCCAAACAGTAAATGATGAATGTCCACTAGGCCGCAACCACAGTCACATTTAAACTGAGAAAAATTTCGCGAACTAATTGCAACCTGTTTATCCACGTATTCGCGTAGGACACCTCCCCCGTGACGGATTCATAACGCGACTCGATTGTAACTAAATGTTGAATTCATGTCGGATTACAAGGCGGTGCGGATTAACCAGTGGCTGAATTACCGGGAGTCCACTGTAGTTACGAAGTAGTGTGTTGATAGTAATGTGGGATTTGATTCGCGCACCGAATGACTTTTTATTATGGTCTACAAATAAATGCTCCGTACGTATCTTTGTCTATTTGCTATTTACTATTACTTTAAATACACTAATGCTGTGTTTCGTATGGTGAGTATAGAAAACTGTAGTCCCTTTTTACTGGAAACGAGGCATTCCATCTTAGTCCTCAGGGGTGACAACATATCTGCATTATGATTCTTAATCGAGGGTAAATGTAGATATCGAGGGCCATAGCAACCACTTGCCATCAGAACCAGATACCTCAGATACAGACTGTGTGCTCATTTGTCACCCGTAAAACCTTAAAATATTTATTTTTTCTTAATATCTATCATGTACAGGTCAGCAGCATCGGTGAGGCGACCACTGGTGACTTCAACGAGGACACTGAATACTTGATTCGACAAGACCAAGCTAAACAAATGAGGTGAGAGCATATAACGTACATCACGTAAATTATAGTACGCGGTAGAAGTGTAGGTGTAAAACCCGCAGGAGCGACAACCTAACGCAGAAATTTGAAAAAATCATTGATGGCTGTCATTCTTATTAGGGTTCCTTAGTTACACAACAAGGAACCCTTATAGTTTCACTATGTCCGTCCGTCCGTCCGCAGTTTCACTCAGAGGCCCCAGATGCTACAAATCTGTTATATAGCGTAGTAGTACACAACAAGGAACCTTTATAGTTTCACTATGTCCGTCCGTCCGTCCGCAGTTTCACTCAGAGGCCCCAGGTGCTACAAATCTGTTATATAGCGTAGTAGTACACAACAAGGAACCTTTATAGTTTCACTATGTCCGTCCGTCCGTCCGCAGTTTCACTCAGTGGTCCCAGGTGCTACAAATCTGTTATATAGCGTAGTAGTACACAACAAGGAACCTTTATAGTTTCACTATGTCCGTCCGTCCGTCCGCAGTTTCACTCAGAGGCCCCAGGTGCTACAAATCTGTTATATAGCGTAGTAGTACACAACAAGGAACCTTTATAGTTTCACTATGTCCGTCCGTCCGTCCGCAGTTTCACTCAGAGGCCCCAGGTGCTACAAATCTGTTATATAGCGTAGTAGTACACAACAAGGAACCTTTATAGTTTCACTATGTCCGTCCGTCCGTCCGCAGTTTCACTCAGAGGCCCCAGGTGCTACAAATCTGTTATATAGCGTAGTAGTACACAACAAGGAACCTTTATAGTTTCACTATGTCCGTCCGTCCGTCCGCAGTTTCACTCAGAGGCCCCAGGTGCTACAAATCTGTTATATAGCGTAGTAGTACACAACAAGGAACCTTTATAGTTTCACTATGTCCGTCCGTCCGTCCGCAGTTTCACTCAGAGGCCCCAGGCTACAAATCTGTTATATAGCGTAGTAGTACACAACAAGGAACCTTTATAGTTTCACTATGTCCGTCCGTCCGTCCGCAGTTTTACTCAGAGGCCCCAGGTGCTACAAATCTGTTATATAGCGTAGTAGTACACAACAAGGAACCTTTATAGTTTCACTATGTCCGTCCGTCCGTCCGCAGTTTCACTCAGAGGCCTCAGGTGCTACAAATCTGTTATATAGCGTAGTAGTACACAACAAGGAACCTTTATAGTTTCACTATGTCCGTCCGTCCGTCCGCAGTTTCACTCAGAGGTCCCAGGTGCTACAAATCTGTTATATAGCGTAGTAGTACACAACAAGGAACCTTTATAGTTTCACTATGTCCGTCCGTCCGTCCGCAGTTTCACTCAGAGGCCCCAGGTGCTACAAATCTGTTATATAGCGTAGTAGTACACAACAAGGAACCTTTATAGTTTCACTATGTCCGTCCGTCCGTCCGCAGTTTCACTCAGAGGCCCCAGGTGCTACAAATCTGTTATATAGCGTAGTAGTACACAACAAGGAACCTTTATAGTTTCACTATGTCCGTCCGTCCGTCCGCAGTTTCACTCAGAGGCCCCAGGTGCTACAAATCTGTTATATAGCGTAGTAGTACACAACAAGGAACCTTTATAGTTTCACTATGTCCGTCCGTCCGTCCGCAGTTTCACTCAGAGGCCCCAGGTGCTACAAATATGTTATATAGCGTAGTAGTACACAACAAGGAACCTTTATAGTTTCACTATGTCCGTCCGTCCGTCCGCAGTTTCACTCAGAGGCCCCAGGTGCTACAAATCTGTTATATAGCGTAGTAGTACACAACAAGGAACCTTTATAGTTTCACTATGTCCGTCCGTCCGTCCGCAGTTTCACTCAGAGGCCCCAGGCTACAAATCTGTTATATAGCGTAGTAGTACACAACAAGGAACCTTTATAGTTTCACTATGTCCGTCCGTCCGTCCGCAGTTTTACTCAGAGGCCCCAGGTGCTACAAATCTGTTATATAGCGTAGTAGTACACAACAAGGAACCTTTATAGTTTCACTATGTCCGTCCGTCCGTCCGCAGTTTCACTCAGAGGCCCCAGGTGCTACAAATCTGTTATATAGCGTAGTAGTACACAACAAGGAACCTTTATAGTTTCACTATGTCCGTCCGTCCGTCCGCAGTTTCACTCAGAGGTCCCAGGTGCTACAAATCTGTTATATAGCGTAGTAGTACACAACAAGGAACCTTTATAGTTTCACTATGTCCGTCCGTCCGTCCGCAGTTTTACTCAGAGGCCCCAGGTGCTACAAATCTGTTATATAGCGTAGTAGTACACAACAAGGAACCTTTATAGTTACACTATGTCCGTCCGTCCGTCCGCAGTTTCACTCAGAGGCCCCAGGTGCTACAAATCTGTTATATAGCGTAGTAGTACACAACAAGGAACCTTTATAGTTTCACTATGTCCGTCCGTCCGTCCGCAGTTTCACTCAGAGGCCCCAGGTGCTACAAATCTGTTATATAGCGTAGTAGTACACAACAAGGAACCTTTATAGTTTCACTATGTCCGTCCGTCCGTCCGCAGTTTCACTCAGAGGCCCCAGGTGCTACAAATCTGTTATATAGCGTAGTAGTACACAACAAGGAACCTTTATAGTTTCACTATGTCCGTCCGTCCGTCCGCAGTTTCACTCAGAGGCCCCAGGTGCTACAAATCTGTTATATAGCGTAGTAGTACACAACAAGGAACCTTTATAGTTTCACTATGTCCGTCCGTCCGTCCGCAGTTTCACTCAGAGGCCCCAGGTGCTACAAATCTGTTATATAGCGTAGTAGTACACAACAAGGAACCTTTATAGTTTCACTATGTCCGTCCGTCCGTCCGCAGTTTCACTCAGAGGCCCCAGGTGCTACAAATCTGTTATATAGCGTAGTAGTACACAACAAGGAACCTTTATAGTTTCACTATGTCCGTCCGTCCGTCCGCAGTTTCACTCAGAGGCCCCAGGTGCTACAAATCTGTTATATAGCGTAGTAGTACACAACAAGGAACCTTTATAGTTTCACTATGTCCGTCCGTCCGTCCGCAGTTTCACTCAGAGGCCCCAGGTGCTACAAATCTGTTATATAGCGTAGTAGTACACAACAAGGAACCTTTATAGTTTCACTATGTCCGTCCGTCCGTCCGCAGTTTCACTCAGAGGCCCCAGGTGCTACAAATCTGTTATATAGCGTAGTAGTACACAACAAGGAACCTTTATAGTTTCACTATGTCCGTCCGTCCGTCCGCAGTTTCACTCAGAGGCCCCAGGTGCTACAAATCTGTTATATAGCGTAGTAGTACACAACAAGGAACCTTTATAGTTTCACTATGTCCGTCCGTCCGTCCGCAGTTTCACTCAGAGGTTCCAGGTGCTACAAATCTGTTATATAGCGTAGTTATGGATTTTAATCACGTCTACAAAACTATTTAATAAAATTTTTAAAAACATTTTCATTTTGGGTACCTCCCTCCCATACGGGTACAGGAACAGGAGGATGATTTTTTTTATCCGTATACTCCATCATATGGGGTATCATTGGATATGTCTTTGAAAACACTGGAGGTATGGAAGAACATGTTTTCGATTCAGCGGTCCGTTAGCGAAATATTTAGCTCTAAAGTGGTATTTTTCATTAGAGTCATGTATCCCCCACCCCTGTTGTATAAATGTGAGTAGTAGTATACACGATAGTACTACCATTACAACTCCATAATTTTAATCAATCCGCATCGTTACTTGAGTAAGTGCTCTAGTGTTTACAGAGTGGATACTTTTCACTTTATACTTTTTTCACTAAAAATTCTTTTGTTTTTGTGAATTTTCGTAAATATACTGAGAAGCATAAGTTAGTAATATACATATTTATTTCGTTAAATTTTTCTCTAAGAGACTCTTGGCTTTAGGTTGTAAATAGCTCTTATGATGCTCTTCTGCAAAACGAAAATAGTATCTAAATTTACTTCATTACCCCATAGCAGAATTCCATAAGACATTATTCTATTGAAATCACTGAAATAAATTAATCTAGCTGTCTCGACACTAATGAGACTTCTAATTTATTACAGCAAAAGCTGCAGGGCTTAGTCTACTTGCTAGTTTATGAGCTAGGATATATAAATATAGGAGATATAGGAGCCCACTGAAGCTTTGCACGTGTCACTCTCGATGAGAGATACGTGCAACTTTTGAGCACAGGCCTCTTCTTATTTCTGAGAGTGTTAAGCCCGCATACATACACATGGAATTCCGATTTTCGATATTCCGTTTCGAAATTCTGATTCGAGATTCCGAACGCAGCAGGTCCATATAAAATTAGTGACCCGTCGCACACCTACGGTTATTTTCCGTACGGAATTTTGCGGGCAAAACGGGATTCGGTCTGTGTGTGGCCGACCCGTTCGTTAACACTACATACGGAATTCCGAAAGGGAGTTTCGTATGAAGTGTGTGGTGGGCCTTATGGAGCAATTCATCCGCCGCGCCACTTCGGTGTATATTGGCGGACTCCATATTATAACAGGACATGCAGGTTTCCACATTAAAAAAAACGAAAACAAATAAAAAATTTCATTGATGCCGACAGTGCTCGACTCCTAGTTGCTCGTGTGAATCTTACTGCAGGCGCTACCAGCTCAAAGTATATAATTATATTATAAATTCGCAGGGTTTGGGATCAAATTAAACGGCGTTCCTCGTGTCAGATCTTGCCGCTAAGCGACAGCTGTAAGAAACCACCAGATCTATACAGGGAGGTTAACCATCCTGCCATCAACTCCATTAAAGTTGTCAAGGTATGTAATTTTTGTAATTATTAGCTGTTTTATTTAACACTGTACATGTTATTATTGCGTGAGGATGCGTAAGAATCCATTATCGTAAACTCCCCTCCCCATCTTCGTCTACTTTGTAAGAGGTGACTTAGGAAAAATGGTCGCAAAAATCTTGTGGCTTGGGATAGATAGTGACATAAACCATTTCGTTTGAGAAATCTTTTTGCAGTTTCTTTTTAGGGTTCCGTAGTCAACTAGGAACCCTTATAGTTTCGCCATGTCTGTCTGTCCGTCTGTCCGTCCTCGCTTAATCTCTGTGACCGTTAGCACTAGAAAGCTGAAATTTGGTACCAATATGTGGATCAATCACGCCGACAAAGTGTAAAAGTAGACCCCCTATATGTAAAGTGGGAAGTGATGTTTTTTTTTAATTTCGACCCTAACGTGTGATATATTGTTGGAAAGGTATTTAAAAATGAATAGGGGTTTACTATAATCATTTTTTGATAATGTCAATAATTTCGGAAATAATCGCTCCAAAAATAAAAATAAATGTATCCCCCGCCCCTTCTAACTTTTGAACCATAAGTTTAGAAAATATGAAAAAAATCTGAAAAGTAGAACTTTATAAAGACTTTCTAGGAAAATCATTTTGAACTTGGATGGAAACAACAGTACCCACTACCGGGAGCTGTTGCAGGAGCGCGGAGCGCTGCTGGAGCGCGACCATAATGGATCCCCACCTTTAAACTCATAAGTGGGAACACTTATTGTGACGGACGGGAAACTACGGAACCCTACACTGAGCGTGGCCCGACACGCTCTTGGCCGGTTTTGTTTTTATTGTAGTTCTACTTTCTTAAGTTTCTTTAAATACACAGCCCTTTTTATATGCCGCTTCATCTTGTTTGTACTTGGTATAAATTTCAGGTAGGCATTAGGTAGGATTAAATATGTCAAAAAAGATATACAAAATAATTTTTTTATGGGAATGGGTGACAAGCGAGCACACAGTCTGGTTGCGGCCTATAGACATCTACATCTATCCTCGGTTACGAATCAAAATGCAGATGCGTTGTCACCCGTGAGGACTAAGATGGAATGCCTCGTTTCCAGTAAAAAGGGTCTCCGGTTCTCTACACTCGCGATACGAAACACAGCAGCACTAAGCTGCTATTTAACGCTGGTATTCTGTGAGAGCGTGGTTCTTCCCCGGTCGAGCCGACCCATTCGTGCTACAACTATACTTCTAATATAACTGCAGCAAAGCTCTACCACGTAAAAAATTGATTGGGTATTTTAGAATATTTTTATTTTCATTAAAAAATGTTTATTTTAGTGCGACAAAATCCAACATGCGACGTCTCAAACGCAGACTATAGTCACAATGAGCAAGCTGATTTCACAGAATGTGATGCAGGAAATAATTAACTTTATTTACACGGGCGCTTTGGACAGCAGTGCGTTCAAACAGCAAGTGAGTGTTTTAAACATTAAAGTTATTAACAGAACCTTTATTATACTAAATATTTCTTTTAAAAAGCTTCTTTTAGCACACACAGGTCTAAAGCTTCACATAAAAAAAGAAATTATATTTAAAAAGATATTTTTTTTCGACTTTAAATGTGTGTTTTAGACCTTAACTTTTCTACAGTACATATTTTATTTAAAAAATTCAAATTATTTTTATTGTATATTTTTTCCTAACCTTTTATTACTACTAATAGTAATATTGCAAATCTTTCCTATCACTTAAATATAAAATCGTAAATTATATATTTTATTATTATTAAAAATAAAAATTAATAACTATATAATATTAAATAATAAAATTATCTTCTGCAGTCCGCTGCGATCGGATTATTACTGGTAATTGTCATTAAATATAATAAACGTAACGCATTCAATCATAATTATTAATTTTTTCATTATTATTGTTATTGTTCCTTTATTATATAAGTATTTCCGTAAGTACATTTATTTTATAAAATGTTTTTACTTCAAATATCACTGTTAAATATTTTCACTTTATTATTAATTTCAATTATTTATATAGCGTAAGTCATTATAATAGAATAAGCAATTATTATTTTCTACTTCACTATAGGATTATTGATTATCGCAAATACTAAATAATATACCTTGTTAGTCCACTGTTGGCCGTTCCAATAATGCACTGTCAAACATTATTTGGACAAATTGCATACTCACTACGCTAGCCAAATAAGGGTATAGGTTCTTATTTTAGCATTGTTTGAAGCATAATCAGTTCATCTTCAGTGAGTTCATAAAGCCTAGATCAAAAATCAGTGTTCCACGGCGTTTGAGGATATTGACATGTTCTTCGCATATTCTCTCTTACCCCCTTCCTCCTATATAATAATTAATACCATCTATTCATTTCGAAAATATTTCCCTTCATAAATGTTTAAAACGCCCTCTACTTGATAATCAATACCAAGTACTAATTCCGCAAAATTTTTAAAACGCCCTCTACTTAAGAATTAATACCTTATTGCGACTTATTGCGAAAATATTGTTACTAGCTTGGGGTTCAAAACAATTAAAAACTGCCGATGGAATTACCAAAATTGACACTTTAATTACCGAACACCACTTACAACTTAAAACACACTAATAATTAATCACAATGATCACTAAAGTTCGCCGTTATATCGCTTGGAAGTATTCGCTTGTACCGGTGAATGCGAGCACATACCGGTCCTGACCGACTAGGTGTAGATTGTTCTAGTGTGGAATGGAGAAGATAAAAAGGTTACAATATTAAACTTTTAATTAAACAAGCAATTCTTATATATATATATATATATATATATATATATATATATATATATATATATATATATATATATATATATATATATATATAATCGGGATCTCGGAAACGGCTCCAACGATTTTCATAAAATTTAGTATCCAGGGAGTTTCGGGGATAATAAATCGATCTAGCTAGGATTTATTTTTAGAAAATGTCTTTTTGTCCGTGTTTTTAGGCAATGGAAAACTGCTACAATATCGTTAGAATAAGAAGGTAAATTTTGACGGATAGTTAGTGATTATAAATAGCTTAATTGGTATAATGGTCGATCACAGAATCTTAAAACCCCGGTTCGAGCCCAGACCGACCGACCGACTTTTTTTAATTTTTTTTCATGTTCCTTTCTTTTTTGAGAAAATCTATTTTTTTCGAACCCTTTTTTTAGTATTTTTTAAAAACACGAAAATTTAAATTAAAATAATTGCATTCATGATTTTTTATAAAAATAACCAATTCCGTTTTTTCTGTTATGTCGCTAAGATCAAAAAATATTATTTATATTTCATCAGTATGTAATTTGTATCTAAATATAATTTCCAAAACACACGAATTAAAAAAAATCGAGCGAAAAATACCGAGCAAAGCTCGGTCAACCGGGTACTTAAACTTTTAAGTACGTAGGTAAAATGTCTAGACCAAACACATAATTCTAGTTTTTATTTCACATCGATCGGTGCACTATTACCGAAGTTACGCGTGGAAAGTTTACGTACATTTTTAAAATCTCGCCCGTGCCCGCTAGTAGCGGGTGACGTCATCGATTCCATGCGGCCGCGCCGCCATACCGTTCCAGCGCGCCGATCATACGTTTGTCATTCAGTCATGTCAGTCATTGAGTTTAATATATAAATCAATGTTTGTAGTAATTTTCGCGGTTGAGTTGTTTGCCCTCGTGCGCTCTGGTGTTTTATATTTAATGATGGAAGAAGGGTTTCAAAAGGTCAATCTGACAATCTTCCAATAGTCCGTGACATGATGGTGGCGGAATATTTCTTAAGAAACAAATATTTTGTCGCGGCTGAAATACGCGTAAGAATAAGATAATATTTTATAACCTAGGTACCCATTATTACATTAATACTTCTGAGTTTCATTTGCTAATGATAAGAATAGGTATAAAAAATACGTAAACATTCCTTACCTACCTACTTACTACCTGGCTCTAACTAGTTTTGTTTTCTTATTCTTCATAAGTGTACCCCGACCTTTTTGTAGTTTTTATGGTTAAAAAAAATTTCCTGTTGTATATAAAGAAATTTACTACAAATATACCTTCGGTGTATAAAAATATGATTTTATCTAAAAATCAGATGTTTTCAATATTAATAGAAAAAGGGTCGCATTATTATTATGACTAAAAGCGTAGTTATATATTCTTCAGGCAAGGGATCAATGTCAGTATTATGATCTAGAGTAGTAACAGGATCGACAACATATCTATGCTTAATTTCTTTTGAAGTAGTGGCAATCGCATGTGCAACTGTTTCTGACCTAGATTTGGCATTTAGTTTTGATAGTAAACATCTTTGTGGTTTTTCTGTATACCGATTTTGACAAGCAAACTTGTGAGGCAAAACATCTTTTTTAAGTTTGAGGGGACCACCAACTAGTTTGTACTTCACGTAGTTTTCCATATCGTTTTCTTCTAGAACAAAATACAAACTTATTTAAAATCTATAAAAAAAATAAAGAACCTCGTAGTTTGTATTCCATCAATATTTAAAATATGTACCAACTATGTAATACATAAAAATAGGACAACACGAAAAAAAAATTAAGTGCTCCACTTCATAATCAAACTTCTTTCATTATTTGCGGCCCACAAAGTATGCAGGTTGACACAGCTCTGCGATGTGTTTAGTTTTTGCTTGAAATATCGTAAAAATATAAAAACGTTTGTTGTTAACATATTCCATATTTTAACCTTTATATGCATTACAAACATTTTAAAATTTGCTGCAAACATAGGTAGGTATCTAAACTTACGAACTCACGACAGGCCATTGACTTAACTACATTACATAGGTAAGTACTTTACCCAAGTTTGGATGTTTATTTACACTGAAGTAGTTTTAGTTAAATATGTAGGTATTAGGTATTGTTTTTTTTTCTTGAAATTCGATCGAAGATCATTAAGCGTGGGAAAGGTTCAATGAATCGTTAGTTACCTAAACACTCGAGTAGGTACCAACATGCCTAATAGAAAGCATTTACTAGCAATAACCAAGACCTATCATGTGAAGGTTATTATTATTTGAATACTTACATCAAAATGATCCTCACAACGATATGCTACCGTGTTTGGTCCTAAAGGATGAGCTCTTCTCATAACATTTGTTCATTTTTTCTGATGGTAGGGTTTCAAGCCACATTAAAAAACAACTTTTCAGGTGTTTTTGTGGCCGTATTTTTACATTCAGGCACAGCACAATATTTAATAGATGGTGTCGTGTTCTATAATGTTTTTTGTTAAAAATATATAGCAAATAAATCGGGCACATTCGAGTAAATGTTTAGATTTTCTAAGTGCGCGTCGGGTCTCTCGCACGAAGATGGAAATCGTGACGTCATCAACGATGTCGCTCTCGGCCCGCGGCTTAGACCGAAAATGTTAACTTTGCGCCTTTATATCTCGGCCAGTTTTGAAGATAGAAAAAAATTAAAAACACGGTTATTCTCGTAATTTTTTGTAGATTTTTTTGGCATATAAAAATGGTTATCTTCTCCATTCTCTAGAAATATCTCCTAGTTCCGCTACTCGATACTAGATGTTGCTAGTGGCATTAATTATGGCGCGAAACAATATTTAAGACGCTGTCTACTTAATAATTAATATAGTAAACTTATTCTGAATATATTTAAAGTGACTATAATATTCTACTTAGTGTCTATTTCACTGGATTTGATGTTTCTTGCCAATGCGATGTCGCTCTCTCTCTCTCTCTTTCCCTCTCCCCTCTCTCCCTCTCCCGTCTCTCCCACTCCCCTCTCACTCACTCACTCTCTCTCTCTCTCGTCATTCACCAATGCCTCGTTGGTTGGGGGCCTTTTCCACTAAAACATCTAGAATGTTCGAACACATACAGGAAAGGTCTCCTAGTTCCGCTAGTCGATACTAGATGGTGCTAGTGGCATTAATTATGGCGCGAAACGATATTTAAGACGCTGTCTACTTAATAATTAATATATTAAATTTATTCTGAAAATATTTAAAGCGACTATAATATTCTACTTAGTATCTATTTCACTGGATTTGATGTTTCTTGCCAATGCGACGTCGCTCTCTCTCCTTGTCTTTTGACACATTCTGACTTTCCACAATAGAGTGTAGATCTCCATTTACTATATTTACTGCGTTCACTTGTTGTTCTATATCCTTGTCATAGCTAGCTACTTAATTTTTTTTATAAAACTGAAGTCCCACACAAGCTAACAGTCAACCTGATGGTAAGTGTCTACTTAAGTCCATAGAAACTTTCAGCGAATATCAAACAAAAAAATATACAGATGGGTCGTCACCTCTGAGGACTGAGATGCCTTAAATAGTGGTAGTATACTGACTTGCTACCTTCAAACCGGATTACTCCAATGCAGCTGCTATTTGTCGGCAGAAATAAGTTAGAAGTTGGTACCTACCCAGACGGACTTCCAGGCATAAAAGCAGTGTCCCACCATCGATACTCAACATAAATACTGTAGTATTTGCATCATCCTCTGTTTCTTCTCTTATTCTCATTTTTCTTACTTAAAAACGATTTTCATTTAACACAAGTATTACCTAAATTTGATGATTAACAATTAGTTGATTTGATTAGTTATCCATTTGGTCTAAACAATGCACTTTATAAATTTCATAAACATTTAATAGGAAATCCGTCAAGCCGCCGAACTCCTTGGCTTTCATGAATTAACCAAGCTCAGCCAATTTATATTGGATCAGCATCTTCTGTTTGACAAAGGATTCATGCTGCAATTTCATACGGTAAGCATATATTATACGTAATTGATTTTATGTAAGTATAGACTATTATTTTTATGAGCATCAGTTATGTATCTGATTACGTTTTCTTCTGTAATATATTAGATTTATAAGCACTATGAAATATATCAGAATATTATTTATTAAACTAGCTAAAAATAAAAGAATCACATATTTTATGAAAAGCATATATATAACCTCATGCATATCGAAATCTTTTTGAAAACCTTCATATGTCTGTTAAAGAAACATACTTGGTATGTCATTCGTTCAAAATCCTGTATTACAATGATCAGGCAGATATTAAACTCATGATGCTTAAGTAGGTACCTTATTATTATATTATTGTTTATTGATGTCGTGATTTAGACATTTTAGGTCATTTTCAAAAGATGCCTTAATAAATTCATTTTAAAATTAACGTATAACTAATAATGTAGTAAGTTGGAGTTTCGGTAAATTATTACACATCTTATTGTATCCTTAAAATCTTAAAACAAAAGCCTTCTGCAGCTTTTGTTTTAAAATTTAAAGTAATGCTGGTAGATCCTTTGTGCGATGAAATCAGAGTGAAAAAATTGAGTACCTCAATGCTAAATTTGTAATGAGTCAGCATTACAGTTTGAAGAATTGTAATCAGATAACGAATCGCCACTTTGCTTTAGATAGAGTGACGAGATAATGAAACATGGATGCAGGTGGTTCGAGACTGTGATTTGCGACAGTCTTTAGGGGGTACTTATGTTCATTACGTTATCGTCATCAAAATATTTAATTAAGAAATATATGGATTAACTTAATTTCTTGCAGCCATTTCCTCAAAGGCTACGTGATATGTGCGTAGAACGTAATCTGTTCGCGGACGTGACATTCGATCTCGACGATGGCATACATTTAGCGCATAGAGCCATGCTGATGGCGCGATGTGATCCCATGAAGGCGATGTTTCAAGGGCATTTTCGGGAGAGCACGTCCAGAGTTGTAAGTAACTTTTACATTCTCTAAATTAAACTAGTTTTTACTGATTTTATTGCTTATATTAACTTATTTTATATTACCGGCGTTGCGAGTTTTTTACAGCATCTATAGTCATGGGGGAAGGGGGCTGGGTTGTTCGACGTCCCAACATCATAGTTACCGAGGCTACCTCTTGATTAAAAATATTAATTTTTAGTCTGAACTACGCAGTGTGAACTTATAGTATCTTAAAATTTTGCAGTTATGTGCTTGGGTTGAGATTTAATTTTATTTATTATAGGATCACAAACAGATAGTAGCACCCAGCCATCTTATCTATTGGAATTGGCATGTTTTTTTATTTCAATAGCCTCGCGAGCTAACATCCAGCACAGAGTGGTTCGAATCGTCGACGGCCATTTTCTTTCTGATCGACTCCCTTCGTTGGCACTGCGTAGGGATGTTGCACCCGTTGCATTTTCTATAGCATCCACCACGGGGACTCTGGGGAATTTGTTGAACTCGGTTCGGATTTATTCCAGCCGCCAAATTTCACAAACGCACATCGCGTAAAAATCACGATTCCATCCTCATCATCTGAATGCTTGGCAGTCCACCATTGCGTTTTACTAGGAGTTTTCTTCCTAGTACAACTTCTCTGTAAAATCGTTTACTACCAGTGATTTTTCTGGACCGATACGACCTGGGGACCTTCAAGAAAAGAGTTTACTCCTTTCTAAAAGGCCGACAACGCACCTGCAATCCCCTGGTGTTGCGGTTGTTCATAGGCGGGGTAGTCACTTACCATCACTTGAGCCGCGTGCTCGTTTGCCCCCTCTTCTATAAAAAAAAAGAAATTATCAAATAAGTGTGGATACACCAAGAGGATGAGCCAAACATAAAGAAATTGATCAACACCGACATTTCTCTTTAATGTTTTTTTCCCGTTAAATTTGTTATGGACTATATAAACGGTAATTATGTACTGATTGACTGAGTACCGTTAATATGGGTCCAGGAATCAATATAATATGGTATTATTATAGCAGTTCGTGGATAGTTCAGTTTAGCTATTTATTTATTCGTTAATGTAATTTTAACCCTTAAAAATAAATGCAAATGTATAAATAAACATTTATATTATTACGACTTAATATAAAATAAATAGAATATGTAATAAAATACACACAAAATAACATTTAAAAAGAAAAAGAAATGTTCAAATAATCAGTTGGAGTACTTCTATAGTTAATGTTTATGAGCTATTCTTTTAAAGGATATCTTATTTGTGCGTTTCTGAATTGGAATTAAATAACGGATGAACAAAGAAGAAATAATTTATCATTTCTTCTTTCAGATCTCATTTCCCGGCGTGAAGATGTACGCGTTCCAAATACTTCTCTGCTATATATATTCCGACAAAATACCAACTGTGGAGCCTACGAGATGCCTCGAACTGTTGGAGCTTGCCAACCGACTTTGCATGAACCGCTTGGTGAACTTGGTTGAGGCTAGAGTTATAGAACAATTGCAGCATCAGGACAGGTAACTTCCACTACTTGACAGGAGCATATTTTATCTTTTAGGGCCTTGGTTTACTTTTAAGATACCAACGAAACGAGAGAGATCGATTCATGAGATACAGCTACAAAAAATAAATTTGTGTGGTTTTCGCTTCATAACCTTTACTTGTATAATTTAAAGCAAAAACTGTGTGACCATTGAAAATACTTAAATCATTGCGTCAATTGTATCTGATTGACAGTGACAATGGTGGATAATAGTCTTACGTTCAACAAATGGCGCTAGTTGGGTTTAAGTTTTGTTTTGTTCTGTGTCATTATTTAAAATTGTGATTGTTATAATTTAAAACAATGTTTGTGCTGTATTCTTTAACTTTTTAGGTACATACTGTTAACTTTTTCATAGTTTTTCTACTAATAGGAATTAGTAGTTTTTTTTTTTCGTCGTGGGTAGTTGGCTCAACAACACGCTTAAATCTTGCTCTTATTTAGATTTTAAAGTATAATGGTTTTTGTGTAATTTGTCTCATTTTTATGTTTTTATATTATGAATAACTAGTACCACCCACCTCATGAGTGTTTTTTTCAAGTTCATAGCCTAGCACATAACAGCATATGTCACCACTGGCACAATTGGTAATTGTGCCAGTGGTGACATATGTAAAATGGTATTTTCTATCCAACATCAGTGTTTTACTACGCAAATGGAGTCTTCAATTAAGGATAGCATGACCGAACTTATGGAGGTTTTCCATAAGAGAATGACGAACTTCGAAGAAGAGTTACGTAAATCTCCTCATTCAACGTACAACACTGCATCACTTGCATTCTTTTAAATTACAATTTAGATAAGTTCCACTGCAATTAATTTGCACTATTTGAAACTAGGTAAATTATTTTATTCTAAACCTTAGCACATCATGAATTGACGGTTACATTGACCCTATTACGTGTAGAAATTGTTTTATATACATTTTTAATTGGTATTCTTATTTATTATTATTTTTAATTAGTATTATAGTTTATTAATTAGTACTCTTTCAATCTTGTGCACGTAAAAGTAAATTAATATGTTTACAATACTAATAGTCTTTGTGTATATACTTTTTCAACAACACCGTGGCAGTCACATAGATTAATAAATATGCAGACATATTATATACAGTAATCTATGGCGGACAGTGACAGCGGCTGCTTTCTTTTTCACAGATTATTAAATATTTATTTTAGTAAGTTATGGTCACATCGGCTACCAGTCTTTCAGCCAAAAGCTGTAATATGAACACTGACAACTTTATTAATTCTGCCACCTTAGATTTAATACTATAAACGTTTGTAAATGGTGTATTTGTGTAGCGGTATTACCAATTTGTGTTTTTTTTTCTATATTATGTGATTTTGAAATGTGTTTTTTTTTTGGTTTTTTTGTTTTTAGTTATGTTATATTTTGTAATAACACTCGATTGATGGGTGGACACGATTGCCTTGCTGTAAGAAGTACATTTAATTTAGTAGTTAATTTGATTTTAATAACTTAGACATTTAATATAAATATATATATTAAGTATATATAATATATATGTATTGTAATGGCTATTGACGATATAATTGGCGTAAGTCAGATGTTTTTCAATGCCAATGATGACAGTTTTGGTTCTATGGCAAGTGATAGTGGCAGTTCTACTTTCATCCATCTCTCAGAGTTTCTTGTCTCGCAGTTTTCTGATGTCCCTAACAACTTCAACGTTGTACATATAAATGCACAGAGCATTCCGGCCCACTTCCCCGATATGCTGACGACTTTTAATTGTAATCATATACATGCTGTTCTTATTTCTGAATCGTGGCTGAAGCCATATCTTCCCTCCACCTGTTACAATCTTCCTGGCTTCCAATTAATTCGAAACGATCGCTTAGTAGGTGGCGGTGGAGGTGTTGCCATTTATCTACGTTCACACATTCCTTTCACTATTGTCGATATGTCTGCACAACCACCGCCGCTAAATGCCGGTGAGCGTCTTTTCATGGAAGTCACACTATCACACTCAAAAGTTCTTCTTGGTGTTTATTACTGCCCTTCTATGCGTATTGACTTCTTTAACTCATTCCAAAACATCATTGATAAGCTTACTCCCTCCTATTCACACACGATTATTATGGGTGATTTTAACACGTGCCTCCTTAAACAAGATACCAGGGCTTCTTCTCTTCAGTCAATCATATATTCCAGTAATCTCTCTATTTTACCACTAAATGCCACACATCATTTTCCAAACTCGAATCCCTCTCTCCTTGACCTTATTTTAGTTTCCTCTTGCAACTTTGTCACGAAGCACGGCCAATATGCGGCCGATGCTTTCTCCTATCATGACCTTATCTTTCTATCCTATAATACCCGATCTCCCAAATTCAAACCAAAAATTCTACTGCAGCGTAATTTTGGTGGCATGGATATAGACAGTCTTCGAAAGGATGCGCTACTTTGGGACTGGTGAAATCTTTTTAACGCAGATAACCTAGATAGTAAAGTTTCAATACTTACTTCAGCCCTTATAAAAATCTATGATGTTCATGCACCTGTACGCGCAGTCAAAATTAAACATCGTCCATCACCTTGGCTTACCGATGATATTAAACATATTATTAATAAAAAAAGCGATAGCTAAGGCTAAGTATAAACGTAACCCAAATGCGTTTAATAGGGAAAAGTATATTAACATTCGCAATCACTGCAATAAGGTGTGTAGGGATGCTCAACGCCTTCATATTCATAAGTCAGGTGAAAATAGGGATACAGCAAAGGTCTGAAAATTTCTTAGATCATTGGGTGTTGGAAAATCTAAGAATACTCCAACGACAAATGATTTAAACGTTAATCTTTTAAATAAACATTTCTCTTCTTCATCCTGCTTAGATAGTACTGCTAAGGCTAACACACTAACATTTCTTTCAACTATTCCCACTCCCAATCACTCCTCTTTTATTTTTAAACCATTCACTGCTTGTGGCGTTGAGAAGAGCGTTTTATCTATTACTTCCAATGCAGTGGGAATTGATTGTGTCAGTCGTAATATGATTCTTCCTATTCTTGATATTATTCTTCCTATTATTTGTCATATCCTTAACTTCTCCATTTCTACAAGTGGTTTTCCATCATCTTGGAAAAATGCTGAAGTTATTCCTATCCCAAAGAAAATTAATCCTGCGTCCTTTTCTGAATATCGTCCCATCTCTTTACTGCCCTTCTTATCAAAAGTCCTTGAACGCCTTGTTTACATCCAGTTCAACAGCTTTCTTTGTGCTAATTCTCTCCTTAATCCTTTACAGTCAGGATTTCGACCTGGACACAGTACTACCACAGCATTGGTGAACATTACCGATGACATCCGATTAGGAATGGAATGCGGCGAAGTAACTGTTCTTTGTTTATTAGATTTCAGTAATGCCTTTAATACCGTTGACCATGATGTCCTACTTGTTATAATGCGCTCTCTTAACGTATCTCCAACAGCGATTGGTTGGTTTCGAAGTTACCTGTCTGGGCGCCAGCAACGTATACGCATCGATGATACATTATCATCATGGTGTAACGTATGTGTTGGTGTGCCGCAGGGAGGCGTTTTATCTCCTCTACTTTTTGCAGTTTTTATAAACTCAATATCTAATAATTTAACTTCTTCCTACCACCTTTATGCAGATGATCTGCAAATATATACTAAAGCTTGTCCCAACGATCTCCCCAATGCTATCAATGTCATTAATGCAGATCTCGAACGAATTCTCGAGTGGAGTAAAGCATACAGCCTTCACGTTAACCCAGCTAAATCACAAAGCATTATCATTGGTAGCGCGCAAATGCTGAATAAGTTATCGGTTGATCACCTACCCCAAATTGTATTTGATAAAACTAATATCCCTTACAGAGATTCAATGAAGAACTTGGGGATTCACATAGATAAAAATCTGTCATGGGACCATCAAATTAAAGAGATTCACCGTAAAGTTTATGCCTCTGCAGCCTCCTTGCGTAGATTACGTAACTTTCTTCCAATATACACCAAAACTGCGCTTGCCAAGTCCCTTCTTTTCCCTATTTTCGACTATGCGGACGTCAGCTATCTAGATCTTACCGAAGCTCAGCTTGATAAACTTGAGCGAATTCAGAATTTCTGTATAAGGTTTATATTTGGATTACGTAAATATGACCATGTCTCTCTTTTTCGTACTAAGCTCAAGTGTTTGTCGATACGTCTTCATCGGAATGCTCACATACTTCATCTTCTCTATAGTATTCTCTTTAATCCTTCTTACCCTTCTTACCTCAAAAATCGTTTTGTGTTTCTTCGTGATTCCCATTCGCGTAACCTGAGATCAGAAGAGAGCTTGAAATTGTATATGCCACTACATATTAATAAATTTATGAACAAGTCTTTTACTGTACAGGCCGTTCGTTTATGGAATGAACTCCCATTGGCAGTCAAACGCGCTCCATCCCTACCGGTTTTTAAAAAACTAGTAAAGAACCATTACCTTGCACTTGGCTCCCACACTAGTCGTTTAATATAATATAATATAATATAATTTAATATAATATAATCTTGTGGCAAGACCAGAAAATGGCGATATAATAACTTAGCCTTTTTAAACCTAAACTAAACTAACTATCGTTTCTGCACGTTCCTTCTGCTTATTTTGAAAATAATATGAAAAAATTTGCGGGACTTTTCTAGTGGTGCAATTCCGACTTGTGTCTTACCTACGATGTTTTCCCAAACCTTTATATTAAGCTTATTTAAAAAATGTGTCAAACTTTATTTTTCTTTTGCAGTTAAGATTTTCTATATAATAGCACAGAATATATAATAGATAGTGATCTACTTCAATGCGCTATTATATGTAATTGTTAGATATGTAAATATAAAAAAATCTTTTTAAAGAATAAGGGTAACCAGGCCATTAATACGCGGCAACATCAACGAGACATATTAAATGAGCCAGTAGATGGAAAATGTCGTCTGTGTTCCTGTAAAGATGAAACCACACAACACATAATATCCGGATGTGACAAACTAGTAGGAACATATTACGTAAAGCGACATGATAACCTTGTCCAGTACGTCTATTGGTGTCTGGCTAAAAAGAACAAAATACAAGTTTCTAACCTCTGGTGGCAAGAAACCCTCATCCGACCACAAATTAAGGAAAATGAGTTTGCTAAAATCATGTGGGAAATGCCCGTCCAAACTGATATTACTGTAACACATAATAGGCCTGATTTGATATATGTTGATAAAACAAGTAATAAAACATTCTTAATAGATATAACTGTACCATCAGACTACAATATAGGACCTAAGGAAATTGAAAAATTAAGCAAATACCACCTGCTAAAAACTGAAGTCAGTCGTTTGTGGAATACACAAGCAACTGTTATTCCCATAGTAATAGGAGCAACGGGAGTGGTAGCTAAAAGTATTAGGAAATACATAGATAAATTAGATAGCCATATTAACATTAGTATCCTTCAAAAACAAGCAGCTATTCACACATCAACTATACTCACTAAAGTGCTAGGGGATACCGTATTTGTACATAATCAACCGGACCATCTACATATACAGATCACCCAACAGTCATCAAACACGCAGCAGTCGCCAAGAACAACGGATACAATAAACACCACAAACACATCGAATATACAACATTCACTAAACATCCAAGAACAACACACGCAAACCATGCAACAATCATTAGGCATAACAGGCATACAACAATCATTAAATGCACCGAACTCATCTAACACATATAATCCGAATGTACAACAGTCACTAAATTCTCGACGAAAACGAGGACAAGGGAGAAAAAGAATGAAAAAAGACGAACAACTAACAGAAAGTACATCTTGAATGACTCTTTTAATTTGCGTAATAATTTTCATTAAATTATATCTAAAAAGTACTATACAAAACTACAACATTATATTAATTTAAAACACATTAATAGGGGATACATAAATACCTTTTTTTCTGTGGGATGCAGGACGGGGTATTTATTAAAACCGACGTAAGTCGTGAAGGTGTCATAATATAATATAATATAATATATATGTAGTATATTGATTGCATTTAGTTAAATAATGAAATATATATTTTTTGTATGTATATATGTTTGTTTTCTATGTATGTTTTGTTATGTGTGTGTGTGTGTGTGTGTGTGTGTGTGTGTGTGTGTGTGTGTGTGTGTGTGTATGTATGTGTATGTATATTTATTTATTTATTTATTCATTTATTCTTTTTTGTACGCCACAATACAGAAACATCAATATAGTTAAAACTAATTAAAGTATGTACAATAGGCGGTCTTATCACTGAAAGTGATTTCTTCCAGACAACCTTTGCGTAGAGGAATGATGCAAACAAAAGTTACAAATAGAGGGGGGCATACAAAATAATAATAAAAAAAATACAATAATACATACAAATAAAAGTAAGTGAAAGTTATATATAAAATATCATATAATAGATTAAATGAAAAGAATAAGAGAAAGGTAAAGTAATTTATCTAATAGCGTTCTAAATAATACGATTTAACAAGAATTTTGAAAGAGTGAAGAGATTTAGCACGACGAATATGGAGAGGTACGGAGTTCCACAATCGCACAGCGGTTACGGTGAAGGATTTCTTGAAAAAGGAAGAAGAGTGCAAAGGTGTAGAGAGAGAAAGATTGATGGAGGATCGAAGGAACCGATTATGGGTAAGAGAAAGATACTGGAAACGGTTTTTTAAATAAAGAGGAGTAGAAGGATTAAACAGCACACTATACAACGCGGAGAGAATGTGAGTATTCCTGCGAAGGCGGATCAGGAGCCATTTGAGCTGTTTGCGAAATTCGGAGATATGATCATATTTGCGAAGCCCAAATATAAATCTAATGCATAAATTTTGAATGCGCTCAAGCTTATTAAGCTGCTCCTCGGTAATGTCAAGATAGCAAATATCAGCATAGTCAAGGATAGGCAGAAGAAGAGACTGGGCGAGCGTAACTTTAGTTGCTGTGGGAAGGAAATTACGTAATCTACGTAAAGAGTTTAACGCAGAAAACATTTTTCTACTGACCTCATTAACCTGTGAGGTCCAAGACATACAGGAGTCAAGATACAACCCCAGGTTTTTAACCTTGTTACTGTAAGGGATTAGAGTGCAGTCTAGTATAATAGGGGGTAGGGAAGACCAGTCAATTTTACCAATTAATCTAGAACTACCGATGACAATGACCTGAGTTTTCTTAGGATTAATCGTTAAACCATAACATTTACTCCAATTCGAAATACAAGTCAGATCAGCGTTAATAGTGTCAACTGCTTTAGATAGATCTTCAAGAGAGGACTGAGTATAGATTTGGAGATCATCAGCGTACAAGTGGTAGGAAGAGGACAAATTATGACTTATAGAGTTAATAAAAATTGCAAAAAGGAGAGGAGACAACACGCCACCTTGTGGTACACCAGCAGCTGTAGTAATCCAGGTGGAAAAAACCTCTTGCACCTGAATTCGCTGTCGGCGACCAAACAAGTAACTTCGAAACCAGTCAACTACAGTTGGAGATATGTTGAGAGAGCGTAGGATGCTTAACAAGATATCAAAATCTACAGTATTAAATGCGTTACTAAAATCAAGCAACGTGAGAATAGTAAGCTTTTGTTTCTCCATACCATACCGAATATAATCAGTGATTTGTAAAAGTGCAGTAGTCGTACTATGGCCAGGACGGAAACCGGATTGCAAGGGATTTAAAAGATAGTATATATATATATATATATATATATATATATATATATATATATATATATATATATATATATATATATATATATATATATATATATATATATATATATATGTATGTGTGTGTATGTACATATATGTATGTGCGTATGTGTATATGTGTGTATGTGTATGTATATATGTGTATGTGTATATATATATGTGTATATTAAATGTGTATTCTTTTTTTATCACACCAATGTGCCCTACCCTTGTAATTTTTGTGTAATCCTGTCCATTCACTGGTTGTCTGGAAGAAATTGCTATCAGCAATAAGACCGCCCATTGCATACTTCTTTTGTATATATAATTAGTAATTTTTTTATATGGTGTGCAATAAAGAATATTAAATAAAAAAATAGGAATATCTGTAGATTGGTTTATCTATTTCTAATTTAATTCGTTTCAAATATAACTAATATTTCTGAAATAAAAACTATTTCTAACAAATTAACCTACCCTGCTGTGAAATCTATTAATATTTCACCTTATTTCCAAGTGGCGGCAGCCCTGATGGCAGAAAAATTCTGTGCATTTTATTTAACCCTCACATATTTTCCTACTATAACTATAATTTGAGTTATGTCTCGCCAGAACATGCAAAGTCTGGAATTTTCATTTAGAAAAAACCAAAATTCAACATTAGGGGCTTTTCAGGTGCTTAGGTGCCAAGTTTAAAAATTAGGTGTTCTAAAATTTTCACCGCAACGAACTTTTAAATTTTGCGTTGCTGGCAAAACGTATCGCTAGCAACGCAGTGACAATAAATATTAATTGGAAGGAATTAAGTGCTAATTAGGTGCTGCAAGTATAGGCAATGACACGGCGCCCCTCATAAAAAAAATGTGTCAGGTATTTGCATTTGAAAAAAGCCAAAATTAGGTGCTTTTAGGTGTCATGTTTAAAATTTAAGTGCTCTAAAATGTTTTCACCGCAAAGAAGTGAAATTTGCGTTGCTGGCAAAACGTATTGCTAGCAGCACAGTGACGATAATAGATATACGAGAAATATTAGTAGCAAGGAATTAAGTGCTAATAAAGGTAAGCAGTAAAAAGCCCCTATTTTTTTTTAAATGGGTATTCCTGACTTTGCGTCGCTAGCGAGAAACAACTTATAATTTGATGCTCTTCTGGGCGATTGACTGCAGTACGTTCTACCGTATCTTATGTGCGTTTTTCGTGCATAAATTGAGCAAAAACAAACGGTCAGACCTAAAACAAATATTTGTCATCATCATCATCATAATTATAGCCTAATGGTAAACAATAAAATAAGATTTTGTTAGGCATCAAAACTTACCATGAAGCGGGATAAGAGTCAGGCACTGGTTTATAATAATTAAAAAGAACCCATTTTGCCTCACGAGGGGATATCTGCCATATTTGCCACCGTTGGCCGGCGGATTGGCAATCCCAGTATTTTTTAAAATTATTATAGGAAAAAAGACGATGCCCATTTCCTATTTCTGTATTTATCATCACGACACGCATCGGCTGATATGAGGTAGTTCACTCTGTTACGCCAAACTACACAACAATCCTTTTTTTAAACCCTATATAAGTATTTATACACTGCATAAATACCGGTTCCACGTGGTTCGCAGCTCAGCAGACGCTAAAGTATTTCTTTTATTCAGTCACTATATAATTTTGTTCTCTTCTCTTTCTTCTTTCTTCTTATAAAATAAAGATTTAGCAGACTTAGCGGTCAGCCGTCGTAGAGTCTACATCAACTGAAGATGCCTCGTGTAGAGGCGAAACACGTGTCATATTGTCGTCGATGGTGTGTCTTTCCTGGAATAGTGATGTTGGGAGTAGTGGTGCCGGGATTAGTGGTGTTGGGAGTAGTGTTGCTGGGATTAGTGGTGACGGGATTAGTGCACACTATTGAGGGAGGGCGGGAGGTGCTCTTCAATTCTGGTAAGACACATCATTGTATTTAATTAGCGGAAGGTTGCGAATTAATTAATGTCTTTATTGTAATGGATTTCCGCAAAGTAACGCCTGATTCTATCAATTATCTTCTTATAAAAATCAATTGATATACGTTAGTCTTGCTAAAACTCGAAAACAACTGGAACGATTTTGATGAATTTTTTTTTGTATTTAATGGCTTCCCGAATGGTTTAAAAACTCAATTAGGTAATAGGTGGCGCTGTTGTCGTATGAAACCGGGACGGATAGCCAGTATATTATAATTTGGTTACGGAATTTTCGTAACACAATTTGTTTTTGTTCTACAGAGTATGCGGCGATGATGATCAAGTGGTCGAAATAGCGCTGTCTTTATTGGAGCCTGTAAAGGTATACATTATTATTCAATCTATATATACATAAACTATTACATTATTATTTACTTCTGCGAAAGCGGAAACTCATCGAAAACAATTATAGAATATAATGAAAATCGTATGTGACAGGACGCATATTCTTCCAACGGCCAGTATCCAAAAGTAGAGAATATAAGATGGTAAATATAATAAATGTCACTAGATAATTTTATCGCGGCGTTCACTATGTTATGATCTTGACTTGGTATTAGAACTTTTTTTACCTAGAAGTGCGACTGAGTAGGTGTTGTTTCAGTTTACGAAGTATAGATCAAAGTATAATTATCAATAACAGATTACGAGACATTACGTCTCAAACCAGGGTTTAAAACATTGAGTTATTACTACTACGTATAGAGAAGACTACGCCGTGCATAATTTTGCGCCACGCTTTGCGGTACACTGCACCGCAACTGTTTAGTGAGTGTCCAACGCCCGCACAGACGAGTCGTGTTCGCTTCGCATAAATAACAACTTCAAAATATCTGATTGTGTTCTTTAAGACTGCAGTAAACACTCCAGAACATAAAAAATGATGCTTTAACATTTCATCGGTAAGTAGACATTAAAACTTTTAAAACTCTTTAATTTAAAGTTTTTTGCGTTGTTACAATGCTCACGAGGATTGGGCAAAATGTAAAATCGACCGAAGCGACTTGTTGTATACTACGTTGAACGATACGCGTAAGCCCATGAAATTCCAGGCGCTTATGACGTTTTGGTCGCGAGAAAACTAATCCCTAATATAAACTAGCGCTGCATGTTTTAATAGTTTGGTTAGACTACGTAAATAATATTTTAGAGCTGCAGCAAACTTTTAGTTCTAACTCTTACCAAAATTGATCAAACTTTTGGTTCGGAGTGTCTGTTCTATACGCTAGTAATATAGTTCGATGGGTAAAAACGCACAAACAAAATTCACATGGGTTGTCGTCACCCCTGAGGATTAAGATGGAATCTTAACATACGTAAAAACACTTTTATTATTATTTATTACCATAATTTTCTCTTGTTCAGTTGCACAACGCTCACAGTCTAGCTGATTGGTGCACTTGGCGTTTGTGTGGTGCATACGATCGAGTATGTCGAGCGAGACATCTTAGTCAAGCCTCGAGGGAATATCTTGCTGACAACCGCTGGCCGCCTGTCTGGTAATATCTGTCTGGTTTATTAAATGACTTTTTATATTTACGTGAACACTGCACATTAAATTAAACTAATTTTTCTTTTTAATATCCGACGTTTCGGGTGCTTTACAGTACCCATGGTGACGGGGAGACTGAGGTTTTTTTTTAATTTCAATAGTTTCGTGAGTCTACCACGGTAGGAATCGGTGCTCTTTTGCGAGGATTTGTGGTCTATCAAATCCAGTGTAGTAGCGGACAAGATCTTGAAGATGTTCATAGACTGCAGACTTCTGCAGAGTTCTTCCGAAGATAGATGGGTGCTGCCATTTATTTGGGATCATATAATTAATAAAATTAAATCCAAACCCAAGCATACCACAGCAAGTCTTCAAAATACTGTAAGCTCATTCTGCGTAGGTCGGACCAAAAATTAGTATTCTAAAACTGAAGGTAGCTGAGTCAGCTGTGACATCGGGATGTCAAACACCTCAGTCTTCCTCATGACGTTAAAAAATCAAAATTTGTTTAACTTTCGGTCTTGGTGGTACATAAAAAAATTATTATGATAAAAATTATAATCTCGTACAAGACGAGTATATCAAAATATAAATAAAATATTTATCAATGTAACGTGCTCGAAGAACTAATTTCGAAAAGATAGTTGTCACAACGAAAGTCCTACTAAAATTTAACACTCGTATCTCGTATTATTAAGATGGTGCTTCACTCGGGATTGATTCCGCTACACTGCTCCTGTAAGGATTAAAGAAGAACGATTCCAAGAATTATTTCATCTACTATTTTTCATATAGGCCGGTTTTCTCTATTTTTTTGTCCATCGCTAATATAAATCAATATAATATAATTTTAATTATCACAAGGTATTTAATTAAATATAATAGTTTATGTATATACATTACAAGGCTTAGTCTATAAACTATACAATTTTTTGATTTACTTTACGTAATAAATTGTGACAGTGTGATTGGAAAAGGTAGGTAAATGAAATAGTGCGATAAATTTATTATTGACATCTTTATCTCTTTATAATCACTCATATCAATCGTAATACACCTGTACGATTGATATGAGTGATTTTTAACGAGCAATGAAACATATGACTGCATTATTAATCATCATGACAGCTCATCACAAGTTCACTGCTGAACATTGGGTGAGGTCTAAGGAATAACACAAAGCCTGGTCCTAAACCACCTGCATCCAATTGAATTATTGCATCTATTACCAGCTCGTCACTACATCTAGTAGTGGATCGCCTGACTCTTAACTTACCGGTACGAGGCTGCCACTTGGTTCTTCGAACTCATTACCACTTCAGCGTACTCATCCGTTGAGTTGTGTCGGTTACTCTCGTTTTACTGTGGATATACTCATTACGAAGTCTGCAGAAAAACTTCGAGAAAAGCCATATTATATGATCAAAAAATCATAATACATGATATTTTATCCATCATTACATTATTATTTATTTTATTTCCAACGACAACTTCCAGGTACGTGAAAGAATATGACTACTATCAAAAATGCTTGAATGAGCAATCAAAAGACCAAAAGGAGATTCGACCAACAACGTCGCTGCAAGCCAGCCAGCAAACTGGGTGTCTTTGTTTTACCAGTAAGTAAAAAATAAAATTAGAAAAGTGATTTAAGACCAGTATAAAGTATAGTCTGTTCACTAAGACAGTTTCAGTACACCCGGAGGCGCACTTATTATTTTGCTTTTATTTTATTATTTTTTATTGTGTTTGTTAAATAGATGTTTTACAATTCTAAGAATAAAATACAATGCTTTTTTTATTCTTATGATTATTGTAAAAAAAAATAAAAGCAGTATGTGCAATGCAGGTTCCAGTTTGAATCTACCCATACTGATGGGATTCCTAGTCAGAAAATAAAGTCTACTTAGTAAACTTTAAATTTTTATACATGTTGTCTCTGATTATCAATTTAAAAAAAAACATACTAATCTCTGTTCCGTTGGTCTTAGTGTATATTATATGAAGTGGCAACATTCGTTTTGCTAATATTTTTTATCACATTGCGATTTTCATTGGTTATGGACTCGTACGATTGTATTTTTGCTAATGTCGAGTAAATAGAAATTATCCTATGTAATATTTTGTATAAAAACTTAACAATACGTTGTTTTGTCACATTGCATTTTTTTTGGGAGATTTTGAAGACAGAATAATATAACCTTAACCTTGAGTTCTGTCAGAGTACTCATCATTTCTTGTTGTTGTTCACATGTGCACAAAATCGTATCACTTTTGACTATTGCCGTTTAAATCATTATTTAAACAATGAAATAGGAGTAACAACCCCTTTTTACTGGAAACGAGGCAATCCGTCGTAGTCCTCAGGAGTGACAACGCATCTGCATTTTGATTCTTAACCGAGGATAAATGTAGGTGACTACGGGCCACAGTATTATCTTACCATCAGGTGGACTGTATGCTCCGTTGTCACCTCCGTTCATAATAAAACCTATGCAGTTCACACGCGGTAAAAGTGAAACGTGACCATTTTCATTAACATAATACTAGTTTTTACGGTATTTATCGCGTATATTTAACTTTTTAAATACCCGACGTTTCGAACGCTTTATAGCACTCATCAAGCATCAAGCAGTCCCGCCCGTGACCATGAGTGCTGTAAAGCGTTCGAAACGTCGGGTATTTAAAAAGTTAAATATACACGATAAATTCCGTAAAAACTAGTATTATTTCAATGTGTAGTGTTCGCGTAAATATAAGAAATCATCATTTTCATTAACCACAAGTGCGGCATAAAATATAAGATAAAAGTATAATTTTATAACAAATAGATATTACAATCCTTATATTTTACTTAATTTTAGTGTAGATATTGATATTGATGTATCAAAATAATGTTTTTTCAAGTAAACATGCTTTTCTATAGGTAGTCTTTTTATCGAACGAAATTTGATAAACGCTCAAGGTGGTACATATAATAGACGCTAGATGGCATGAATTTATGAATTCGTGGATTGGTATAATAAAATAATTTTATTCAATATGGTAAATTTTATTTATTTAAAGAAATGTTAATTTGTTAAATAAAATAAAAATATTTCTTTTCGTTAGACAAAAAAAACAGTAGTCGAATGACGGATTTGAACTGATTCGCTCTGTACACTGGATTCCATCTCATTCTCATTTTATAGATGTATATGTTTGTCTCTTGCTAGAGTTTTTAAACCGCAACGCCTAAATATTAGTTTTAACTTCAAAATGCAACTTTGCCGGTGGGCAAGTTCTCACCAAAACTCTCATATAGTGATTTGTTTTGTATGAAAATAGGCAAGGTACGTCGCGAGAGTGCAGAAGCGCGAGAAGCGGGAGCTGAGGCGGGAGCGGAAGCGGGAGCAGAGGCGGGCGCGAGTGCGGCTGACGTCAGCACGGCGCTGTGCCGCAGCGAGCCGCAGCCCAACCCGCCGCTCTGACGTCCGCCTTACTGGAGGTGCGACACAATCAGTTTTCGGTGTTGCCAGCTCTAACTTATTTTAAGTCGTCAAAAATTTGCCTAATTATGCCCAAATTTTTCAAGTGATTTTTTTCTACTTACAATGTTCTTATTTAAAGTCAGTAAGGTTTTCGTAGTTATACATACATATATGTAGAAAACCAATCTATCACTCTACCCGAGGAAGGATCTCGCCATCACAAAATAACAACGTATGACGTATGCGTCGAACGTGAAGGAAAACATCGCGAAGAAAACTGCAATATTGACACAACACCTACTTGTGGATTGTGCAATTTTTGCGTAACTACGTTTAAATTATCTAAGGAATTATTATTTCAAAGATATGGCAAGTCTGCAGAAATTTGAGAAGTGAAAGAAAAGAGGGAAATGTATCTTCGAATAATTTACTTATATGATTGGGTTAGCACTTCTTAACATAGCTTCATTTGCCTTTACACTTACTACATCACGACCACGCTCATGTTTGATTATTGTAGAGAATAAGATGGGATGGTAATTTAATAACTTATTTGTAAGGTAATTGATATATTTTATTTTACTACCTACCCACAAAACAAGATTGTTAGTACTTACGATTTATGTTTGTATCATGTTATCTACTTCCGGTTCTTGGTTCACTAGCTTATCGAATAATTAAGTGCTGACTAATTAGTTAAATAATTACCTACCCATCGTATAGTTTATTATAATCTAACAGGCTGATTAAAAATCATATATTTATTTATTTATCTATTTATTTATATTTCCTACTAACATCTACCACTAAAGGGATAACCTAAATCGATAAATTTAGCATCTCAATTCAAAAAGTAACAATTCAAATGGTAAAAGATTACTAATTACAAGACAATAATTAATTTAAATAACAATACATTATAATTAATTTAAATGACAATACATTCCAATTAATTATATAATACAATTTAAGAATAACATATTGTAAATAATGTCACTTTTGCGAACTCACTCCGTGAACACGAAAATGAGTCCAACTTCTCAGCTACCAAATTTAGTGTGTATCGTTCGCGTGAGGGGGGTATCGATAACCAGTTTAGTCCTGCCGCGTGGCATCGCGAGCAAGCTTGGCCGCCGTCGCCGCTGTACATACCTATCAGGCACGCATAAGCCTATCCACTGCAGCACACCCGGGTTGTTGATGTAACCACGGAACACCCTTAAAATGTAGGTTACCAGCGCTAGATGTCTTCTAGTTTCCAACTTGTTGTATCCGACTATATCTAAAACAAACAGGGTTCGATACATCACAATATAATAATAATATTTATACACCTAAACAATATCTTCTTCGCAGGTCTCTCCGAATCGCAGTGCTCCTGCCAGTGTCGATGTGCTTCATGAGCACTATACTGACCATCCTGATACTTTTCCACATCTATACATAGAACTATACCGCCTAGTTGTAACAAGGAAAATTATACTATAGTCTACTATCGCACCTGTATTACATTTAAACTACACGACTGCTAATTTAAGTCTAAGCTTTCAGAGACTGGTCGTATAAGGTCATTTCGTGTGGTTGGTAGTGTTTGATCCCTTTAAATTGCTCGGGAATACTCAATTGAATTTAGTTGTGTGGATGATAGATCCGTCTAGTAATAAGGAAGCATATAATGAGGATGAAGTTGCAAGAGTATTAGATATAAAATTTAAATTCTAGAATAAGGTGCCTATCCTTTTTTTAATTGTTTTATATATTTGTGCTTTAAACACTTTAGAAATTAATTCACAAGAGAGATTTTAAATTAATTATTATTAATAAGGTGAGGACAAAGCACTCAAATTTGAATCAAAACGTGATAAAAAAATGTTTATGTACATACGTCTGTATTTTTGGAATGATTGATACCATGTACTTTAACTATAATTGAGAATTTATGTTAGCGTTTTTTTTCTTCGGTAATGGACACGGTACAGTTGTACTTTTACCAGTGTAAATTAATAAGAAATTATCATTTAAAATAATTTGTTCCAAAACTTCCTCACAATATATTTATGCAGCATATTGCAGTTTTTAGGAGATTTCGAATACAGCTTATGCTAGCAAACAGTTGATGACAATAGTGTTCCTAGTTCTTAAGCCGCTTAAACGGGAAAGAAACTTGAGGTTTTTATAAACACTACTTTATAAACACTGAAGCAATTATTTCGTTCACGTGCGCAGCAACTTAATACACAAAATCGCATTACTTTTACGTACCACTATCAACTTTAAACCATTATCTACCGAAACGATCGGCGCTCATTTTCCCGCCAAAATGCCACCATTATATTTTTATTATTGTTTATAATTTTTAAAATTTTCGTTTTTCTTAAAGAAATGATTTTCATTATCTTAAATCTAAATAACGCCACATTAAGGGCCTATAGTACCTCAAATGGCATAGCAAAATCCTCCGTTATGCCGAAAATATAGCAAAATTAGTTTTGAAATAAATATACAGTTGGAGATTAATGTTGAGTACTATGTTAGACGAAAACATGATTCCGTAAAATTTTCTCGATAGAAAAAAATCCATAGTTACCTCCAAACCGAACAATAAACCGCTGCTAATCACAAAATACTTTAAATTAGATCATAAACCTTTGCATACTAATTGAGCTAACTATAAAGCAAAAAGTATTTAAATATAAAATAAAAATAAATTACCTAAACTATCATCGTCCTGAAGCTTGTTCCCTGCCGCCCGATACCCCGCAGTCCCGCTCAGTCTCGCTTCGGCTTTCGAACTAGAAAGCTGTGTCGTTTACTATCAGAATACATATTGCGTAACAGGACAACGTAAAATAAAAATTGGAAATAACCGTAATAAAAATAAGAAACGACTGGATTGGCGTAAAGAAACCGGAATAAATACGGTAAACCTAATGATATAAGTATCTAACGACCTATCTACTTACAGTATTAATGATTAAAAACATGTTGGTAGATAGCATACGACGCGCGGGGAAGTGGGGGCGAAATTAGAATTTGAGCTGAGGTAGTATAGGCCCTTAATAGATCATATACATGCGAAGCCGGGGCGGGTTACTAGTTGCATAGTAAAAAATATACATACCTACTTATGAATGTATCGTATCATAAAAATAGATGCAGATGGATCGATTAAAGTTGCGGATAAAAATTTAATCGTTTCAAAATAATAATATTATAGTTTAAGAAAACTAAATCAACACGCATTGATCAGGAGTTGTGATAGTTTTAGTTACAATATAAGTTAATAGTTATGAAATTATTGTATTGTTATCGGTTCTTTAAACGTCTGCAAAATTTCAAATTATTCAGATGTCTGGAAGTTCGTGGAAATTGAATTACAAAATTCCACTACAACACATACGGGTCAAGTCACATACAACACATACAGATCAATATAATGCTTGTAGCAAAATACAAACCGGTCCTTCTTAAAAATATCCTTTACGGATATTGGTAGTTTACACCTAAGCCTAACATTATAATTATATGAAATAGTTTTGTTAATACACCACTACACATCTCATATTTTTGTGCCATATAATTTTAAGAAAACACGTGTATCATACATATTTAAATATTTTATTGTTTAGGGTATTGATTTTAAAATGTGTGTAGATTTCATATAAGTACTAAATACCTAGATTGTATTGGTATAATTATTTTTGTATAAATGAAATTATTTACTCCACAATATTTAATCACTAATAATAATAATAGTAATTACTTTCTATCTCATAAGTTATCACTTATAATACTTGTTTCTACTTTTAAATAAGGTACTCGGGCGAACGAGCTTTGCTCGGCGTAAAATATAATAAAAATATCTCAAGGATGACACCTATCTAGGAACATTTTGAAAGTAAAATATATTTAAAAACAAAGTTTCATCCAAATCCTTAGAGCTGTTTCTGACAAACCAATAACATATTATAAACATGAATTGCTCATTCCTATGATAATCCATCAAAATTTAAAATTTTTATTTATTTAATATGCGTAAGGGGAATCAAAAAGTATAATTATTACCATCATAGGAATATCTAGGAAGGGAAAAACAAGAATATGGGCCCCCCTTAAATCTAGAACCCTTCCCTAAACATGGTAAAACATTCCAACACTGTCTCTAGCAGTGTTTCAACCTTATGCCGCGTCCGCACGCTCGGCATTGGCCGCAAACTCCAAATCTTTACAAACGTTTGGCTTGATTTTAGGAATCCGTAGACAGAGTGGTATTCTCTGTCTACAATTATATGTATGTGATTTGATGTCCATTCGTTAAATTATTTCATTCAAATCCACTTCTAACATAACTTAGGTTTTTACATAGAATACAAAATATACCATATAAAACAAAGGGTAATGCATTAATCAAATACCAAATACTTACGAATGAGAAGACAAATCTAGCAGGTTCTTTGCACTATGACTTTTGCATCTTGAAACACTACAACGCACCATGTTTCATTGAACTGTAGACGACTGTCGCTTTTTATCGTTTGCATAGGCTAATCAGCATTCAAATTTTATATCAAATCTTTGAAATAATACAAGATATATCAAATAAATTGCAAGTTTAATCGTCGCGCTGTCAAACGTTGTTTAGCAAACTACTTTGCTGACTTGAAAGAATCGACAAGCGACACGAAACAAAAATAGTATCGCTTTTTCACAGGCGCTTGCTATAAGTTTATCTCTTTTATGTGTGAATGCGATGGAAACTATGGCGGTATCTATACCATTCTCTGTCTATGTGGGAATCAAATGTCGCCATCCACACGCTTAAGAGGGCGTTAGTTTGTACTAAAAAGGCAAGCATGACGGACATCAAAGTTGTGTCGGTCATAACTCATAGCATTTAGCTTAAGTTATTTTTATTATAAATATAAGAAAACAGGTGAAAGAAAACTAAAAAGACGATTAAGATGTTAAAAATTCGTAAAAACCCTACTAGGTTATTATGAAATTGTTTTATTATAGGTTCTTATTTTCGCCACCAGTGGTAAAACAAGACTGAGGGCACACAAACGCGTTTACGCGCTTGCGAAAAATTCTCCTTTGATTTGTGACAAAAAAACCGGACTCTACGGCTACAAGCGCTGGCAAACCTACGCAAACCAAGCCAAACACTATCCACGTTTGAATTGGTGACAGTTTGTTGAGGTTAGCCAAGCGTGCGGATGCGGCATTAGATTTCTAACGTCACTTAATCTATACTGTCAACAGAGTAGAGCATAATATAGCCTACGCGCCCATAGTCACCATACAAAAATAAAAAGTACAGACTAAAATTGATACATTTACAATGAAAGACATGATTTTCTTGAAATATATTTTTTCCCTTCTTCCGCATGTAATAATGCTACTGTCCTTAGCTTAAATGTAATTTGTATATTTATCGAGTTGCTTAAAGCAAAATTAATAAATGCAATAAAATGTTGGTGTTGCCATTAAAATAACGATATTAAGTTTGATATGAGTAGTCTGTGATAGGATGTAAATCGGACTGTGATGAGTTGACCAGTTACCTATGGTTCTCAAAGAGATGAATCTAAAAGATTTTTTCTTTTTCAAATGACAATATGCGTATAAAGTGTATTTTAATAATTAAAAATATATATGCCAGTACAATTACGGGCCTAGAGGTGACAACGCATCTGTGGCGTTATTCGTTTGAAATTAGTGGCAGGTGTTCACGGACACTCTAATATCCACTTACCATCACACGACATTGTGGCGGCGCTGTCGTCGCGCCACAAGCGAAACACACCGAACCCTAAATCACGCTATCAAAATTCCGAATCATAAACAGTATATATAGAACATCTCCGAACTATCACATGGAGTGTTGGCCGCTCCTCGGGCAGAACACCTTGCCCGGCGGTAGATCTCCCCTTTTCCTTCCACGGCCACAGTGGCCGGCGCGCGCGCGTAATCGGCGAGCGGCGGCGGCGTGGGACACAGCTCCGGAACAGCAAGAAGAAGCGATGCTGCGGCGTTGAAGAAACGGCTTCAAAAATGATCGACGGATATATAACGATAGCGGCGTGTGAAGACGATGTGGCGCTGAATGATATTTGCGGCTATTTCTTGTTTCTTTACTAGAACGTTAAATATATACGTCAAATTATCTCGCGTCGATATGCAGCCTGCAGTATCTCAGTAGCCGGGGATAATTAGAAAATAAATGTTTTCTTCGCCTTCTGTGTTATGGTAGCAGCAGGGTATATATTATTTAGGGTTGATTAGCCTGGCTGCTACATCACTCTCCCCCTAGCGAAAGCGTACCGGAGGCTTGACGACTCGCCCGTATCGTTATGTTGCTCGCCCGTGCCGCGTTATGTATCCGTCGACCATTTTGAGCCATTTCTTCAACGCCGCAGCTTCGCTTCTTCTTACTGTTCCGGAGCTGTGTCCCACGCCGCCGCCGCTCGCCGACTACGCGCGCGCGTTTTTTTTTTTACGCCCGAAGCAAATATGGGCAACCCTCCGGAAAGCGGGGGAGTGAGGCGGTGAATGCTCATAGCGTACCACGCAGCCGGCTGCGTGGTAATGTAGACTTTTACCCACTAAACACCGCCTTTATGGATTGGCTTACCGATCTGACGAGAGATCTCTAAGCCGTATACGAACGCGACCCTCCTTGGCAGAAAGGCGGGCGCAAAAGCGCGCGCGCCATCTGCACCACTTTTATGGCCCAGTCATGCGACGTAGCTACGAGAAGATATACACAAGTCTCACGCCGGCAAATGGAACGCACATAATAGTTGTATTTTGATTAATCTTTATTGGTCATAATGTAAGAATTGTAATTCGCTAGGCAAATAAAAATTGTTATTATTGCTAAACTAGCGACGTAGCCGGACATATAAATAGAGGCAGGGTTGACGTAAAATATATTCCATATTCCATACTCGATACACCATTCGTTTGCACGTGAAATAGTAGTTTCATTTCTCCGCCACTAGACCACTCGGAGTCTGTAAATAGTGGACCTCATATCACCATTATTACAACATCATATGAACCGTGTCTTCGTTTGTCACTTCAATTTTATAGAAAAAGATCCGACACCGATACTAAATAAAGCGTGAGGATTAGTGGCTATCTGGTTGTCCTCTCTGCTCGTGTGGGATTACCGTCCCATCGAATGAGAATCGAAGAGTGCACCTGTGCTTGTGCATACGCTCGTGCAATACAACTCTGTCCTGCGCAGATGACTATGGCCAGTCTCCGTTGACTGGCTGTCATGACAGAGTTGGGTCTGAAGGATACTAATATGAAAATCTAGTCAAAAATGAAGTAATATTAATATCTATTGCAATCAAAAGGCATTATAGGCATTCAAATGCATAAAATAACAAGAATAAGTTTTAAATTAAACGCCGGTAAATTTTAGAAAAACATTTAAATTAGTAAAGAACTTTTGAATAATCGGGTGTGCTTGATTAAATTTGACTTACGGCATAATTTGTGTATGGCAATAATTTGCGCTACTGCTAATTGTATAATGTTACCATATTTATAAACGGCGAATGGTTGTTAAGAATGTAGGTGGAGCACTTTGTTTGCAAAATAGTTGTATATTTATGTATATTCTAGTTTTTACACCTATATACCAGACTAATTACAAGGCTATATTTAGAAATCCATCAGTATTCAATTCATTCCTATAATTTGATTAATACGTAAGTCAGTTCATAAGTTCAACATAATAAGTTCACCAATTAATATTCTTTAAAAAAAAAGTTACACTTTTATCGCATGAGGTATTTTGAGTAAATATAATATTAAGAAAATACATACGTTCAGGAATACTGCTAAATTTTTAAGACATACAAGTATTTTATAGGTATTGACATCTAACAACTTTGAAGTACAAATTTCATAAATAGTTTTCAATATACTAACATCCATACATACATCATATTTATGAACTGTTCCCAATGTCAGTCCAAGAATTTCAGTATTTTCTTACTGCATTTTATTATGTAAAAAGTTTTAAATTACGATCTCATAACAATGCACTGAAAGCAGGGTTTCTCGAAAAATTACTTCAATTACTAGATTATAAAATATGGAATAGATTTCAGTGTACACAGTAAACTCCCAATGTGCAGTTATTATCTAGTATTGGAACACAATTATTAGAATTGTTTATAGTCTGTACGTGCCGCATTCTTGTAAAAGGCGCTGCCGCGACATCAAAGGTCGCCGCGTGCGCTGTTCACCGGCAAGAGAATTCGGCAATTTTAAATTAAGCGCCGCACCGTAGTGAATGTTCTTGGCCACCTAACTTGTGTTTATGGTTTATATTCGTATTACATTATAATTATATTTATTAGAATAGAAAAAATATATATTTAACAAACACATTGAAAAATAATAAAATAAAATCAAAATAATAAGTGCGTTTCCGGGTTACCTCTACTCCGGTACTCCAGGTTAGACTTTAAAGTAGGAGCACTGAATGGCTAGAAATCACTGAAATCTATTCTAGAAAACAGTTCTAGACTTCGTAGCTGTCATTATAGTAATCTAGTACATAATTTAAAGTACCTAATGTATTTTGCCAATCTTCACTGTCAGTAATGACAATCTGCCATTTTTTACATACCCATAGGTTTATTATGTGTAATAAATGTATGTGTAAATGGGATTGTTTTATTTTTTAAAACATTTTTTTCCACCCAGAATCTCCTTCCTTTTTACCAGACTGAAACAGAATAGAAAGGTAGAAGTAACGTTTTTCGACTGGATGTATGTCTGTTTCTTTGCCAAGCTCTGTAACCTGTTAATGGATTTTAATTTCATAAAACTTTTTACGTGTAGTTTTTTTTTTTAATTATAATCTATTTGGCTTGTTTGAACAATACCTTTATCAGACACATTTTGATTTATTTCCTCATTACGCTGTTGTTACACATGTTCATCTTGGCAGTTGGGACACTGCTTCCTGTTGCTGCTATTTTACATCTAGCAGAAAGGAGATGATTATACCATCGTCTATAGGCAACTAGATCTTACAGGCGTTTCTTCCAGTCGCAGTCGACTCCTACGACACCCACACGACGATAGTGCAATCCACCAATATATTATTATTGATACTACAAAAAATTCGTTATATTTCCAAGTGCCAATTCTTTTTTACTTATTGCTAATGCTTGATGACAATCTCACTTGTTAGTAAATGGTGATGAAGCCCCAGATATTGTATACATTTAAAGTTCATGATAAGTTTACATATCAAATATGTAATTATCATAAATTAAAATGGGTATGGTAAACTAAACGTTTTACAAAAGTAAATCTCAAGCTTTTACCTTTCCAAAAAAATACTGAAGACACAAAGAACCCTCCCTAAAGCGAAGGGTAGGTAACGCGGCGCCTCGCAATACCGACACTCTTCTTCCCCGCGACACAACCACCACCGCATCAACGGTGCAGCTCGCCGGAGTTGCGGTGGATAGTGCGAGTGGCGTATCGTCGTACCAACACTCCTCTTACCTCGCGTCCACCTCGACTGCGGCGGTAAGGGAATAGGACATCCCCTCACGCCGTAGTTTACTAACACACATCCGTAGTGAACTTGCCAAGCCTGCCAAGTGACCACCACGGACCCGATGCCGGCCAACCATTCATCTCTGGCTAGCCACGTGGGTTCTTAGATCACCGTAAATGACTATGACACGACTACTAAGCCTTTCGGTTTATACGAAGGTACTCTGTGACTAAAGCAGTTACTTTTACTCTTTGGACTAAGCCCTCCCCATTACGAAAAAGCAGGAACCAGATCTGGGGGGGGGGGAGTTAGCCCTGTTTACATCTGGGATAACTTGAGCAGTTTTTTTCCATTGTAATTATGTTCTTTATCACAATGAAAAATAAGTGACTGAGATTTGTCAATATTGTCATTGAGTCACAACAATACATACCCAGGCTTCTTGTTGCCTTGTGCCGCATCTTGTCAAAGACGCCGTCGCGACGTCAAAGACGCCGTCGCGACATCCAAGGTCGCGGCGTGCGACATACGCCCGTAGGAGAATTTGCCATTTTAAAACGAAGGCTCTTTGTTAAATAACTTGTATTCGTTATTTATATTCGTATTTGATAGCAATATTAGTGAACAGACTGATATGACTTATGATGTCAGTCTTAAGGCGACACCGTGAAAAAATGCATCTCCTTTCATCGAATAGTATAGGACTATGACACGACTAACGAAGGTGGAATTTTGATATAGGTAAATTCATGTCTTTATCTTGAATTTGATTGTTCAAAAACACGATTGTATAATTTTGACTCGATCATAATTATTTGCGAAAACACTTCTAAAAAATCACTATAGTTGAAATTATAACGAAATAACTTAATCTATATGCTTGGGAATATATTCATAACATCAATATTCATAATTTACTTGCTCATTATTTAGATTACTTAAATCAATAATTTTTAAAAAATATATTTTAAGATTCTGACAATTTCTAAGCGCTTTTAATCTACGCTACGCTATTTTAGACTTTATGACGGCGTTTTTTCAAGTTTTTATAGAAATTATGTATTCACTCGGATAAGTACGGCGATAGCCTTTTCGATGTGTCGTCTTAAACGAAACTACATTTTGTTATTACCTACGTTAAATTATTTTTATTGAATTTTTTATTGTGGTTCATCCACTTTAAAAGGAAACACGCAATGATTAATTGTGGCGCGGGCAGCGACGGATAATTTGAGTAGCCAGCTCAATTCGATCACTCGCAGTGTTATGGTGGACCAACACAAAGGAATACTAATGAAGACCCATCCTGAAAATAACCTTGCTCCCACCATCAGACTCAAAACCCAAACATTTTGTAATAACAGAGAGGGAGTAACATTAGTTTGTAGTAATCTTAACACAGTTATGATAACAAAATACATAAACAAAATCTTTAACCAGGCTATCTGTAGAAGCCCTATAGAAGTCTAAATATTTACGCACCATTAAAAAACACATGCGAGTAAGTATGGGATCTGAAATGTATTCAGACATCCTTAACATTCATATGTGTTCATCACTAATTGCAACATGGTCTTCCATTCTCAGTATATGGGTACAATTCAGGTATTGATATCAATAAATTAGCAATGGATTGACGGCCATTCAAAGACAATGACACAGCTGATGAGCTGGCTAGAAGAGGATCAGCAGTAGATTCCCTTTGGGTATGTTTCATCACTGGTACATGAACACTACACTAATCAACACACTCAGCTTTGGAAAAACCAAGAAGATTGTAGACAAGCCGAGGAAGTCCTGCCTAATATTCCATTACCAAACCTAAACTAAATTTAATTTGCTCACACTCTGAGCTGACCAGCTGCCAACACTTATGGTTCCAGACTGTGGGTGAAGGTGGCAGCGCTGTTGTCACATTGCAAGCTGAACGAACTGAGCTTAAATCATGCTATCAAAATTTCTGAAACTACTTCTTGTACTGGATTTTCCCCTGTACTGGTTTTGCACCTTATTCAGCAGGAGATTTCCCTTTTTACTTTATCGACCAAGTGTTTATACATATACTAATAAGAATCATTTGTCGTAAAGAAAAATAAATGTTATAGGTGTACATAGTTTAATTATTTGCAAATACTTATTAGTAGTTTTCTTGTTCTAAATTACTGGAGGGGGCAAACAAGTATATGGCTCACCTGACGGTAAGTAACTACCGCCAACCATGAACAACCCCAACACCAAGGTAATTGCAAGTACGTTGTCGGCCTTCTAGAAAGGAGTAACCTCTTTTCTTGAAGATCCCTAAGTTATAACAGCGTGGTAAAATCGCCGTGGTAAACTATTCCACGACAGGTTGTAGGCGGAAGAAAACTCCTAGTGAAACATACAGTGATGGACTGACAAGCATCCAGATGGTGTGAATTGTATCGGGAATTTTGCCTCAATGTGCATTCATGAAATTTGGCGGCTGGAATTAATCTGAACAATTCTTCAGAGCACTCCCAGTGGTAGATGCAATCTTTTAATTACATACAATATTATATGTACCCAGAAGTTGCAGTGGCAACTACATTATATTAGAACTTACAGTGCATTAATGTTAAGCACTTATAGATATAGGTACAAAAGAATGCTCTTCTACACATGATAATGAATGAATACAGTGCTACCATACTCCTGGATGGTAAAGGAGATATAGACTGTTTATGATATTTGTACAATATGCATAGAATTTTAACAAAAATATGTATGAAGTGATGATTAAAAAAATTGACTAATATAATAAAAATATTTATTTTTATAGTCAGAATATTTTAAGAATATCAGAATTTTTTACATGTTGATGCAAATGTTTCAATTTATATATACAAATGGGAAAACCTATGGAGATGTATAACCAATGCTATTGTTGTCAACTCACTTCACAACAATGAACACTGTCATCATAACTCACAACCAATCAGCCTGTGCCAACATCATGAATGTTGGCTAAAGCTGATTGGCAGCATTGACATGTGAAATACGCAACTTACAAGTGTAAACAGGTTATGGATTGATAAAAATTATACACAGTGCACAATACAATCTCCACATCAACCAAATGGGCATAATACAATTCCACCAATACAATTTAAACTAAACCTATTTGTTACCAAAACTGGACCAATGCTACGCTAACTCAAATGCAAATCAAAATTAAGAGAATACATAATCGCATATCATCCTGTGTGTCTTTTCCTGTCCATCCTGTTGTCTAAAAATGGCTATACCCAAAGTATCTCGTTTCCACTAGATGGCAGTATAACGAGTCACCAATCCAACTGCTAAGTGGTGAATAAGTGATATTCTCCTTAAAATCTTACCTAATGGACATTTATAGTTATATAGTAATTTTCTGTTATACGAGGTAATATAGAATGTTTTAAAAAAAGAGCCACTCCCTTGTGTAGTATAACCACAGGCAATAACAGTTCTAAGATTTAAAATAAATCCAGTATTAGTCCGTACATTCAGTATATGATATTGCTACACATTAATACTTACATAATTTTATGTAGTTAATGGTACATTAAATTATTATTTGAACTATGTACACTTGCTAACATTGGTCTTACAAAATACATAAACATATTCGGTCCATACAATAGGCTAGAATTTAGCAAGTAACTGGAAATATTCTGCTGTCTATTACAATCAATAACATGTCTTTAACAATTAATGATAAATTTCTTACACTAATATCATATTTCTATAATGGATGACCCAGCAATTTGATTTCACCTTTGATTTCATCAAATAAATCCTTATAATCTTCATGTTCTTTGATCAGAACCATTATACAGCCTCTCATTGTTCCCATGGCTGAGCCTATATCTTTACGGCTAGGAGTGTAGCAGTATGGAACGTCTTTTTCCTCACACACTGCTGGTAAGTGACACATAATTTCAATTGGCGATATATCACCAGCAAACACTACAATTCTGAAACAAAAATAATGATGGTTCTGTAATAAGTGGCTGTAAAAACAAAAATATGTAAATGTCGTATGAATTTTAATTTTTACACAGAATATAATATAACAAACTTATTAGAAAATATACAGCCTTTTCTTTAACGTTTTGAGCGCCACACCAAAAATGCATTATCATGTCCTGTACGCCAAAGCGAAAAAAATAGTGATATAACAAACTACCTACGAAAAAAATAGTGATATAACATACTTATTAGAAAACATACAACCTTTTGAGCGCCACGCCAAAAATAGCTACGAAAAAAATAGTGTTGCCAAGAGTTGATAAACACAAAATAACTTGATTTTGTTGGTTTTTTATACAATAAATGACTCTTTATAATATGGTATGTTTTATTTAATCTTGTGCTGTCTTCCACTCTTTTTATATATGTACTTTGTACATAAATAAAAAACAAACAACAATAAAATAGTAGTAAGCTACAGCACTACTCTTCATCGTGATGACTTCACTGTCACGACTCGACGACAGCAGCGTAGCTGACCTTCCTTTTTGAAACTTTCTTAGAGATGTAGCCGTGTCGCACATTGTGTATCAATTTCGAAATCGATCCAACCAAAATGTACAGAGATCGACTCAAAATATTTTATGTGTCGGGGGAGGCATAGGCCAAGTGAAGCACAGAAGAAGTCTTACGCTCTTATGACAATGGGGGTTTGATATGATGCGGATGCTACCAGATGATTTTGAGATTGAGAAAGAAAATCGCACATCACAAAATAAAAAATTGCTCTTCAAACCTTAAGAAAAAAATAAACATTTATAATTTGTAATTTTATATTATTAAAATAAAATTCATCATCATAGAGCTTTTCAAAATGCGTATGAGTTCTGAGGAATCGTTCATGTTGCACTGCACTACTTTTTCTGCTATTCGTTTATGATGTCATCAGGGTGTCGTCTATCCTTGACCACCGCGCCCAATGAACTGATAATTGATGACGCACTAAAGATGCTCCAGAGCTGATATATTAGTTTTATTATGCGAAGTTGATTTGATGAAGTTTTCTTTAATTTATGTGGTTAATGATAGTTTTATGTTCCTTACCTTTTCTTTTATTCAAATATTAATAATAATTTAAAAAATAGGTAACACATTTGTGTTTAATTTTGAATGTTTTTCAATAAATCTAAGCCTAACGCATTACAACACTAGCGGTCAAACATAGATGACTTTGGCATGCTGAACATAGTATTTGCTTAGATGAAAATCTATTTTTTTAGTACAATGTTTCTTAGTACTTGTGGCTCTAGGAGACCTGTTTTTTATACTCACATGTTGCTGGGTTATTCTTTTTTGAGGAGTGTAGAATTAAAATACCTACCAGTAATAATTTTCCAATATCTATATTTCATATAGATATTGTCACCCTATTCTATAAAAAAAAAATTTTGTAGGCCGGGTTTTTTGTCAACTATAAACGTCGTTAGCGCTCAGGGTCCGCAGGTGCTGGTCAAGTATAGGCGACTTTGGCTCTCAAAAGGTTAATTAAAGTGCAGTAGCTTAAGTCTGTCAATGGTATTGCGGCCCATTCTAAATAGTTATGTGACTAAGTGTTTGCATTTAGTAAAACTATTCCATATTTAAAAATACATGAGATGAAATATCATTATACTAATAGGCACACATAACCCCAAAAAAATCCAATTCTTACCCTTTTTCACCCAATCGCAATTGCTTCTGAACTATTTTTAGTCCATTTCTAATATAATTTTTGTGAGTACTTGACTTTTTTATTAGCTTGTATATCTTTTTAGTTAATTTCTTCGTTGCCATTGGCTTGGCAATAACACTGCAATGGTCAACTTTTTCGTCATAACTTTGTGGCTCAGTCTTTAAAGAAACATTAGCCTGTTCATCTGCATCAACTGGTTCTTGCTTTATTTTTCCCATTTTCGCTTAAAAACAATGTTATATAGAAAATTTGTAAAACACAATTTCACCCACGTGTTTATCCAGATTGTTGTTGTTATTTGCGAATTCCGATTTCCCACAGACTACTAAGAGGATACTACGCACAGAATACATTTACTCTCTAGTAGTATATAGTAATATATATAGTAGTCAGTAATCTATGCGTAGACAGAGAAAATCTATGACATTTACCCTGACGGGATACTATACGCATGCTATTTCATTCTCTGTCTACGCGATTTCTGATTGCCAATGCTAATTTAGGGTTATGGCAGGCAAAGGTCTTAGACCATACAGCGAAGTCTGATGTGTGTTTTATTATATTAGAATACGTATCTAGAGTGTACTAAAAAAAGAGGTTTCCGAATGCTTATTGTTAATCGGTCTAACATCTCTTTTCGTCACCTACACTCGCTAGACGTCAATACCAAACGTAAACATAACTCGAGAATCGGTCACAGTAGCCAATCAAGGACAAGAGCACTAACTAATAAGAAAATAAGAAGTACTAGCGTAGACGAAAGCCAATGAATGCCCTGTAATGAATGAAACACAGATAGATACAATTCAAACAGGTTAATAGTACTGATGACCGAATAAAGTTATTAGAACTAATAGAACGAACTAGTTCACTGTCTGAAATGAATAGTAATCTTTAATATGACCGAGCAGGCACAAGACCATTCGCTAAATTGTTTGCAATGTTCCCGCTATTGGGTATTAGTGTTTTGTGGTGCTGATGCGGCACAATGCGAAGTTTTTGGAAGATTTTGACGGTAGCCTAAGCAAGTTGACAGTTAACGATGATGACGACTGTTATATTTTAAGCCATCCAAGCCACGGCGAAGCCTCTATACAAGCCCAGAAGCCCGGCTTGCCTCATTAGGATGAATCAATCAATTACATCAAGTAATAAAATAACTTGTAAACTGTTTCAGACTATTTCAAATTCCCCGCGCACTCTGTTCGACCTCGTAGCCTTACGAATACTGCTGTCATACATATAAGGAGAGTTGAATTGAGCGATTGGTTTTCTCCCTCGCACGCGTGGGCTTTTACCGGACTTTCGAGAAGGCGATCGCTCCCTTTCTAACCTGTGGCAAAATGTTCTCTAATGAAATATAACTACGAAATGTTTATATAGCAATTACTATTGAGCCACAAGCCTGGCTTTGCCCTGAAGTTGTTTAGGAGTGTTTTAGCGACTAGCAAATGGGGTGCGGGCCATTCGTATGCAAGTTAACTTCACATTTCAATGTTTATGTTTGTTAAAAATTTATGCTTTTTCAAAGATTTTCAGTGAAAATGGGAGGATAATAGTGTTCATTGTGATGAATATAAGTGTGTTGAAGTGCTAATCGGCGAGAAAAAGGTAAAATCTTTAAAAATGAAATTTAATATTCAATAAACATTTCTTCATACCTTAAATATAGGTACACACTCTTTAGTATTAAAGTTTATTTAAGTTAGGCGTATTTAAAGGTTTAATAACTCAATATTTATACCATATGAATTAGAAATATCATTTTGAACGGCAGCATAAAATATGAGATACCTAGGTTTAATTTAATAGGAAATAAGTGTTACAATCTTTTTTTAACGTGAAGCCCAAATTTTAATATAATAAATCAAAAGAATACAGAAGAATGTATTGAGGTTTTTAAAGAATACTCCCTTTAGTAATTTTCAGTTTATAAAATTTTAATAGCACCATCTACTTAATTCTATAGGTAAAGTCATTTTATCGAACGAAAATTGGTTGATTCTCACGATGGTGCCTAAAGATTACGCTAGATGGTACAAATACGCGGTCGGCTAATTTAATATTGATATTACCATATGAGTTTACAAATATCATTTTGTACGGTTTATTATAAATTGATTATCATTTTGTACGGTTTATTATAAATTGAAAACGAATAATTATATAATAAACAGTCATTATTTTATGGTAAAAAATTAGCAAAGCTTTATCTTCTCATTATAACTATCTAATTCCTGTCGTAAACTTTTCTTTTATGCATATAACTTAAACAAAATAATTTCGAGGTTTCACATCTGCCAGGCGTCCCTTTTTTAACTTTGTACATAGTTTGTTTGTACTTTGTTCACGCTTTTCCTTTGTTCATATATTGTATTGTTTGTAAATATCTCAAGCAAACCCAAACCGCTCTTTTCAAAACCACCGAAGGTGTGCAATTGCATATGTCATACAATCTATCTAGCGGTAGTATGCTTTCTATGTGCTTTGTTAAACACGTCCTTGACAGCACTGAATATGAAACTAAAGAGTGGAGACAGCTCAAGATTGGTGTATTTTTATTAAACTGCTGAAAACAATAAACCATATCTTGGGCTTGCCCTAGTTTGGAGCCCTAGCTTCGCCACTGACCCAGGCTCTTAAAAACCTTGAGATTTGTATCGTTCCCTACTGTCAAAGTAGAAGTATGCGTACAATAATACTAGTTGTAACCGCATTGCTCACTAGACTAAATGTGACAAACAACAAAATGAATGAAGGTTATGTGGGAAGTTCCCAATATTGATTTTTTTTTGAGGCACGCGGCAGCTTTGCTGTTGCACGTATGGGCCAGCTCAAATCAGGGTGGTATCACGACCTCACAGAATACCGGCGTGAAGTGGAAGCTCTGCTTCCGCATTTCGTCTGGTGTGTGCAGGTGGCCGGAGGCCCAAATCCCCCCCCCCCTTCAACACGGTAGCAGAATTAAATTATGATAGACTACCGCAGGAGGGTACCATAACCCCTGGAGAATCCCTCGCTAAGCATCCACGACCATGTTTCTCAACTCCTGAGCGTGGGTGCTCAGGCTACCCCGCGTATTCTTGGGGCGGGGGCGAAATTCCGCTCAAGACTACAACTGCTCGGGGCAAACGGAGCAACAAGACCAAGGCGACCCCTGCCACGCTATCCGTGAATTTCTGCAATATCAGGGGACTTCAGTCTAACCTAAACGCCGTCCACTACCATCTCGAGACGTCGAGGCCGGCTCCGCTCTTTCTGATCGAGACGCAGGTGTCCTCTCCGGCTGATGTCTGACTCCTTTGTGCTTCGGGCTGGAGTTTGCGTTTAGAGAGTACATCTGTTCTCAACGCCTCGGCAGTCTTGAAGGTTCGGACCTATCCAGCCTTTGGCTACGCGTAAACAGCGTTGACCATCCGCACATCTACGGGTGCCTCAATAGGTCCCATAGCGGTAATGCCGAAACAGACCGACTCTTCGACCACGTCCAAATGGCTACAGATTCGTTGTTACAGCAGATCCCCTCCACAGAGATCGTGATCCTCGGCGACTTTAACTCCCACCACGCCGAATGGCTTCGTTCACGTTTAACCGATCATGCGGGGAGATCTGTCCATGATTTTGCCTTGGTATATGGTCTGATACAACTGGTTACTTCGCCTACGCGGATTCCAGATCTGAAGGTTCATGCACCTTCCCTGTAGGACCTTCTGCTGAATTCTCACCCGGACGGATATCATATTTCCGTCGACGCCCTTTTAGGCTCCTCGGACCATTTTGTCTTGTCCGGAGTGTGGTGCCACTCACGCTGAAATCGCAGTTGCATTCTGCAAGCTGCCGCCGTGTTTGACACTATAGGTCAGCTGATTGGGATGGGATGCGGTCTTTCTTTTCATCCTACCCTTGGGGGCGGGTTTGCTCCTCGCCGGACGATCCCAACGTTGTTGCGGATTCTGTCCCTGATGTGGTACTTCAGGGTAAGGAACTTTTTATTTCTTCCTCTGTGGTGCACATTGGAGGCAAATCTCAGCCATGGTTTGGTCGCTCCTGTAAAATAGCATCGTGTTATAAGCAGGAATGCTGTCAAGCCTGGGCTGACGCATCAACGTCCCGGGATATAAACACCAGCGCTCTAAAAAAGAAGTATAATTCCGCCTCTAGGTCCTTCAAAAGAGTCATTGCAAATGGCAAAGTCAGAGCACATAGACGGAATTGGCGAGAAACTAGTTCGCCTTCCTTCTGGAACCCGTGCATTCTGGTCTCTCGCCAAGGCCGTCCGGGGGAATTTCTGCCAGCCATCTCTTCCATCTCTGCACAGGGAGGCCCATACCGGAAAGGAGAAAGCCGATCTGCTAGGCTCTTTCTTTGCGTCCAACTCGACTCTCGATGACGGTGGGAGTACGCCGCCGACCATCCCGCGGTGTGAGTGCTCCATGCCGGAAGTGCAGTTCACACAGCGCTCGGTTCGCAAAGCACTCCTCTCCCTGGACATCCACAAGTCGAGTGGGCCTGACGGAATCCCCCCAATTGTGCTGAGGACGTGTGCTCCAGAGTTGGCACCGGTTTTAATGCGTCTTTTTCGGCACTCCTACTCCCTAGGCATAGTCCCAAAATCACGGAAGACGGCTTTCGGTTAGTTTGGACATTGCGAAGGCCCAAAGCGCTTCTTTCGAAGCATCCTTCCTATGGGCTTGCCAAGAAATTTTGCGATTGCATCTCCAGCTTTCTTGCGGATCGGAGCATCAATGTCGTTGTTGACGGTGCAAGCTCCGATAACAAGCCTATTAATGCTGGTGTTCCACAAGGCTGAGTGCTTTCGCCAACGCTGTTTCTTCTGCATATCAATGATATGTTGCAAGCCCGTAACATTCATTGCTATGCAGATGACAGCACTGGTGATGCTCTTTACACTGGCAGTGAAAATATTTCTCGGGAAAACGCCTCCGAGTACCGGGACAAACTTGTGTCTGAAGTCGAGTCTTTGCTGAACAGAGTTTCGGATAGGGGGCGACTAAATCAAGTCCAGTTTAACCCCCAGAAGACAAGTTTGCGCGTTAACTGCTAAAAAGAACCCCTTTGTCGTATCTCCCCCTCCTACTCCTAAATAGGCCTCTAAAAAGCTTGGCGTGCTTAGCAGAGCGGGACAGTATTTCATGCCGGCACACCGCCTGCAACTTTACAAGGCGCAGGTTCGGCCGCACATGGAATACTGTTCCCATCTCTGGGCTGGGGCTCCCAAGTACCAGCTCCTTCCACTTGACTGCATCGAGCGCATCCAGCACAAAGCGGCTTGAATCGTCGATGACCGAGTGCTTTCCGATCGTTCGTTCGAAAAATACACACGACATAAATATAATTATATATTCGATAAATACACACATAATATAATAAATAAATACATTTTAAATACAAAAATATAGACATATATATATGAGAGCAGAAAGGATTAAACAAGTACATTTTTGATGCTTACACTAATCAAAGCCTTAACGTAAGGAAAAATAAGTAGGTAGTGGTTTTTAGAGGAATTACTATCTAAGGAGGAAAGAAGTGCGCTTTGATAAGTTTTTTAAGCTTTTCAATAGACTGCGCACTTCTAACTTGCGGTGATAGGGAGTTCCAGAGTCTAACATCTTCAATAGGAAAGGATTTAGATTAGAAGGAAATGTTATGGGGTGGGATTTTTAGGGTGAGGATTTTATCAGAGTGAAGAGAGCGACAATGAGTGTCACCAAGAAACTCAAAGCGCTCTTTAAGGTAAGCAGAGGAAGTGGGATTGAATAGAGTACAGTATAAAAGAGAAAGAATGTGAGTATTCCTACGAAGACGGATTGGAAACCACTTGAGTTTTTCGCGCTATTCGGAAATATTTTTAAGAATTTCTGCGTTTTAATCAAACTACTTGCACTCTTGCACAGGGTTTTTTGTGATGGTTGGCTTATTATTTAAAACATAAGTTCCTGCATTTTTTGTTTTTGGTAATTAGCCCCTCACCTGAAACGCGCGCCGGGCGCTGCGAGACGTAACTTGATACGACACTCGAGCCGTGGCCGCACCGTTGGTCAAGTGTTCCACTTTATTAGTTTTTATGGCCATTCCATTTATAAGTACCCCACATATCGCATATTGTTGGATTGGTGGATAAATTATCTACAACATGATATTACTTTCAATAAAAATATTGTACTATAATCAAATAGTATGCAAATGAAAGTGAAAAAAGGTTTATTTCTGACTTTCCTACCGAATAAAATTTATTTTACAACTTAAAAATTTTCTTTTGCATTTTATTTAACCTCTTATTATATAGTAATACAAATATTTAAAAATATTTACATCTTTTTATAGTGAAATGTCAAGAAAAACAACAATTTCCGCATACAGATATTTAACGCCGCGTAAAAACATCTCTCAAATAGCTCAAGGTTGTACCTTGATTTTGTTTAACTTACTTAATTAAATCTAAGTAATGTATATATTTTTGGAAAGTTACTTTTATGCTTAAAGGAATAGGTTAACAATTAGGACACAACACTACGTTTACTTTTTACAGTAAGTAATATCTCAAACCCTTCGCTTTGGCGGTGGGAAGAACGACCTTTAAAACTACGCTCTTAAGAAATAAACACAGCCAAAACACAAAACAATGAACTTTTATTCTAAAAGTAAATGAGATAAGCTTTCTATAACACACAAAAATATACTAAACACTATTATAAAAAAAAGTTACAAGCTTTTACGGATACAAAATTTATGGGCCATTCCGCCCATTTGGTGGCGCCGTACGGCGTGATTAATATGGATACGCCTATGCATGGTCTAGGATGTAGTTTTTTTTACGTCAAAACATTATGTTGTTGGTTATCATGATTACATGGGTTAAGATTTTCACCTTAAAAATAAAATTAGTAAACACAATGAGTTTTTAACCGACTTCAAAAAAGGGTGGTTAGCAATTTTTTTAATCATAAACTAGGTAATCGTGTATACAAAGAATATTTATACAAAAGGTAAGACCTACCTAACAATCACATTTCAAAAAAATGGGTTAGCAACAATTTTATTTACATAAATTAGGTAATAGTTAATACAAAGAATATGAATACAAAAGGCAAGGAACCTACCTATTTAATCCACATCCACCATCCACAGAACACACTTTAACATAGCAAAGTGACTTAAGTCAGTGAGATGTGTACCTACAAACTTAGCCTTACGTAAAAATATATTACTTAGGATCAGCTGCCTGACAATAAGTTATCAGGTAGCCACTAGGTTGTTTGGAGCAGCTGCAAAGGTGCCGAAACTAGCAATTTTTTAAGATATGTGTTTTGCTCAGTACCATTCTCAAGAATGGTATTGAGTAAAACAGTTACTTCTACAAAGCGCCACGTTGCAGGTGATACACAGAACCTGCGTACTGTTAGGAGGGCCGCTCTGAAGGTGTTTTCAAAAAAAACCTTTTACACCCAATCCCGGAAGTTCTTTTGGTTTATTTTCCCAATACTAAAATAATACAAAAAATGTACAAAAGCCGCGAACGGCGTGTGCGATATGCACTTAATATGGGTTGGAGCTGTACTGCCTCGATGACCACAAACTCTAGGCTTTCATAGTAAATATAATAATCGAGTCAGCGCTTTTAACTAACTAGAGTTGGACCATTGAGTTATGCAATACTAGAGGAGCAAACCATATTACCGCGCGTCGAAAAAGGTGTAACCACTATCCAAACGCGACGATGTAGCCTTGAAACTAACAACAATTTTAAATAAACATATATCTATATCACTTACACTAGTTACCAAAACAATATCGTCGCTAAGATTAGATAAAGATAGTCACACAAACATGCAATGGCGGGTTGGTGTGGCTTACTACATGAAATTTTACCTAAAATACGCAATAAAAATGAGTTTTTTTAAGCTGCAGTTAATTGTTTTTATATTAAAAAAGTGTATTTTATTTTAAAATCTTAATTGCACCCCCTTAGAAAAAAAAGGATACAAAGCTTATGAGATGAATAGAAGTAAACATAATGATGAAATAAAACATATTTTATAAGTATTTTTTGTACTAATAAATCAAACAATATAAAATAGGTAATAAAATATATTTAATAAATAATTAATGAATAAACTAAAATAAGAATAATTAATTATTTTGTATGAAAGTTAAAACGTAGTTTTTATTATAATTTCCAAAATATTTAAAATCAGAGGTAACAAATTTACTTATTCCATTAATTATATAGTCTCCCATTAATGTAGGGTAATCACAATGTTTGGTTCGGACTTTTGTTTGTTTTTGTTATACTTGAACGTTATTTTATCTGATTGTTGTTATTTGCGTTGTTTTATTGTTAAGTTTGGACGTTGTGTTGTGCCGTTTTCTTGTGACGCTTAGGAGTTACTCCGCCTTTTTTATTTTTAAAAAAGATGGGAGGAAAGACAATACATAGCCAAGCACGGACACTTGCTCTAAAAGTTTTAAAATTTTTCGAAGATGAAAAATCAAATAAAAAGTTTCTTATTCCTGTGCACCGAGCTTTAAAGAGAGTGAAAGTGAGGATGATCTAATGGACGGAATAGAACCGATCGTATACAGTGACAATGAATAATAAATATTATAATAAATCCTTATTAATATTCCTTACTTCTATTCCTTGATTTTACATAGTTTGTGCTGTTCCGCTTATTCAAGATTGATTCACTTTCACCCTAAGGTTGCCTGGGAGAGATTGCTTTTCAGCAATAAGGTCGCCTGTTATGCTTTGTATTTTTATTGTGTACGAATCTGTAACACTTTTTATAGTGCAATTAAGTGTATAATAAATAAATTAATAATATAAATGAGAAAGTGTGTATGTTTATTTTTTTGTCCTTCCTTGACGCGTTAACTAAAAATAATATTATATATATTATAAAAAATAAATATTTAAAATATATAAAAATGGCAACAGTATATCACTTATTACTTCACCCCTTGCCAGAACATTTTATTTTGTTTTTATTAATAATCTCATGCAAATCTCAAAAATTTCAAATAAAAAAATATTACGATGCATTATTTTGCACACCGTACATTGACAATTACGTCATCGGCCCAGGTCTCAAGTTAATTCGTACGAGTTATATTATTACTAATTCGTCATTAAATAAAAATAAAGAAAAATGAACTTTATTTCAAGCACGTTAAAGTCTTTGCGTTCGTGGATTTGTACTGTGACCACATTATTCTTCCGGAATTAGTATGTAGCGGCGCTGTTAACGCGCCACTAGCACACCGAAACACACCGAAGCCTAAATCGCGCTATTAACATTCCGAATCATAGACAGTATATATAGAACTTCTCCGAACTATCTCCGAGCGTTAGCCGCTCCCTTGAGAGAACACCTTGCCCGGCGCGAGATCTCGCCTTTTCCTTCCACGACCACAGTGATCTGAACACGCAACCAACAACCTTCGGAAACTTCAAGCTTCATCATCGTCATAAAATACCCCACCCATTCGCTCCCGAGCAGATATCTTTAACTAATTTGATAAATAATCAGTGCATAAAATGTTTAACTGAAAATTCGGTGTATGTATTATGATTATAACATAATATACTAATTGGGGTGTCTGAGGGTGTGCGTTAATTACGTTACATATTGTATAAATCAATGGTTTGGACATAACACAACCCCCCTTTTGACGGAGCTCATCCTTCTTTTTATTTTTATTAAGGGATGAGCAAAGTCTTACAAACAATTGTTAGCTAATAATACAATTTATGTTACAGCATATCACTTTTATTTTATCCGTTTATAACTCACAATTCATTTATCGTACAAATAATCACTGTTACTTAGTACCTTCACTTAGAACTGAATAGAACTGAATACCCCGCTTGGGTCGTGACGGCCATATTTATACTCTTTTGTTTAGGAGTCAAATCCGAAACTATTAAAATAAAAATCTTACCGGAAATTCAAAGCCACAGAAGCGGAAATCCGATTTACATTTACTACATTTAAAATTAGGATCATTCAATATGTTATGCTTAATTGTTCTTTATACTTAATTGCTAACAATCGGCCTTTCCTGACATTTTCACGTCCCGTGAAAGGAAAGTATAAAATGTATTATCATATTAAGTTAATATTATTTGTAATTTTACAGTTTATTTTAAATTAATGAAATTACAATGCAAATAATATTGAAGCCCAATTCATGTTTTCAATATTCACCTGCATGAGACCCCTTCATGTTCTCAACAGGTAAGAAGTAAGTATAAAATGTATTATCATATTAAGTTAATATTATTTGTAATTTTACAGTTTATTTTAAATTAATGAAATTACAATGCAAATAATATTGAAGCCCCATTCATGTCTTCAATATTCACCTGCATGAGACCCCTTCATGTTCTCAACAGGTAAGAAGTAATTATAAAATGTATTATCATATTAAGTTAATATTATTTGTAATTTTACATTTTATTTTAAATTAATGAAATTACAATGCAAATAATATTGAAGCCCCATTCATGTCTTCAATATACACCTGCATGAGACCCCTTCATGTTCTCAACAGGTAAGAAGTAAGTATAAAATGTATTATCATATTAATATTATTTGTAATTTTACAGTTTATTTTAAATTAATGAAATTACAATGCAAATAATATTGAAGCCCCATTCATGTCTTCAATATTCACATGCATGAGACCCCTTCATGTTCTCAACAGGTAAGAAGTAAGTATAAAATGTATTATCATATTAAGTTAATATTATTTGTAATTTTACAGTTTATTTTAAATTAATGAAATTACAATGCAAATAATATTGAAGCCCAATTCATGTCTTCAATATTCACCTGCATGAGACCCCTTCATGTTCTCAACAGGTAAGAAGGGAGAATAGAATACTGAAGCCCCATTCATGTCTTCAATATTCACCTGCATGAGACCCCTTCATGTTCTCAACAGGTAAGAAGGAAGTATAGAATACTGAAGCCCCATTCATGTCTTCAATATTCACATGCATGAGACCCCTTCATGTTCTCAACAGGCAAGAAGTAAGTAAAGAATACTGAAGCCCCATTCATGTCTTCAATATTGTAATTTAATATTTGATTGCAATTGTGCTTTCTTTTCATTAACATCATCATTTAATTTGTTTAATTGATCATTAAGTGCATTTTCTGATTCCTTTACTTTATCTTCAATAGTCGACTTTAAATCATTACTTTTATCTCTGAGGTCTTTTGTAACGGCTTCAGTTCTGACAATCAAGTCCTTAGTCCCCTCTTTGGACTTTTGTTTAATATCGTCCTTCTCCTTTTCGAGCTTATCCAAACAATCTATCTCAAGTTTTTCATTTGCCGTAAAATTGATTTGTTCAACCCTATCAATCAAATTAGAAGTTTCATCGTGTCGGTGTTTTAATTTGTTTTCGATAGCCTTCGTTAATTCTTGCTTTTTACCATCAACGACGGCATTAGCTTCTTTTGTCTTATCAATAATAGCTTTCTCTGCTTCATCTTTCTTTTGTTTTACTTCATGTTCCACATCAGCCGTTTTATCTTTAGTAGTTTGTATAGCATGTTCAATATCTTCGCTTAATTCGTCCTTCTTTCCTTTAAGATTTTCTTCAATTTGATCCTTTTTACATGATGCCTTTTGTATTAACTGATTAGCTGATTCCTTCATTTCTGAAGACTTTTCTTTGACGTTATCTTTTTCTTCCTGTGCTATCCTTTCAGCAGCTTTCTTCCCGTCTTCTAATTTGTCACATATTTCATCTTTCTTGTCCGAAGTTTGTTTTATAAGTTGATCTGCATATTCTTGTGTTTCAGATGACTTTTCTTTTACTTCGTTTTCAATTTTGTCTTTCTCTCCAAATATATTGTGTACAAACTTTAGAGGTGATTTGCTGCCTGATGTACGAGTAAAATTTCTTTGGTCCTAGATCTAATAGTTGATTTTCATAAACTGCCCTTGCCGTGCGCCTTAAATTAGTCAGTTTGTTATTTAGCTTCCTGTATTCCTTATAGATTTTATCTGACCCTGTTACAGTATATCTCTTCCAAAGAATTTTTTTTCTCTTATTAACTCAGATATGTCATTTTTTTCCATGGTTTATTTACTTTGTTAACTGTTTTTACAAGAGGAACATGTGTATCTATGGCATTAGTTATTGCTTTATGCGTTATTCTAAACTGTTCAACTGGACAAAGTGTATCTTTAAACATTTTTTTCTTTTAAGCCGGAGTGAATTTCTTCTTTGATTTTGTTGTAGTCTCCTTTATTAAAGTTCTCTTTTAGATTTAGATTGCTGCCTGTTCTGTTGTTGTGTTTGTAACTGTTAAAAATTTATGCATTAGATTTATATTTGGGCTTCGCAAATATGATCATATCTCCGAATTTCGCAAACAGCTCAAATGGCTCCCGATCCGCCTTCGCAGGAATACTCACATTCTCTCCGTGTTGTATCGTGTGCTGTTTAACCCTTCTACTCCTCTTTATTTAAAAAAACCGTTTCCAGTATCTCTCTTATCCCTTTTCATTTAATCTATTATATGATATTTTATATATAACTTTCACTTACTTTTATTTGTATGTGTTATTGTATTTTTTATTATTATTATTTTGTATCCTTAAGTTTTCTTCTTCGTGTCCTTTTGTTTCCAATTCCTTAATTTGTTCCTCTGTGTCCTGTATTTCACATTCGATTTTCTCCAAGTCATATTCATATACCATCTCTTGTACTCGCCTATTATCACTTTCTATTCTCAAGTTTTTTTTTATCTCATACTATTTTTTTTTCCAATTCTTTTATTTGTGATCTAGCATCTCGTTTTCTATCCATACATCACTTTCCGTTCTCAATAGTATTCTTTGAAAACCTACTTCAATGTCTACCCAAAACATTCCCAAGAGTCATACTTCGTATTATACTGATTATTTCGCTTTGATGTCATATATATAATATTGTTCAATACATAAATAGCGACTCCTCCACTCCGTTTATCATTACGATCGTCTCTGTATAAGTCGTAACCCGGAATCTTTATCAGTGAGTCAGGTATATTTTCAAGGTTTTAGCCATGTTTATGAGAGGACTATAATTGATGGTTTTAGTTGATCAACTCTTGCAAGTTTTCTTTCCCTTTAGTATTAATTAATATTTCTGTAAACATCCCTTTGAGGAACTCATTTTCATTTGGTGTTTGTCTTTTTGGAGCACAAAATTTATCCTGTTCTTTTTTACTTTAGTTTTAACGTTGACGCATCCACGTCCAAGTCTATGGTTTGATAGATAGGTTGTATTTATTATTTCTTATCTTATCTGTTGAGTGTTCATTCCGGGACGACTTATTGTTATTTTTAATAATATGATGTTATTTGGTTAAGGCTTAATCTATGTTTCTTATAAATTCTTATATTTTTAATGTTTCTGGAATCTTTTTCCGAGTTTAGAGTAGCGATATGTAGATTGGTTGTTTGCTGTGGTGACAGTGGCGATAAAGATAGTGGTCTCTTATTTGGGTGTACATCATTTCTTTCCTTTATTGCGAGTTTGTCCTATTTTATGTAAGCAACGTTCTCTTTTTCTATTTCTTGTTGTAGTTGTGCTTTTAGATTTTTTCTAATTTTAATACTCTTTCTGTATATACTTCTTTGACGTACTTTCGATTCTGTAAGCTGTTTTATATTTTGCAATATTTTAATTTCTTTACCTAGCGTAGTTACGACTACAGCAACAGGACTGATATTAATTCCTCTTTTACCAAGTCTTCTTACTGATCCGAGTTCGAAGTCTTGTATATCAATATTCGTTTGATTTTTTTATTACATGCATAATTTTTTTCTTGTAACTAAAAGTATGTTAATTCTCCCTCCTCAACTCCAAAAACTACTAAATTTCTTTGTTTATTTGCTTTTCCGAATGCGAATATTCTTTTTTCTTGATCTAAAACCTGTGCTTGTAAATTATCGTATTTGTTGCTCAGCTCTTGGAATTTTTCATTTATATTTTAATTATTTTTTGGTCATTCTTTCTTCTAATTGAGAAAACTGTGATTCTATTGAATTTAATTTTTTACTAAAATCTGTTTTAATTTCTCTCATAAGTCTGCAGATCATCCATTTTATTTTTATTCGTATGTTTGTTATGAGAGAAATTCGCGGCCACGTCATTACCATCAATAGATTGTTGAATATTACACTTTTTCCACTTTATTTATCTAATTTATATTTTGTCATATCACTATTTTAGCCTTATTTAGCGATCTTAAATCATTGACATTCATTTTACACTTACTCACTGAAGGTTTCTTTTCTTTGTTTATAGGTGAAGTCACATATTATTTTGAGTACCGTCACAAGATTTTTACTTTAAGTCTTTAGGTATTAAATTTTTTGTTTACTATAATACGGAAATTATTATGTCACTGTTATTGTCACATGTGTTATTATGTCGAGATATCTAAATTTGCTTTCTTTAGCAGATCTAGTACTGTACGCTGCGCAATCGCGCCCTCTCTTTGTAAGGATAACAGATAATATTGTTAGCTCTCTTAGTGCGCTCAGCCAATTCTTGTATTGCTCCTTCAGTTACCAGCATGTTTTGACGTAATCGCAAGTGGTGTACTTCTATAGTAAGTTCCTCCAGTTGTTTCATTATATTTGGTATTTGTGCCATTAGTGACAAGTACAATCGACACATAAGAAAGAAACCACTCGAGCTATTGTCTTTAACTCGAACACTCTTACTTCAGTTGGTGACATTCCATGACAATCACCACATAAAATGCTCTTGCAGGAGTCACAACTTACTGATAGCTTCTTATCGTTTGTGGTTTTGCTACATTTAGAACATTTAAAGCTTTTTGGACTCATTTTTTTAACTGATTTAGTAGAAAATTTCTTGTAATGGCAACACTATTGTCTATAGGTCGCTTTCATTGACAGAACCGGAAATCAATGATGTAAAAGAAATATAAAATTATGAAGGTAGATTTTAAAAGTTCGTAATTCACGCGAACAGTTTCTTTTCAAAGTTTTGCACTTTAAGTTTATAATTACAGTGAGAACACACCACTAAACATCTTTAGCCTGCCTCATATCTTGATTGTACTTTTATAACATGGAACACACTATTTGAATTTATTGGTACTAAATCATCAACAGCACTTGTGCACACAACCACTTCAATTTGACACTTCAAATTATTCATCAACACTTCAATTATTTGTAATCATATACTTATTCATTCATCGGCATTACTATTTGGACTGTTGAAGGAATCTCTCTATTCTAACCAAATCACCTACAATGAACTTTAAGATTTTCCGCTTCTTTTATTTTGTTTAATGCCTGAAAATCTATTCAAAGACGATAATCTCGTATTTTCTTCTTAATAAGGATAATAGGTGACGCGAATTCTGAAGTAGACTGATAATTCCACAGTTTTCCAATTCTTCTACCATAGCTCTAACACGCTCGCGTTCTATTTATGTTTTGCCCAATGAGTCCGAAATACCGAGTTATCTTAGCTCGATATAATCCCACTTCTGATTTGTTAGCTAATAATACAATTTATGTTACAGCATATCACTTTTACTTTATCCGTTTATAACTCACAATTTATTTATCGTACAAATAATCACTTCGTACAAATAATCACTGTTACTTAGTACCTTCACTTAGAACTGAATAGAACTGAATACCCCGCTTGGGTCGTGACGGCCATATTTATACTCTTTTGTTTAGGAGTCAAATCCGAAACTATTACAATAAAAATCTTACCGGAAATTCAAAGGCACAGAAGCGGAAATCCGATTTACATTTACTACATTTAAAATTAGGATCATTCAATATGTTATGCTTAATTGTTCTTTATACTTAATTGCTAACACAATACAGTGAAAATAAAAAAAATAGTTTGAATACAAAAATAATCATAAAATAGTAAAATATGGTTTAATTATTTGTTATTGTTATAAAATCAAATTGAGTTGATACAAAGGCATAGTAAATTAAACTATTCTTAAACAATATCTTCACAAACTATTAAACTTATTTATTGACATTATGAACTAGTATTTTTCTGTAAGATTCAGTGAATAATGAAATAGTAAAAGACTCAGTGTTAAATTAATGCAAAGATTTATTTATTTTATTTTTATTTGAAATACAAACATTTAATAATATTAAAAACTTAAATTCTAATGTAACGTAAAACATTTTGATATAAGTAGATATAGTAAGGTAATATAGTAATTAATTATTACATAAGTTTCGGTTTGATAAGTGAAATTTACCAAATGTTCTTGTCATTTATTTTTGCACTGGCATATTGGGTAAGGATATAGAATCTTTTTTATCATCGTCTGATGATGAGATTTCAGTTAACTCAATAGAATTACTAACTTTCGATTCGTGTTTAACAATCCGCCGTGTATTGCGCTAATTAAATATATGTATGCAGCGGCAAGAATCATTATTTCTCTTAATAGAGCAACAAAATATTTTATAGGAAACATATAAAATAATGAAAATAAGCAAGAAATATGTAAATGATGAATAGTAGTTACCATATTTTATAATGTGAGATTGTTCCTGAAATTTATTGATCTCATTTTCTAAGTTATTTAAGGAATGATAAGAATACTTTAGATATTTAGTTGTAGATGGTAATAATTGAATTGTCTTAGAAAAACCAATACAGCTTTCATATACTTAAAATACCTGTTCCTAAAATAGTAAAATCTTGTATTATATTATTACATTTTATAGTTAATTTACATTTCTCAGATTGAACATAGATAAACTTATTATTATTTATTTTATACCATACATCGATTTGTCCATATAAAAGTTTAGAGTTACATTGAGATGGTAAAGATAACGTTACTTCGGTTAACAATTTTGTTTCTCAACATGGATTCTTCATTGTAGAAAATATATAAATTAAAGGACATAGAATAATCATTACTAATAATATTATATAAGATAAGGCTTGGTAGGTTGGATTAGGGCGAAAGAGTTAGAATTATTAGGATTATGAAGGGTTGGTAAAGGTATGCATTTGTATGTAGTCAACTTTAAAGAAGAAATATGTGGTATGCGTAATATGAAAATTATTCTTTTATTATAATACAGTATTTCATGCCGGCACACCGCCTGCAACTTTACAAGGCGCAGGTTCTGCCACACATGGAATACTGTTCCCATCTCTGGGCTGGGGCTCCCCAGTACCTGCTTTTCAGGCCCCAGGCCGTCCACTTGACCGCATCCAGCGCAGAGCGGCTCTAATCGTCGACGACCGAGTGCTTTCGGCTCGATTCACTGGCACTGCGAAGAGATGTTGCATCTCTTCGCAGTGCATCTCAATCGTTGTATACGTAGTAGTGGTATGAGGGGTAGTGTTGTAAGAGAATACTGCGGTGGCTAAGTAACAATGCCAGTCATTCTGGTTTTCGTTAACAAAAGATTTCAGGTATTCCTTTAGTGTAGCATGGCTACGTTCTAGGGCACCATTTGTTTGGGGATGATAGGGAGTAGCATATAAGGGTCTTATTTTAAATATGAGTTACCTGTTTAAATAATTCCGACGTAAAACATGTGCCGAGATCTGTTAATATAGTTTTAGGAATTCCAAATAAAGAGATAAAAAGAAATGATGTACGAGCTACTTCATCACTGCTGGACGTTATCGTTGGATATACACATAAAAACTTGGTTAAGTCATCTTGTAGGGTTAAGGCCCCGGTCTTGTAAAAATTTGTGTTCTCGCATAATTTACAGCAAAACAAATATTTTTTGTGGTATTTAAAAAAGAAAAAGTTAAACATATTTTACATTTATTGAAAGTGTAGGACTTGATATTTTGGAAACTGTTTTCTAATTTTATTTTGGTGTTTAAATTAATAGCTCTATTAGGCGTTAAACATACCTATGTTTAGGTTACATGCGTAAAAGGTCTTATTAAAGCCTCTGCTATGTACAAACTATAACAATATCAAGAAAAGTATTCAGATCACATTTATTTAAATATTGTCTACAATAATCTAATCTGGTCATTTTTTTTATAAATGTTTTAATTTTCTTATTTGAAGGGCTTAAAAAGTTGTAATTTCACGAATATTTTTCTGCAAATATCTACTTTTTTCTATTAGAAGTATAAATGTGGCAAAGTCGTACTTAAAGCCACATAAAGTATAACTATTTTTAAGTAAATTAGAAATAAATAAAATTAAAAAAAGTTGTATTTTCGTACCTTTTACCTATATACCATTTATAAACTAGAAACGCGTGAAAGTTCTCTCAGTTCCGCTGGGACTTCTCGGCGTTCAGACGTGTGCTGTGTTGTTCAAAGTTATTTTACCTCTCGCTCGCACGGTTGATCTCTTTCACTCGCGCAGCTCTTATGGACTGACAGGAGCATATCGTGAAATTTGCTCTACATAAATATATATTATTTTTATTTAATTGTACATATTAGTTCTAGTTTTTAGTGTGTAAGTGTATTAGTGTTTATATTAGTATTAGTGTGTTAGATTAATAATTTACTTTGACTTCTATTTGGTGAATTTCAATTTACAACCAAAAGAAATAAACGGAATAAGATGGATGGAAAAAAGTGGAAATATCCTTGTGTCAGTATAAAGAAATGTAAAGCAGGAGTTGAAGTGATGAAAAGAAACAGACTTAGCAGGTATGTAGAATAACACCTAGGTATAGGTAAATAATATTGATATAACTATATTTAACAAGTGTAATTTGAGATATTATTAATTGCATTATCTATACATATGTACAACGTGCTGCTACAAAGGCGACGTTTATATATGTGGTAGAGCCATGCTGTAGTTATATTAGATGTATATTTGTAGCACGAATGGGTCGGCTCGACCGGGGAAGGACCACGCTCTCACAGAATAAATTAGCAAGAAGCAATTATTTTTCAATTAGACGTTATTATTTACGGATTTATTTAAATTTTAGAAACTAGCATCTTACTTATATAACAATACAATCTATACTTAGCTACTTAGAGAACTGCCGGCGAGCGGGCAGCGCGGGTAGCGCAGGTGACGCGTGCCCTGTGAACGTTTCCGCGTAAAAGACGCTTACCTATTGTTATATTTATTGTAATTAGGATAGTGATTAGTAGGGTTATGGTACTGCCATAAAGACGCTTTGTTTTCTAATCTAGTAAGTACGTTTACATTTCTTGCGATACGGACGCTATTATTTGCTCATTACTATCGATATTGTTGACGAGCAATTGTTTGGAAATATTCTTATCTGTCTTTATGTCTGTACGTGTGTGTTTAATTTATCCCAAAAAATGCAAGGTCCGTGTCTATTATAATAGAATTCATTAAAATAATTTTATTTTTATTTTGTTTGGATTGTCAGTAATTTATTTACGTGACCTTTATTCTTTTCAGTAATGTCAGTGCCACTGCGTCTACCGATCGTCAACCGATGTCAAATTTTAGCAACACTTGCCCTCCAGTAAATTATATTATGCCATGGTAACATTTTCTGTTGTTACCTTTTTTGATTAAAATATATATATATATATATATATATATATATATATATACGTTAATGCCATATTAACTTTAATACTTACATATACAATACATATTATAATACTTTTCGTTTTAGTGATCAAGAGAACAAACCTCAATATTCTTCTAAAAGTATTTTAATACCAACTAATGGTTCTAAGGAAACAAAAGGACAAGATGTAGCAAATAAACCCCAAAATGAAAACTCGGTACATATACAGTTATTTTTGAGTTTTTTTTATATATATAGTTAATTAGCCAATTATCGTGCATAAAACACATGTTGTACATGTATAATATCTATCTATAATATCTACAATATCGCATTTGTTTTAAAATTGTTATTCCTTTTTATTTATGTACACAAATAAATACTTGCAGTTTTGCTATTTAAAAAAGCTAATAATAATATTTATTTTAGGTTAATAAAAAGGGCCGAAAACGAAAAGCCACCAGTGGACTGCCTTTTAGAAAAGTTAAAACCAAGGTAATTCAAATATGATAAATATGGGCTCATAAAATTTGAATCTTAGAAATGTAAAACAAAGCTATTATTTTTTTATTTTAGCGCCAGCCGTCCGCACGTGAAAAGGGTGATTGCTTCGACTTCAATGTAGAACGTGAAAAAATGTGTAGTAAAAAAGAGGATTTTGATTTAGAGGGACGTAGAATTGTCTCTATACGATACGACGAACAAAAAGTTAACCCCTACACCATACACAAAACACTCGAAAAAACTTTCTTATTTTTAATCTTGTCACCAACTAAATAAATAAATATTTGTGTATTCAGTTAATCTTTTGTTTGAATTTTTTATCGATTGCCTTCTAAATTATTTCGCTATACGATTTTTCTTGAAAAAAAAAACAGGTATAAGCGCTATTTGTATGTTCAGTTTGTATAAAAAAATCATATACATCCGATTAGACGGCAGGAGTTGGAATCATGGAGCTGAACCACATTGCATACAAAAAAAAAATTAAATTAAAAAATTTACTGATTCATAATACAAAATGTACAAGGTAGAGTCGTAATTTGTATGAATAAAAACAAAAAGCAGTATTTTTTTTCCTTCGGTTATTTTTACCCTTTTTAAACTTACAACCCGTATAAATAAGACTAAAACGACATTTATAAAATATAAAAGGGTAAAAAATTATACTACCACAACAAAAGTAAAAGGAATATTTTGGAAATATATTAATAAGTTATATATTTAATGAAATAGAGCAACTTCACGTGCGATCTCGAACGTATTTATGCACGGGGGAGAGCGCCCCCTCTAATGGCTGGAAATGTAAAATAGCACAGCTAGACGGAAGCCTTAATAGAAAATTTAAAGTTTTGCAAGCCAGCTTCGAGTAGTGGACCGACTATATCTAAAGATAATCTTTCGAATGTTTTTGTACTTGTGGAGGTTATAACCATTGGAGCCTTATTACATGATCTTAGTGGTTTATTTACTTGACACAATTTACAATTTTTTACATAAATTTTTATGTCCAAACGCACGTTTTTCCAAAAATATAGCGATTTCACATCCTTTTAATTCCGGGGTGACCAGCAATTGTTGAGTCGTGATTTTCTTTGAGAATTCGTGGAACTTCGGCAGGAGTTAGGTAAATAATTTGATTTCGGTATATATGAATTTTAATGATAGTGTTGTGAAATATTTAAGCAATTATATTGTAGATTTTCGTTTAGGATAATTTAAAAAACGGGTCAGCGAAATCGGAAATGGCTAAGTCAGTGATTTGACTATTTTCTGTTATAATGTTATCGCGTAGTTGCATTAATAAATTGTATATACTTCGGTATGTTAACTCTTCGAAATGGTGAATTTTGCTATATAAGAAATAATATGTTTTATCATTTTCTTTAATCTAAGAGATAGTATACGGTTCTCGTTCTGAGTTTATTACACTTTCATAGTTTTGTAACTGAGCTAGAATATTTTTACAATATGGAATAGATTCATCAAAGTCGAGGGATACGAGAGACATAACAGTACGCTTATGGCAGACGCTATAATGGAAGCGTTTTCTTTGTTTCAGTTTCTCATTGAAGGGAAATTTTTCGAGAAATGGCGAAGGATTTCCGTCGAGAATTTCACCTTCAAAGAGTTTGTCGGCTCCAACGGCTCCAACATGATGACTCGCTGTTAGCCATGTTTTTCTAGGATTTCCTTGATAAGGGTTTTGCAGAATTGGCGGTGCGTGGCCACGTGAGGATGTGGATGTTCTGGCGTTAAGTAGGCGGCGGAAAAACGTTTTGTACCATACCAAGGTTCGCTTCTTTTCGATGGGATACGAGACAACATTTGGTCCTTTTTGCCTACACCGCCCATGCGGACTTTGTAGTCGTGGACCTTGAACGAATTAACCACTGGACCCGACATAAAACACAAATGTATGAAGACTCGTTCAACCAAGTTGAGAATAAGAATCACAGACTACTAAGAGGATACTAAAGAATAACGCGCACAAAGATTTTATTACGTTAATATAAACACAGATACAAAATTCGTAGAAGTTTACTCTATTTATAGTGCTTGATCGTAATCGATAAAATATATCGATGAACGAATGAGAAAGAAAAGGCGTATCGTAAATAAGCTGTAAGACAAAGGAAATAAAGGGATAATGAAGGCGAAGTCGGCTTCCGGTATTTAAATGTTAACTAAAATAAAAGAAGCAGGACGTTGTTATGGACTTTTTATTCAATTATAGTTATGATGAACGTTAAATATTTTGTTAAGTTTAAATTATTTAAATGGGCTTACTGACTTTATTATGTATCGTCTTTTTTAAAATGTGTTTCTTAGATTTTGTTTTGTTCGCTTGTTTTCTTATATAAGCAATTCTGCTATTTAAATACTTTTCAGCAACGGCTTTCGTTAATTCTTCGACATGATTCACGTCGTCGTTTTCAAAATGTCTTCGTACAACGGAAGTTGCAGCAATGTTTCTGTTACTTTTGGCAGAAGAATTATTATTATATATTTAATGACATCAGATTGTAGGTTACTATTATATAAGTATTTTTAAGTGTTATTGTATTGTACAAATAACATCATCATTCATTCGATCATATCGTCAAATATCGATTTATTTTTCGACATGGTCAAGCAATAATTGAAGTTTTTGTCAAATCGACTCACTCCACAGTTTTAGTCCTCCGTTTTGGATGGTATAATCCAGCCATTTTGTGATTATTGTCAGATGTCAACAATACATAGAAATATCGACTATATTTAACATAGTTGGATAATACAAAATTTTATTTTAAATTTTGTGATAAATAACAATAAATGTAATAAAATAATGTACTTACAAGTGAAAAAAATAGTGCTGCTTCCGCCGCTACGGTTTTTACACCATTTAACTGAACATTTAGTCAAGTAAGTGCTTGAGACTGACGCAAAAACAAACGACCAAGGCTAGAATTTCCCGGTTACTGACAAGACCGGTATAGGTACGCCGCTTATATGTCGGGTCCGGTGGTTAATTCGTTCAAGTCGTGGACCAATGTTGGTTTTGACTTCCCATCTCTGGAAGCTGAACCCGCGCCGTGGTACGTCGACGTCAAGGTGACAACGTTTCGGTCTTTCCAAACCAGAATATCAACATCCCCACTCGTGGCACTGTGCACGCTACCAACAGCAAGAGGCTGTTTTATAAGCGCCTTTAAATTTGAGGGCACATTTTGCCTATTTAGTCTTAGTGTTCCCACACAATCTAAACCTTGGCTTTTCAAAAGCCTAGAGAGAAGAGGACTATTATAGTAATTGTACATAAAGACAGTATGCACCTTGTTCTCGAGCCCCTTAAGTAGCTCGAGAACAAGGGGTATAATATACCCCAGCTCGTTCGAAAATCCTCCTCATTGCTACCGGCATGCATCTTAAATCGCCACAGATACCCCGAATTTGAGTCGCACACCTCGTAAGTTTTTATGCCCTTCGATGCTACTTTGTTTTTGATAAATTGATTGATGCTTAGCCACCCCTTCCACTGAGTCAAAGACTCGTCCAATGCGATGCATTGCCCCAATCGATAAAACGCTTGAAATTTCTCATTCAAATGCTTCACAATTGGGGCAATCTTCGTGATTTTCACGCCGCTTTTGGAGAGGTGGCTAATATCAATTTCATTATTCACAAAGTGTAGCATCTGGGAAAGGGCGACAAATCTGGTGTATGTCATGTAAAGACCAAAATTCGGGGTATCGGTTACTTCGCCTTTGACGGTCCACTATTCCGTGAGATCTGATTTAAAGCCAATGCCGGTCGCAAGGATCAAAGCAAAAAAAGCGTACAGCTCGTCGGCATCTGTGTCTTAAAACATGCTCAGCCGGCTGTGAGGACCCACACCGCCCTTACTTAGTGTGGCCTCCAGCGATTGCTTCGCGTACCGATTTGTTTCCGCAGCTATATTCTCCATTATGCTGCGGTCTCAAATTGATATGAAGGCTTCGTAAGGTGAAGCGAAATGTGAAACCGGCCCTATCGACCCTGTGAATTTCTCCCTACGCTGCTGGGGGGGGAATTGCCGGTATGGGCAACGACTCTCAATCAAATTCCGCGAGCGAGTGTGGGCCCTGGGTTGCCGATGCAGCACTTACGGGTGTGTATGGCGCGGGTGTGGGTGGCGGCGGGCTAATTGATTCCGCCGATGATGACGGCTCGGTAGGCAGGTCCATTGGAGCATCAAAATCCATCAACGAATCTAAATAGATTCATTCGTTTCGAGGACACTGAAAATATCCGAAGACGTCGTCATCTTCGTCCACGTCCTCGTCATCATCCGGATCACTTCCTAAAGACAATAAGTTTAATTAATATATTTTCTTCATGACTGCTTCCTTTCGACTAACATTAAAAGTCAGTGACTTACCGTAGTTCACAACATCAATCAAAGATCATCACTTAGTGGTACTTTGAATTAATCAAACAGGGAAAATGGTTCTGATGGGCCGTTCGAATAAGCAAAACCTCACGAGTCTAGGCTAGAAGGAAAAGTATTTTTGTATTTATAGAAAAGGCTAAGTTTATGTACGAGAATTTGCTTAAGACTGTAAATAATTTGTATTGTGAATTAATGTAAATACTAATGAAAATTGTATGTAACTATCTTTGTTCTATTTGTCTTATGTATCTCTGAGGTGTTCATTATTATTTATTTGTAATATTGTTGGCCACACCATCCATATAAATATCAACATTTCGAAGCAGGTACATAAATAACTCTACCTATTTCCGACCTCTGGTTATAACCACTTATTAGTTTGTGGGTTATAACCTTGGGATTTCCGGAATGAAAGTGTCCTCAGACGATTCTGATGAAGGTACAAGTAGCAGAATTTAATTTTCAAAGACTACTATATATGTAAAAAATGTCTATAGATGAAAAGGAATTCGGCTCGCGAGGACCAATTGAAAAGGACCTAACGGAATTCGGAAAATAATACTAAGAAACAGAAGGGAGGAATCGAGGCTTCTCTCGATCCAGCCTCCTATCGCGCCTACGTTGGGTTCGGGAACAACGTATGTGATCTCCGCAACGGAGTAACACACTAGGGCGATAACCTCTTTCCTTTTCAGCAAGTAGGTTCAGACGGGGATTACGGGTCTTCCGAAGTCGTCCCGGTCCCGACGCCTTAATTCTTCGATGTGGACTGTATAACTTAAGGGATCTTGGGAATGAAACAGCAATTATCTTCAAACCGTTCCGTGAGAGAGTAATCACTTTTCCCTATACTTTTCTTCTTGACTGCTGGTTTTCACTTTTCCCGAAGGATTTTCTTCCCCGAACGAATTGCAATAAAACCCGTTTACTAAGCTACCCCCAGAGCTAAACGCGAAAGTGAGCCGCGCCATTCGCGTGCCTGCGCAACTTAATTACATGAATTTGTACTATTACTCTCTCACGTTTCACTTAATTTCTTTATTTACTCAAGTCATATACAAATACAATTTGTCAATATAGGTAGTACAAAACAATATCTACACTATGATATGCATTATATCTTCATATTACAAAAAAACCTTTTATTTATTAAACGAAAACCACCTATTTTACTCACAAATCCAAAATGCAAACTTCTTAAATATTTAACACAGAAAGTTAAAACAATGTTTCCTACTTGAATTTATACATAAGTTAACTAATACAATAGTTTAATTTACATTTTCTCTATTCATTTCACTATTTAAAACACTTTTAAATTTCTTATACAAAACTATCATTATTTCACTTATGCACATGAATTTTCACATAAAAATAACACAGAATTCACCTTTTTAGCACGTACAATCAACCTGAAATAGTTTACAAGTCATTTTTACATAAATTGCTGAAATTTCAAACATTTTAAATTTTTACATATTCGGCCTCCTAAGGGCGTGGTCAGCGTGCTTCCGTGAACTCACACTATTTGAACAACTAACTTTGCACGACTCTCGACTATCAGAAAAAATGAAAGTCTGAAATACACTTAATTTTAACAATATTAAATAGACAAGTGTTTCTACATAATTTTCAAACAGTAGGAAACTATTTCTGATAAGATTCTTACTTGTTATCATGCTTCTTATCAGATAACAATACAAGTGAATGTTTTCATTAATCAATCATAACAAATAGGCATTTGTTTTCGTACAAACGTATCAAACTTATACAAGACAATACTTATGCAATTAATTTCCTTTAATTCTGTCTATGCACAGAGTGATTATCTCGACCGGGGAACCAATCCGATCTTTAACTTTACTTTAATATTCTTATGAATTTACATCATTAGAAAGATGATTTCAACCGGGGAACAAATCCGGTAACATAATTTATATCTTAAATTCCTTACGAATTTATTAGGCGATATTACCTAGGAAAACAAACAAACTAGTCCGGCCTGGGAGTCGAACCCAAGACCTTCTTATCATTAATTCGACATTTCTTTAAGATTTAACTAAGCATTTTCTTATCAGAGCGTCGTGGCTCGATAATTTGCTTTTCATGACTATGCGTCATCGGTTGATTTAATAAACTGAAACATTCTTATAGGCGCGTCGCCAACAATCTCCCCCCCGTGCGTTAGCACCATCATTTGGGAGGCGTCGCGGGTACCAGGACTATTATTCTGGATGTAGGTCTCCTCAAGATACCTGTGCTAGTAATGACGTCAACCACTCTGGTGTGACCGTCTGGTCCCGGTAACGTTCTACTAATTTTTCCTTTTGGCCACGTATTTCGTGGCAACGAATGATCTATTATCAAAACAATATCGCCTTCTTTAGGTTCCATGAACTTTCCGTTATTAACTGTTCGCGGTATTAAGGTAGGCATGTATTCCTTCAGCCACCTTGTCCAAAAATGGTCGGCTAATCTCTGTGCAGCTTTCCAATTGAGTTGACCCGTCAGATGCCGCTCTAGAAATAATCCAGGTGGTCGATCACCACATGAGCGTCCCAGAAGAAAATGATTGGGTGTCAAACCCTCTTCAGGACTATCCATACTGAATGTTACCAGAGGCCTGGAATTCACTGTGTGCTCTGCTTCTAAAAGTAACGTATGTAGAACCTCCTCTTGTGGGCTCTTTTCTCTGAGCGTAGCGGTCAACGCAATTTTAATCGACCTTACTAACCTCTCCCAGGCGCCACCCATGTGCGGTGCTCCCGGAGGTATAAATTTCCATTTAATGTACTTCTTAAATGACTCATTTTTCATGCTCTCATAGCATTCTTCGCATGCTTTCAATAATTCTTTATTTGCAGCTTTGAAATTCGTCCCGTTATCGCTGTATATAACGGTTGGTTTTCCTCTTCTGGCGATAAATCGCCTTAACGCCATTATCATTGACGCTGGTGTCAATGAGGCTGCTAATTCCAGATGTACTGCTCTGGTAGTCAGACACGTAAATAAAACACCCCAACGTTTTTCGTGTCGCCTTCCTATAGTCACACTCATAGGACCGAAATAATCCACAGCTGAGCATGTAAAAGGTGGCTCATGATGAGCTATTCTCTCCAGAGGAATATTTCCTTGTGGCACGTTCTGCGGCTTTGACCTGTATGTCCTGCACCACTGACAGTGATGTGACACACTTCGTACTACATTACGTAAGTTCATGACGTAAAATTTCTGGTTCACCTCATTCATCACCGTCTGGTGATTGGCATGTCCAAAATGATGATGAACTTCTCTAATCATCATTTTAACGATTTCGTGTTTACCGTCTAATATGACAGGTTTTCTACTTTCCTCGGTCAAATTAGACTTGAAAGGTAAACGTCCATTTAAACGGAGTAAGTTATCCTCTCCTATTTCCATAGATAATTTACTTAAGCGTGAACTTCTTTCAACGCTTTTGCCTGCTTTCAAACATTTTATTTCCGCATAAAAACATTCGTCTTGAACGAACTTCCAAATTAAGAATTCCGCTTTTTTCAAGAGCGCTATGTCCAACGCGCCGTCGGGTCCTTTAACCGACTTTGCTGAAACTTTGTTGGAACACATAACCGACTTTTCGGCTGCGTCGTCGGGTCCTTTAACCGACTTTCTTAAACTCTTGAATTTTTCTACCGCTTGTAAGGTGCGTGTAGTTGCCCCAAGGAATTTCTTAAAGCTGCTAAATCGTCCGTAGTCGGGTAGACTTAACGGTTCTTGCTTTCTTAACGCATTTACGCCCTTTGGCGATTTTTCTTCACCTGTTTCTAAGTTTTTTATGGTGTCCACTTGTTTGGGCCATAAATCAGGACTTTTCCTGAGGAATTCAGGTCCTTGAAACCAGCGATGACTTACATCGAAGGTGGAAGGGAAATTTCTCGTGGCGTCATCTGCCACATTTTGTGACGTTGGAACCCATCGCCATTCACATGGTTTACTGTGATCTTCGATCTCAGCCAATCGATGAGCAACGAATGGTTTAAAAGCGCGAGGATCTGACTTAATCCACGCTAACACTGTACGTGAGTCTGTCCAAAATACTCTCTCGGACATCTCGTACTTGCTCTCTTCACTAACCGAAGCAGCCAGTCTGCTGCCCATAAGAGCTGCTTGCAATTCAAGCCTTGGAATCGAAATTGGTTTCAATGGCGCTACTCTTGCCTTTGCGGCGATCAGCGTAATCCGCCTTCTTCCTTGCTCGTCCGTGGTGACGTAATACACCGCGGCAGCGTATGCTTTTTCACTAGCATCCGTGAAAGTGTGTAACTCTCCCTTGCCGATGCCTTCAGCAACGGGTCTAGGTACTTCTAAATGACCTAATTTCTTCACTTCCGATATCCATTTACAAAATAACACGTGTAATTCGTGTGAAACTTCTTCATCCCAAGAGATGCCTGTCCTCCATACTTGCTGGATCAACGACTTCCCTTGAATCGTTATGGGTGATGCGAGTCCCAAAGGATCGAAAACTGACATCACAGCGCTAGTTATCTCCCTCTTCGTAGGCGGTCGCAAACCCTCCATCACCTCTTCCGGTGTGCTACGAAGACTTGTGGAGAAACTTATTATATCCCGTTTGATATTCCAAATCAAACCTAACGTGCGCTCTGTATGCTCTTTATCTCCCAGCGAAGCACTGTCGCTCTTATATTTATTTTCCATTTTACTTAAAACTTCGGGTCGGTTGCTAGCCCATCCCCTCAGTTGGAAAGAAGCATGCTTATGTAATTCATACATATCGTTTACTATCCTTTCGGCCGTCGTCACGTCGGGAAATGCCTGTAGATAGTCATCCACATAGAAATTGCTTTCCGTAGCGGAAGCTGCTTCTGGATAGATATGCGCGTTGTCCTGCGCATTCCTATTCTTTACATATAGCAATGCAAGGTGATGATGCCGCTCCAAATATGAGTGACGTCATTCTATACTCTTCCGGTGGCGCGTCACGATTGTGCCGCCATAAGAATCGAAGGCTATCCCTGTCTTCATCCCGGATTTTCACTTGCAGGAACATTTCTTTAATGTCTGCCATTACTGCCACGCTTCCTTCTCTGAATCGTAGCAGAACTCCGAACAACGACTTCAATAAGTCCGGTCCGGTTAACAATGCATCATTGAGACAACGTCCGCCCGTCTTTGCGGCGGCGTCGAAAACTATCCTTATTTTCTTCTTTTGTGGGTGAGTCACTGCGAAGTGAGGAAGGTACCACGTACGTGGGGAAATGGGAATATGGTTCGCTTTCTCTGCGTAACCATTAACGATGAGATTTTCAATTTGCTTCTCATATTCCTTTTTCAACTCGCTATTTTTGTCGAGCTTTTTCTCAATATTAAACAGGCGACTTTCAACCTGCGCTCTATTCGACGGCAAGCACTCATTGTCTGTGCGCCATAACAAAGCAGTCTCGTACCTATTATTAGGTATACGACGTACCGTTTTGTTCAAAATACTTAATGCTCGTTCTTCTGGGTCGTTCACGGGTTTTCTAGCCGATACTCCCAGAGATTCCAAGCTAAAGTAATCCTTGATTAATTTATCCATATCTTCCTCCTTCTTGGTGGAAATGTGGTTAACGATCTTGATCGGTTTAATACCACCCGATATGTGACCATGTAAAACCCATCCAAGTTTGGTGAGCGATGCTACAGGTAGGTTCTTACCTCCTGAAATTAATTCACGAGTAACTATGAGATGCCAATTGTCCTGACCAATTAATATGGTAGGTTTGGACCTCTCATACATCAACTCATCCTTAATCGGTGTCAAATGAGGACACCGTTGTAATAATTCTCGGCTTACCGACTGCGGAGAAAGGTTAAGTGACTTAATTGTTTGTACACTTATCTCTTCTAAGTCGCTCGAGTAAATGCCTTTTATCTTAATGTTTAAGCGATACGAACTGTCATCGTTAATTCGCTTTCCTCCCACGGCTTCGATACGTAATCCCTCTTTACGTCCGCGAGGCGCTAATTTTTGAGCCATACACTCCTCTATGAGTGTCATGGTCGATCCTTCATCCAGAAGAGCTGTTGTCTTGACCTTTCCTCTAGGTCCATACAACTCGACCGGTATAATCTTTAAGTATGCACATGCCAGTGCATTCACTGTACTAACAGTTGTAATCTGAGCATCTTTACCCCCCTCGTCCCCTTGTGGCGAGGTTTTTTCAATGGGGTATCGGTGTAGCATTCGATGATGTGACATTCTACATCCCTCTACACCACATTTTTTCGCTTTGCACTCTAACCTCCTATGGTTAGGTGACAAACATTGGAAACATACTTTTGCCTTTTTGACGGCTTCCCATTTCTCGTGAATATTCATGTCCTTAAACTTGTAACAACTCAATATAGAGTGCTCCTTGTTGCATATAACACACTTATGTGTTACCCGACTTACAGGCTTATCCTGGGTTGTCATAACCACCTGTCGGTTGTGCCCTTTACTATTTCGGCGTTCTAAACGCTCGCTCGATTTACTTCGGCGCATATAGCGCTCGCTCACGGCACATCTGCGTACACCTCCCTTTGCAGTGTGTACAGTTTGCTTCCTGAATTCAGGACGCTTCCTTTTTTCAGGCGCATTTTCATTGTTTAAGGACGCTCCAAATTGTTCACTCAATAAATTTAAAAACTTGGCCATCTTCTGTAACTCTGGCTCCAAAGGATATTGAGCTCGATATTCAAACCATTTAAATTTAATCATAGTTCCGAGCTTCTCCACTATGCGGCTCACTAACTCCGGTGAGTACAAATACTGTGGTTGATTCAACGCTTGTATCGTGGCAACCACGTTCGTAATACGACTTGCAAAAGATCCTATATTCCGGCAATCTTCTGCCAATCTTGGCATACGCTTTACATTCTCGATTTCGGCTAGAATGAGCATCTCAACCCTACCGAATCTTCTTTCGAGAGCGTTCATTATTTCTTCCGGTTCACACAAAGTAAACAACAACGACTTAACCGCTTCCTTAGCGGTGCCCTTTAATGCCCTCCTAAGGCGTGCGACATTTTGCACCCCTGAAAATTGGCTTCTTGTGTCTTCAAACACCGTTTTGAAAATAATCCATTCACCCGGGTCTCCATCGAACACCGGTAATTCCTGGAGGAAATGAAGCTGGGAAGACTTATCTTTACCAGCTATTTTTATTGCACTCACAATCGCTTCGGTCAATTCTGACACCTCACTCGCGTGTGTTTTCTGTGCATTTCCTTGGTTGCGCTCGATCTCCGCCCCTTTGCGGCGCGATCCTTTGCACGCTTCCTTATCAGTAACATCGGGTTGTGCTACACTAACCGGCGCGCTCATTATGGTCTGCTGAACCCAACTCCTTACGAAAGGTTCCACCTGAGTATTCCGCTCTTCGTCATCCTCACTCGAGTCGATCTCCTCTTCTCGATTGAGTCGTGCCAACTCCAATTGAGACTTGGCTAAGGCAGCAGCTGCCTGTGCTCGTTCGAGCTCTGAGCGTTCGAATTTAATCCGCGCCTCTAATTCGGCTTTCAGCCTCGCCGATCGCGATGACCTACTACCTCTTTGTGACCCTTTATCACTAGTGTGCCCGATTACTGTCCTTAACGATGCCGCTTCTTCGGTCCTTTGACCTACTTTTTCGACCACCGTTTCACTCCTGGATATAACGGATTGTTGTGCGGTGCTGGCCTGCGTACCACTGGTGTCCGTCCTGTTGCTTGTCGTTGCCACGGACGTCCCTGTGTCCCACGTGCATGTGGACGTGTCTGTGGTGGCTCCACTTGAAGGAGTTGCTCCATTCGACGCAGCAGCTGTGGTCGCTCCAGATGATTCCGCTTCTTTAGCCTTTCTTGAGAGCCCTGTCCTTGTCCTGCTCCCTTCGCTTCTCCCTGTCTGGTCTTGTGCCTTCTTCATCTTGCAGGAAGGTGATTGTTGGCCTACGGTCCCTAACTGTCCCTACGGTCCCTACAACCCCTTACCTACAACCCTTCTACACCCCAACCTAACACCACTACCCCTCCCCCCCCCTTTATCTCCCAACCTACAACCCTACTACCACCCTAACAGCCCTAACAGCCCTATCAATCCTGGACGGGGCCTACCGAGGTGAGCCGTCCAGGGATGGAGTCGTGCAGGAATGGAATGGAGGAAAGGTTTAGGAACTGTCCCGCCAAGGAATATGACGAAACAGTCGAGCGGTAGTGCAAGCGCAGTCTCGCTCGAGAGAACTGCTCCACCCGAAGGTGTTATGCCAGAGCCCAACCGTTTGGCACCGTTAGGTGGTCGGGATGTATACTGTGCTCGCCGCCCAGTTGCCGGTGACGCCTCGTCCAGGCGCCCTCCTCCGGCCGCGATGCAGTCAGGTGCCCACGCGCACCCTCGCCCGGCAGCAGCAGCGGTGGATGCTTCTTGCACCCTGATGACCCGACGGGAAATGCCGGACACAGTTGTCCGACAGGAAATGCCGAGCACGCTTGCCCGACAGGAAAAATGCCAAGCCCTGCTTGGCCACGATGAGTGCCTTCACAAGACACCTGCGCCCGGCTGCGATACGTGCCCCATGCGAGCACACGCTCCCGGCCGCAATCCCGGTTTTCTTTCTTCCGGTAGTTCCAGGTCCCGTCCTTCAGCGCTGACGTCCTGGTCTTCTGGCCTTTGGTCCTATTGCTTCAGCTCAAACCTCCGGCTTCCTTCGGTTGCTGATCTTCACTCGGCTTCCGAAGGTCTTCTTTTTCCACAACCAGCAGTCCACAGCTGGTTCCTTGATCCAGCTGGCGGGGTTCGGGTGGTCTTTAATCCGGCTCCGAAGGTCCAATTGAAAAGGAATTCGGCTCGCGAGGACCAATTGAAAAGGACCTAACGGAATTCGGAAAATAATACTAAGAAACAGAAGGGAGGAATCGAGGCTTCTCTCGATCCAGCCTCCTATCGCGCCTACGTTGGGTTCGGGAACAACGTATGTGATCTCCGCAACGGAGTAACACACTAGGGCGATAACCTCTTTCCTTTTCAGCAAGTAGGTTCAGACGGGGATTACGGGTCTTCCGAAGTCGTCCCGGTCCCGACGCCTTAATTCTTCGATGTGGACTGTATAACTTAAGGGATCTTGGGAATGAAACAGCAATTATCTTCAAACCGTTCCGTGAGAGAGTAATCACTTTTCCCTATACTTTTCTTCTTGACTGCTGGTTTTCACTTTTCCCGAAGGATTTTCTTCCCCGAACGAATTGCAATAAAACCCGTTTACTAAGCTACCCCCAGAGCTAAACGCGAAAGTGAGCCGCGCCATTCGCGTGCCTGCGCAACTTAATTACATGAATTTGTACTATTACTCTCTCACGTTTCACTTAATTTCTTTATTTACTCAAGTCATATACAAATACAATTTGTCAATATAGGTAGTACAAAACAATATCTACACTATGATATGCATTATATCTTCATATTACAAAAAACCTTTTATTTATTAAACGAAAACCACCTATTTTACTCACAAATCCAAAATGCAAACTTCTTAAATATTTAACACAGAAAGTTAAAACAATGTTTCCTACTTGAATTTATACATAAGTTAACTAATACAATAGTTTAATTTACATTTTCTCTATTCATTTCACTATTTAAAACACTTTTAAATTTCTTATACAAAACTATCATTATTTCACTTATGCACATGAATTTTCACATAAAAATAACACAGAATTCACCTTTTTAGCACGTACAATCAACCTGAAATAGTTTACAAGTCATTTTTACATAAATTGCTGAAATTTCAAACATTTTAAATTTTTACATATTCGGCCTCCTAAGGGCGTGGTCAGCGTGCTTCCGTGAACTCACACTATTTGAACAACTAACTTTGCACGACTCTCGACTATCAGAAAAAATGAAAGTCTGAAATACACTTAATTTTAACAATATTAAATAGACAAGTGTTTCTACATAATTTTCAAACAGTAGGAAACTATTTCTGATAAGATTCTTACTTGTTATCATGCTTCTTATCAGATAACAATACAAGTGAATGTTTTCATTAATCAATCATAACAAATAGGCATTTGTTTTCGTACAAACGTATCAAACTTATACAAGACAATACTTATGCAATTAATTTCCTTTAATTCTGTCTATGCACAGAGTGATTATCTCGACCGGGGAACCAATCCGATCTTTAACTTTACTTTAATATTCTTATGAATTTACATCATTAGAAAGATGATTTCAACCGGGGAACAAATCCGGTAACATAATTTATATCTTAAATTCCTTACGAATTTATTAGGCGATATTACCTAGGAAAACAAACAAACTAGTCCGGCCTGGGAGTCGAACCCAAGACCTTCTTATCATTAATTCGACATTTCTTTAAGATTTAACTAAGCATTTTCTTATCAGAGCGTCGTGGCTCGATAATTTGCTTTTCATGACTATGCGTCATCGGTTGATTTAATAAACTGAAACATTCTTATAGGCGCGTCGCCAACAATAGAGTTTCTTGCCTCTCTGTCCTATTTGTAATATTTCCTTGAACGATATTTTAATTAATATAAACTTAATTTAAGAAATACATTGTTTTATTTCATAGCCTTCGTGAATAATTTACTAATACACAGAGTTACAAGATCCGTTAAGGGCGTGAAGTACCCATCATTTCTGACTTATTTCACTATGAATATTTTGCAATTTTGCCGATTTTTAGGCTACTACATGTATTTTTGTTTATTTTTTGTATCTTATTATTATTATTGCATTTTTACACGTGTAATAAGATGCTTTAGGACGTCAATCATTAAAATAGTGCATTAGTTTATTGAATAAACTGTAGTAGACAAGTGAAAGTAAAGAAATAAAAAAAATATTAGAAACTTTATTTTTCTCTAAGGGATATCTAAAAATAATGTCCCTTAGAGAATTGCATTTCCCTTTGGCAATTGTTCGGCAGATGTTTTTTTAAATATCTACGTTTCATCAGCTATCTAACGAGGTATAACAATCGAAATGTAATAAAAATTGGATTTGTATTACATTTCGTGGAAAAAAGTAGTTGGGACGCTCCAGGTTGCAGTTCTAACGGTCCCACGCCTATTATCCTTCAAGTTAAGACGCACCAAGCGAGCGAGACAAGTGACGATTTATGTAGGTGCGAATGAAAGAAAAATGTGTAGAGACCGGTTAAAGCTGGGAATACAACAGGGGGTATTGTTTGGTTGTCAGTCTACATTCGTGCTTCGTAAATAGTAGATGCGATATCGTTTTGCTCTTTTACTCGACTTAGCTGTGATTATGGACTATTTCTTCTGCTTTGTGACTACTGTGCTTGTTAACCGGACTCTGATTTGTACCTATGATACGGAAGTATTGAAGATGACGTCCTACACACCTGAGGAATATGCTGATATGATTATTTGTTACGGATACTGCAATTTGTGTCTGCGCAAGCTCGCAACGAATACATAACTCGCTACCCCGGTCGTCGAGTGCCGGATGTGGCCGTTTTTGACAGAGTTTATCGAAGACTTCGAGAAACTGGCTCTGTTTTAAGACGATATACAGATATGGGAAGACCACGAATTGACGACGAAGAGTAGGCCAATGAGATAGTGCAACGCTTTCGAGCGGATTCGACTACTTCCACTAATATTGATGCCCGTGATCTGGGACTTTCGCAATGGAGAGTGTGGTTTACGGTGCATACTGCTGGCCTATACCCGTACCATTACACGCCGGTACACGTTATTGAAGAAGGAGACCCCGCGAGAAGATTGGACTTTTGCAGATTTATGCTAAATGCTGACGTAGAAGACCCAGATTTTCTAAGAAATATCTTGTGGACGGATGAGTCCAAATTTGATAAAGATGGCATTACTAACTATCACAACGCCCATTACTGGGCCCCAAAAGAACTAAGGAATCCCAATAGGAAAAGAGTGAAAGGGTCCCAACGAAGATTCAGCGCGAATGTGTGGATGGGCATTATCTCCAATCATTTGATTGGACCTTAAATGGGGACAGCTACGAAAATTTCCTGTGAGCAGACTTGAGTGATTTAATGGATGATCTGCCACTCAACCTGATCAGGGACATGTGGTTCCAACACGATGGCTGCCCTGCCCATTTTAGGAGAAGTGTCAGGGACTGGCTGTACACAAATTATCCAAACGAACGGATAGGACGAGGTGGGCCGTTGCCATGGCCAGTAAGAAGTCCGGATCTAACCCCCATGGATTTTCATGTGTAGGGTGCATGAAAAGCCTTGTGTACAGCGAGCTGAATCCAGTTTCGTCTGTGGAAGAGGACTACGTTGACCACTGGAGTAGTGAAGACTGGTCTCCATAGAAGGATGCGACAATGTATCAGAAATAGAGGCGGCCGTGATGAACATGAACTGTAGAATAAGAAAAAGTTGTGCGAAAACCTTTAATAAATGACATTTCATGCTTAACTATTGTTTTATTTTACTTTTTTGGGTTAAGTATAAATTTTCTTCTCCACTGTCGTCTATGAAACTAAAGTTTTTTCAATGCATTTGAATAAAACCTTAGATTAATATACCTCGTTAGATAGCTGACGAAACTTAGATATTTAAAAAACGTCTGCCGAACAATTGCCATAATATATTTTTAGATATCCCTTAGAGAAAAATAAACTTTCTAAATATTTTCTCTTTTCTTTATATTCTAAATATTTTTATTATTTCTTTACTTTCACTTGTCTACTACGGTCTATTCAATTAACTTATGCACTATTTTAATAATTGACGTCGTAAAGCATCTTATTACACATGTAAAAATGCAATAATAATAATAAGATACATAAAATAAACAAAAATACATGAAGTAGCCTAAAAATCGGCAATTTTCAATGAAAAAAAAATTAAAAGTCAAATATCTCGAAAACGGTTAAGTTTAAACATTTCTGACTTATTTCACTATGAAACACCCTACCCCAGGGTATTTCATGATCTCATCATCATTCATCTCGAATACCGGAATGAGCATCATTAAAAAAAAAAACATTCCGTTCCATAATAATGTATACCGTTATAGTACCGTTAGGGGTACAGAATAGGTGGGTTCTTAAAAAGCCAAGATTTACTGTAGTGTAATTATTTATTTATCTTACTTCCACACACGTACAAGTAAGTTCTATTAAGGGGATCACTGGCCTGACGTAGGGGCGAAGTCCAAGCGCTGTTCCCCCAAGGTCGTAGACAGCCAGTTAGCAGAAGGGCTGGTGAAACCCAAGCCGATAGTGATGATGGCCGTTGGTAGGAGGGTAGGCCAACACTCCGTTAGCTCGCGGCTCGGCAGCAGTAGCTCTTAGGTAGCGGGTAGATGCTTAGGTAGTAGGTAGATGCTAGGTGGTAGTAGATCCTGGAATTCCAGACGGAGGCCAGCATTAGAGAAACTTCCTATAGCACTATATGCGCCCTAGTCAATTCCAGCACCCCTTGTAGGAAGTTAAAATTCTTAAAGCTAAGCACTAAGCAGCCTCAGCAAAAGAGGTATTAATTAAGCAGAACAGTTATAATGTTTCAATAAATAAGAACTCACCCCAGCGGGATCAACTGCACCTCGAATAATTTAAATTGTAGGTAAGCAGGTTCAACGGTCGTTAGTAGAAGGGTCACGCGCGTTGCGAACTTAAAGCGGTCTCAGGTAGAAATGAAAGAGGAATGGCCCGAACGGGGACTCGTCGTCGTATCCGAAACCTACCGAGTCTTTTGTTTTAGAGATCGTTGAGCAAAATGGTTCACGCTGCGCGGATTAAATTAACTAGTCTATGGTTCCGTAGAATAACTATTTTAAATTAACAATATGTAATAATTCTATTATTTATTTAAGATTTAAGATCAATCAATTATAAGTATTTGTAAGAGTGCATTCAGAACATTGAGTTACAATACCTATAGAGTCACAATCTCTAACTGACAATACTCAAAAAATGTCCGAGCGCCGTTCCATATACCTATATATTTTGATATTATATAGTTCAAAATGACATTTGCTCGAATTTAGACGTTAACCTGCTTGTACAATGTTCAAAGTCGCTCGTATGCAATGTCATCATCATTCACTCAAGGGCACGTTATCGCGGCGCCGCGCGGTCGGCGGTGAGTGATTTAGTTTGCTAATAAAATGAAAATTATTGAAATTTAAATGAAAACATGCACTGTGGATACATAAATACGTAAATTTGGTATGATACTTACCTAAAATATGAAACACCATCCTTTTTTCGCACGTGTCTGCTGTTATTTGGGCAGGAAATCACCGAACACTTTGGCATCGCGGACGTTGTACGAGGATTGTGGTCGCCTTACAACTAAACAAAAACTCTGCGCACTTCGCAGCGTGCGCCGAGTTTTGGCGCGGACATTTTATTTGTCTGTTTGTGACTCTATAGGTATTGTAACTCAATGATTCAGAAGCAACGTTACACACAGTGGCCTCGCCAGGTCGCCACACAATACGACAAAGCACAGATAACTATATACTACACAGATAACTATATACTACTCAGAGACGACAAAGTGCGTATTCAATAGAGCTGTGATGTGACTCACGTGAGTGAGTAAAACGTAACGTCTCGAATATTAAAAAATAAGAAAAGGTGATTCGTCTCAAATGTTTCCCTATTTGACCCAATTTGCACAAAATTTATTAAAAGTTGCCACATAGCAGTGCAAATGTCGAGCGTCTGTTTTCTGATGAAAACTAACAACAGAAACAGACTTTCCACTAATACGCAGGTGTCTTGATGATAAAGAATAATTTAATTAAAAAACATTTGTTTTACATAATGATTTCTTATATTTACGCGAACACTATGCATTGATTAAAACCACTTTTACGGATTTTGTCGTGTTTTATTTATTTTATTTTAAATATTTAATACACGACGTTTCGGGTGCTTTCCAGCACCCATGGTCACGGGGGACTGAGATGACTGACGTCCGGATGTCAAATTTACCTCGGAGTACCTTGAGCTTAACTGTAATTTGCGATCATATCCTAGATGGCCCCAAACATTACATAAGATTTGATAGACCACAAATCCTTGCGAAAGAACATCGATTCCTACCAAGGATGATACGTGAGGCTATTGAAATTAAAAAAAAATCCTAATTTCAACAGAAAAGGAGGTTGGAACCCTATAATTAATAAAATTAAAACTAAACCCAAGCATACCACTACAAGACTTCGAAACACAGTTATACTTATATTAAGTTACTATATAATTATATTAGGTTAGTACTCTTATTAGTTTGTGTTTATGAACTATAGTTCATTCTGCGTAGATCGGACTAAAGACAATAATTAAAAAGCTGAAGGTACCTATGGAGTGTAGAAGTAAGGAGTACAGACTGTATTAAAAAGTGTCCATAGAAAACCGGTAAATAAGGGTGGCGCCACTATAACTACGGGGTAAATTTTAAAGAATGCACCAAAAAATATTAGTGGGATTGACGACTTTTTCGAGTTTATATTTACTAAATAAAATTATTTTAGATATTAGAGCTACTGAGCAGTTTAGCAGCACATTTAACCGTCGACAACTGCTAAGTTCATTTCATCCCAGTAGCTACTCGAGCGCTGTTGTGGAGAGTTTTTAACTGTTATTTACTGCTTATAGATGGCCACTTTTTCAACTATTCTACTATGGGAGTTGGTACTCCTTACTTCTACACTCCATAGCTGAAGGTACTCCGTGTTAACTTTGACATCGGGACGTCAGTCACTTCAGTCGCTTCCCCCGTGACCATGGGTGCTGGAAAGCACCCGAAACGTCGGGTATTAAATATTAAAAATAAAACAAATAAAAATCGATAAAATCCGTAAAAGTAGTTTTAATCATCATTTGTTTTATCCAGTTTCTCCAACCTCTTATATTTTAATCTATACTCTTTATTTCACTTAAAAAACGAACGTAGATCTACGAACTTTCTATATGCAAAATGTTCTATAGTGCCACCAACTTATCTGTTCAGGTGGACAAAATTGGAACTAAGGCCGCCATTTTGTAAATGACATTTTTATAAAATATAAATAATATATATAATAACACTAATTCTCACTAATTTTAATATATTAACACGAAATTTGTTTTATTTTACATTATGTGTACCTAATGAATATGTAGTCACCTATTTCCTCGGCGAATTTCTTAAATGGCAATAGTAAGCACTCCACTAGCGACTCTGTAAACTGAACAGATAAGTTGGTGGCACTATACCTACGTATTATTCTAATCCGGCCTACTCCTATTTGAAAATCCGAGTTGGCAACACTGTTAACACTGTTACCATAGCAACGTAATTAATGTCAACAAAGTTTTTTCACGTGAAGTAGCTGTAAAATTTTGAATAGTACTTACTAAACTATATAGTAATTACTTACTTTTTAGTTACTTTAATAGTAATTACTAAACTATATAGTAATATATTTGATTACTACTTTGGTTACACCAAACTATTTCCGTGTTCTATAGTGGCAGAAATTATAAAAGATAAAGGTTTCAATACAGTTACCAATTGTTAAACTACAATTTATCCATGATGGTAAGTAAATTTTGTTCATAGGTATAGGCTTCTGTCCATTTAACGCGGACGCATGTTATAAATTTTCAGGGGCTTTTAAATATTTTAAGAAAATTGCGTTCGCATCCAGAAAAAGAATTGCGTTTATTACTTCTTGGATTGGATAATGCGGGAAAAACAACGCTTCTAAAACAACTAGCCTCGGAGGATGTAACACATGTGACTCCGACGGCCGGTTTTAATATAAAATCAGTACTTTCTAATGGATTCAAATTAAACGTATGGGATATCGGAGGACAGCGAAAAATCCGGCCATATTGGAGAAACTATTTTGAAAATACGGATATCTTAGTAAGTACAATTACTACAACTAATAATAATAATACGTAATAATAATAAAGCCATTTATTCAACAGTACGTAATACAATTTCTTAATATCTAAGTCATATGAAATCTAGATTGTCTTCTGCTGATTGTCAATTGGCAAAGGCCTCCTCCAACCTTTTCCACTCGTTTCTGTCCTTGGCAACCCGGCTCCAAGTCACACCCGCGAATTTGACCAGGTCGTCCTCCCATCTTTGGCGGGGTCTCCCCCTCTTATGCCATTCCTGGGGTAACATTCTGTGACCTTCCTGCTCCACTTTTCCTTCCCTCTACTCATATGCCCAGCCCATTTCCACTTTAATTTCCTGACTTTTGTTGCTATGTCCTGAACCTTTGTGTTTTTCCCAATGTCTTCTAACCTGACTCGATCCTTTTTCCTGATTCCCATCATGCTTCGCTCCATCGAATGCTGGCATATGTTTAATTTCTTACTGTTTAACTTTGTAGGAGCCCATGTTTGACATCCGTACATCAATACAGGAAGAATGCATATGTTGAACACTTTAGATTTAATGGATATGTGTAGTTCTTTATCTTTCACTATTTCCTTCATGCTCCAATATCTTTTCCATCTATTTGCTACTCTCCTGTGGATTTCTTTTTCATGTTGTCTTTGGGTGAGATCATTTGGCCCAGATAGATGTATTCATCAACGTAATCTATCTCACTTTGGCCAACCCTGACGTTTTCATTCTTAGGTCCGTTGGTCATTACTTTCGTTTTCTCCATGTTCATTTTCAATCCCACCGTGTAACTTTCTAATGCCAGGTCATTTGCCACGACATTTAGTTCATGTGGGGTTTTTGCAAAGAGAACGATGTAGTCTGCAAATCTTAAATGTGTCAACCAAGTTCCATCGAAACTGATTCCATATTCGTCCCAATTTAGTCTTCTATATATCATTTCAAGGGCTGCAGGAAAAATTTGGGGATAGCGGGTCGCTCTGTTGCACACCTTTTTGTATGCTAAACTGTATGCATGCTGTACTTTTCTTGTATATCTCTCTCAGTATCCTTATGTACTTGCTTTCGATACCTTGTTCTTTTAGGGCCTGCCATATCTTATTGTGAAATAAAGAGTCGAAAGCCTTGCTGTAGTCTATATATGCCATGTAATATAATTGGTTGTATTCATGGGGTTTTTCTATAATCTGCCTCATAACATGTATATGGTCCAATACTGAGTACACTCTACGAAAACCTGCTTGCTCGTCTGGTGGGTTGTCGTCTAATTTTCTTTCCAGTCTTCTTAGCAGTATTTTCGCAAATATTTTGTATAAGTTGGACATAGGGTTGATCGGGCGATAATTACCTTTATTAATTTTATCACCCTTTTTATATAACAATACTATATTAGATTGTGTCCATTGTATCGGGATAATTTCGTTTGCGAAAATTTCATTAAATAGTTTCGTGATAACTGGTAAGAGGACATTTTTTGCCTTTAATAGGATTTCATATTCAATGCCATCTGGCCCTGGGGCTTTGTCTTTACTTTGGGACTGTAATGCTACTTCTACCTCTCGTTGCAGTGTATGGGTATGCTCTCATCCTCATCATCGTTTAGTACTATTATTTCTCCAGGTTCTTCTTGTGTGTTCTCATATAATTGTTTATAGTATGATGTAGCAATATCTTTTATGTCTGATCTTCTATTTTGTTCTATTCCTTTCTCATTTCTAACTTTTGTAACCCAATCTTTTGATTCTGACAGTTCTTTATATGCTTTTTTTGTTCCTCCTGTTCTAATGATTTGCTCTTCTATTTTTTTTCTTCTATTTTGTTTTCTATCCCTTCTCATACTCTGTTTTATATCTTTACTCAGCTCTGATATGCGTTTTCTACGATTCTCTGTGTCTCTGGAACTGATTACTTGTTTCCTTGCTTCGAGTAGATTTTTTGTTTTTATTGATAAATAGCTTTTCTTCTTTTCTTTATTAGTGCAGGTACTTTTTGCTAGTTTGATTGAAGTCTCAAACCAGTCGTATAGTCGTAGAAATTATTGAGGCGCTAACAGCTGCTGTGGTTTTTTATTCACAGCCTACCACTACTATGTGAATATGTGTAAGAAATTATTATTTTTATTACAATTTTTATTTTTAGAGCTCCATAAAGCGAAATATTTCTTCATTGATCATTGTTATTGTCATTTTGTAGGCACTAGTTAGGGTGGATGCCTCTAATACCAGCCACGCTCATAATTCCAGTTTTTTCGCCTCTTTACTTCGTAAACAAGGTTTCTAGTAGTCTTCACAACAAATAAATTCATCTAAAATATTCTCCATAACTGGAGGAAAGCCTATTTCAAATAACAAGTTATAAATCTAACAGTTTTACATTAAAATCAAAACGCGTACACAATAGAAAACGCTTATTTTCCGAATTTAGTGACAAGTTGTGGTCTCTATAATTAATTTTATAGAGCTTATTTTACATTCGCTCATCTGTAGGCTTTTTGATTCGCATGAATATGACTATAGACATAGTAATACAGTCATTTTTCTTTAAATTTATAAGTTTTCTATTTTATTTTAGTAGAAATTAATAGGGCTGTAAATAGATATACGAAATATATGAAGTGCATAATATCAGCCATCAGGCAGATATTTGGTTTGCTCATTTGCAGCTTTGATAATGAAGAATATTTATTTAGCTTTATTTATCCCTTACATGAATTATAAAGTGGAATAAATACCATTAATTAGAACTTAACTTATTTTAAAGTCAAAGTAGTTACTGTCAATTCATCTATGTTTTAAAATTGGTTTTTGATTTTAAGGTTTAGTAAAAGATGTACTTTCTTTTCTATCAGATATTCAATGTATATTAAGAACACCTTATCATTTATTTAGTTATTCAATTATTTTTTGAGAAATACAAAAACAAGAAATAAATATAATTAACTCTGACTTAGAAATACTAATTATAACTTAGAGCATAAATGAAAAACTCATAACAATTTATTTATTTATTTGCCATTACGTTACATTACGTAACATTGGTACATCGAAATTAGAATTACAATTATATAAATACAATAATATAGTTAAAATTACAAATTATACAATTACAATAACATAATTAAAATTACAAATTAACATACATCTCATTTACATTCCATTATTTTATGTGTCAAACAAGTCAGAAAATGAACATTGCACATATTCTTCTATGTTGTAAAAAGCGTGATTTAAAAACAATGATTTTATCACTTGTCGGAACAAGGAAAGTGGATCTGAACCATATTTTGTGGTAGTCTAAAGTAGGATGTTAAGTAGTGAACTTGTAAAGGGCTGTACTAGTGATGATGATTCGAAAACTTGCGTGATTAAATTATAAGAAATCAATGTGGTTCTTTTTTTTCACACTTTGCTTTAATTAATAGTTTAGTTTTAAAAGAAAGATTGCACTGCTTAAAACTAAAACACAGTAACGTAAGTAGTAAAAATTTAAAATAAAATATTTGTTGTCGTCTTCATTAATATGTATTTCATGCTTATAACTTGCATGATTCAAAATTAAAAGTTGTTAAGAGGTTATTACTGCGCCTCTAAAACTTACCAACAATAGATACACCTAGACACCTACCAAAAACTCATAAGGCACAACTTGGGTTCAAGGTAAATAGCTTATCAATTAAAATAAATGTTTAGAAATATTGTGCCTTATTTAAAGTAGCAGGAATTTTTAAAGTTGAAATTGGCACTAAAAGGCTGGTAATATGAAGCGTGAATATAAAATTTAAATCAAGTGCGTGTAATCACTTTGGGAGCTCCTAGCAAATTAATCGCGCGCCCAACGTGTGGACGCGGCGGCCCAACTCTGCCACAATGCTTTGATCTTTTGTAAAAAACCGACACCACACAGATCTCAACAACTTGTGGGCCATCATTCCAATACATGCCAAGGTAAGCACAAACACCCGCTCTACACGATGGTCACTGCTTTTGGCCACAACATTCGCCACTATGTTGGCCAACGTGTAGAGCCCCCGTAAGTACTTATATAGCAGTGCTGCCTCGTTGGTCTAGTGGTTGTAGTAGTGCGACTGCTGCTCATGGGGTCCTGGGTTCTGGGTCGGGCCAAAACATATCAGTTATTGAGTTTTTCTATTAAGAAATTCTCAGTAGTTACTCGGAGTCAGGAAGTTGGCGGTGTCTCACACCCGTGCCTCGGAAAACACGTAAAGCCATTGGTTCTGCGCCTGATCTTTCTCCGGTTGTGTCGGTTTACCATCCGATCTACTATGAGAGTAAGGGAATAGAGAGTGCGCCTGCGCTTGCGCGTACACTTGGACACTATAATCCTGACTTGCGCGGATAGCTATTCTCCGTTGAGGCTGGCCGCCGTGACCGAAATTTGGTCTGAAGGATATTAATAGTAATAGACTTACAATGTGCTGTAATAATGATCCTAAAATGTTGGCAACATGGGTCTAAGGATTTTGTAAGGAGGATTTGCCCTTTTCCTCAAGCTTGACAGGTGGATTGACAATCGCAATGTCACATTTCACACCTTTGATGGTGTAGCCCACCACCAAGCTAGGTTTACACCTGACATAAAGAAGATAGTTATACCACTATATATCAGAAGCAATTGCACGCTGTAGTCACCTATTATAATCTCGAAATTTAGTGCATAAATCTAAATTGTTTATTGGTTATTATTTAAACTGTCATGGCTTCTATTCACATTGCAGATATATGTAGTAGACTGCTCGGATCATCAAAGACTGGAGGAGACGAGCTTTGAGTTAGCTGAACTGTTGCAAGATGATAAGCTACGCGGAGTACCATTGTTGGTATATGCCAACAAACAAGATCTTGCCACAGGTAAGCTTTTATAATTATATATTTGTAGAACATTAAAATTTAACCACTTACTTGAAAGTGTTCTGGTAGTTGAGGTGCAATCTTTGAAATATTTTGTATTTTTAACCTTAAGAAATTACCAAAAAGGCCAGGCCAGGCTTTCCGTGTTCTAAAGTATACATTTTGGAAAGTATATGCAGGAATTGCATAACTTAATTCCTTCCTCAAGGCTAGTTGTTATCAACATACTACAACAGCATTTAACCTAAACTGCTTCGTAGTTTGTCTTCTTCTTCTTCTTTGTTTTGTGGCTGTTGATAAAATTCGCCAATGACGTATTGAGTGGAAAATGAAAGCTTATGAGTTTAATTAAAATAAGAGTCTGTGATAATACAAGGATTCAGTTCTCCTCCGAGAATTTTGACAAATCTATTTGTTGAATTACCTAGAACAAATATGACAAACACAGATGTTAGACTCTTACCAGTATGTTAAAAGTGACAAGGATTTAAAGTTTCATATTATTAGTATTAATAAAATCACATAAAATATACACAAAAGGAGTACTGGTATATATTAAAAGAGAATTGAAATCTGTAGGTCGAGGAATATAAGGAGGAAGGTAATCATAAAGGGAGGAGGATAATTTGGGACAGTTGAAAAAAATGTGGTTTGTGAAACCTTCATCTAAGCCACATTCACCCAATGAGCTATGCCTTACTCTGATTTTTGCCAGATGTGCATGTGTACAAGCGTGTCCAATTCTTAATCTACAAATGATTGAACTTGCATGTTTATTTGCTTTGTTAAATTTAAAGAACCAAGGCTTGGGAGGAACAGCATAGTGCTTACCTTTAACATTTTTGGAAACTTCCCATAATTTATTCCAATTTTCATTCAGTTTCCTTTTAGCTAGCAAAATTAGGTCATGTGAGTAAATTAAATTTTGTAGAATGCCATTAGCAATTGCATTTTTAGCGAGTACATCAGCTGTTTCGTTACCATGGATACCACTGTGGCCTGGGATCCAGGCCACTGAAACATGGATTCCTTTAAGATGGCATCTGAATAGGGTATTTTTTATTTTAATAATTAGTGGAAATTTATGTTTGTTATGGAATTGATTGGACAAAATAGCTAATAAACAACTTTTTGAATCTGAAAATAGCTAATAAACAACTTTTTGAATCTGTGAAAATAACTGTTTTATTAAGATTATGTGACTCTACATATAACAAAGCTTCACTGATTGCAGTTGCTTCACCGGTAAAAGTGGAGGATAGTGAGGGGCATTTAAAGTTAAGAATGATTTTGAACTTAGGAATCCAAACAGCAGCTCCAGTATAGTATTCATCAGACTGTTTGGAAGCGTCTGTGTACATGACAAGCCAATCTTTAAAGGCGTTTTCTATAATTTCTTTTAATTTCAAATTTGCCATTGGAGAATCCTTTTATATACCTAAATCTAGATGAATGTCATGTTGGTAAACAATAGCCTCGTAAAGGACATCAAAGAGTGGAGTTATTTTACATTGAAAGATTTTGGGTAAGGAAGCTGAAGGAAAATTACAAAACTTTTAAACAAGCAGGGAGAGTCCTTATGGGTCCAGTATCGGTCAGATGAGATATACTCTGAAAGAAGATGCAATTTAGGAATTAGGGGATGATCTGAAAGCTGGGCAGATCTTAAATAGGAATCTGAAAGGTATTGCCGTCTTTATCTTAAAGGAGGATCTACGCACTCAACCTGAAGAACATTTATTGGTGAGGGTTTCATTGCCCCTGTAATAATGCGAAGGCATTTCGATTGAATTTTGTCCATTACTTTCAGGGATGATTTATTGCAAGGCTCCAAGAGAAAACATCCATAGTCAAGATGGCTTCGTATTAAAGCATTGTACAGTAATTTCTGAGAAAAAGGATGGGACCTCCACCAAACACCAGACAAAGACCGAAGAATATTTATGTTTTTTTCGCATTTTTGTGTTATATATTCAATGTAATGACCGAAGGCCAATTTCGAATCAAGGATAACTCCCAAAAATTTAATATTGCCTCTAACTGGAATAGGTTGCTTATCATATACAACAGATATATCGGGAACTCGCCTTTGGCGGGAAAAGATCACCACACTACTCTTGGCCACAGATAAAGAGAGGCCATGATTAGTTAACCATTCTTGTAAATAATCCATGGATGGGTTTAGAGCTAAATCGTCTGCATATTGAAGAACATTACAAAAAGAATTTACTGAAAGTTCTAAATCATGAGTATATATAGAATAAAGGAGAGGACTAAGAACTGAGCCTTGTGGAAGTCCTTTCCATATAGTTTTTAGGGGAAGCAGGAAATTTTTAACATTTATAGATAGATATTGATCTAGAAGAGAGAAAGTTAGAGACGTAATTGACTATCCTCACTGGAATGCTCAGATTAAGCATTTTCTGCCTTAGCACAGGAAGAAGCACATTATCATATGCAGAAGAAATATCCGAGAAAATTCCTATGAGAAATTAATGCCTTGAAAAAGCAATATGAATATCTGTGACCAAAGTACTAAGGCTATCCATGGTACTTAAACCTTTTTGGAAACCGAATTGGGTTTTAGGTAAGAGATTATTCCTTTCCAAAAACCATTCCAAGCGATTTTTTATTAAATGTTCCAAGATTTTTGCCAAATTACAAGAAAGGGCAATAGGTCGGTAACTGGAAGGGTCATTGCTAGACTTACCTGGTTTGAGTATGGGCAAAATAATTTGGGTTTTCCATTCAGCAGGAGGATCACCAGCAATATAAATAAAATTTCAAATGGATAGTAAGACAGTTTTAGTGTTCTCACTACTATTAGTTATAAACGAGTATGGAATCCCATCAATACCTGGTGAGGAGTCTTTAAGGCCATTGAGTACAGTAAACAATTCCTGAGAAGAAAAGGGGGAATCAAATTTATCATTTGTTTTAATAAAAAGCAGAATTAAAAACTAGGCATTCATCATAAGATGGGACTGTTTGTGGTGCAAGTTTATTAGAGAATTCATCTATCCACGGGGAAGGATCATTAGAAATTATATTTTCACTAGAAACTGCACAGCGATATTTTTTAACATTTCTCCAGACCAAAGATGGGGGAGTCTTAGGAGACAGTGACTCACAGAATTTGAACCAACCAGTTCGCTTTTTGTCTGACAGTAATTTTAAGGTTTCTGCAGCAATTTTTATAGGAGATATAATTCTCTGCAGTCATAGAGCGGGAGTATATTAATTCAGCCTCTTTTACTCCTCCTACAAGCTGCTGAACAATCTTGATCCCACTAAGGAGGGGAAGTATAATTATTTTTGAATGTTTTTTTTTAAAGGAATTGACTTATTAGCAGCAGAAATAATTGCATTTCTGAACTCTATATATACAGGAGCAATATTATCATTGTTAATTGGGGGAAGAGTTGAAACCTCTCGTTCCAAAACTTTAGAATATAATTGCCAATTAGCTTTGGATAGATTATACTTTAGTCTCGGGCAAAATGTAAAATTTATTCTAGGGGAAGTAGGAGGAGTGATGAATATAGGAAAATGGTCACTGCCATAGCTAGAAGGTAATATTTGCCACAAAAGAAGGGAAGCAATATCTGGGAAACAGAGAGTTAGGTCAGGGATACTCGACGGGTAGGAGACCCGTCATTTAGAATACAGAGATTAAAATTATCAATAAGATCTAAAAATAAGGGAGCCAGTGAATCACACAGATGGGAGTCCCAAACAGTATGATGCATATTAAAATCTCCCAAAATAACCATAGGAGGCGACAGAGAAGAAATAAGTGTTGCAAGTTCTGTTAAAACATTTACATCAGGATTAGGAATCTAAACAGAGAGAATAGAGACATCAAGGGCCTTAATAGCAACAGCATTTACTGCTGGACTATGACAAGGGAGAGGAATTTGTGAAAATGTAACTGTTCTTGAAATTAAAATAGAGGTGCCAGCACGACCATCACTCCTATCATCCCGGAGGCATGCGTAGCCTGAAACCCTAAAATGAGACTCAGACCTAAGCCATGTCTCCTGGATGGCAAGAATGAAGGGATGAAGTTTATTAATGATGTAAATGAGTTTTTTTTTATTTCTAATGCTCCGACAATTCCATTGAAGAATTGGTGGGACTGTGAATGTTACGGGCTAAGGAGGAAAGCCGAGTAAGTTTTTGGCGTAAGCTGGAGGAAGTTCTGTGTTACTAAAATGGGAGATCATGTTAATTAGCATTGATATCATAGGTTCGCAGAAATTATCATTACTAGAGGAGTTGTTGTCATTCCCCAGTAGAGCACAACCATTAGGAAGGGAAGAATTAGGATTCTCAACAATTGCCTGATGGACTGCCATATTATATTAAGAATTTAATGATTGGCTGCAAGTACGTTGAGGGATAAAATTTGTTTTTTTATATGATGCAGTTTGTGAGAGCTGAGCCGAAGGGGTTGAAAGACTGTCAGGTATGGTATAAGGGGTCTGTGGAGAATTACGAGGCTGGATTCTTGTTGTATCAGCAAATGATCTTTTTGTCTGAGGGACTCTAGCTGAAGCTTCTAAATATGAAATATTTTCTTGTGACATAACAAGTTTTAATAGATTTCTGCCTTAGATGTTCAGGACAAGTAGGGCTTTTGCGGTGTGGGGACCTGAGCAGAATAGGCAAGTAGCAGTTTGTCGAGTACAAGATAAACCTTCATGACTCTGTGCACATACAAAGCAGCGAGGGGATAATCGGCACTGGGAAGTAACATGGCCAAATCTACAACATTTATGACACTGAATTAGTGGCAATACATATTTTTCCACTGGCATATAGGTGTAAAAACAGTAAATATGGGGAGGAAGTTTTTGTCCAGAAAAAGTTAGAACGACTGTCTGAGTTGGAACCCATGAAACGCTATTGCTGTCACTCACTGTTCGTCTATTAAGTCGCCGTGCTTTAATTTTTGAACCGTAGCCAGAGGGAATTTCTATAGCTGCTATTAATTCTTCTAGTGTCCGCTCTATGGGAACTTGTCTAACTAGCCCCATACGAGTGATACTATATGAGGGGATGGTTGCTTCATATTTAGAAATTTGGAGAGCTGGGTGATCGATAAAGGTGTTTGCATCTGCTGCTGTTTTAAATTCCACTGATATTTTATTTCGTCCAACTTTTTTGACTCCATCACGGACTATATTTTTAATATTGTTATGATACAGTACAGAAAGTGACCGAATTTAATTGGTTTAAGAGTTACTCCAGACAACTGATCATTTGAGATTTTACTTACGTGAACTAGAAAAGGAGCGACATCATCTTGAGAGTACTTAACTTTTTTATTAATAAAATCAGGATGGGTATATAAGGATTGTATTGAAGGAAACTGTTGATTTGGATCAGTAATAACTACTTTTTGTGGATGGGCAGATTCGTTACTTACTTGGGCACGTTTACGGTTAATTAGTTCTATATTATCAATATTAATGGGTAAGGAAAAGGAATCATTGCGAACCCTTCCGGGATCGGGAGGTTCGTCCTCCATTATATTACTACAACAAAAAATTACATAAAAACGGCACAACTACAAACACTTACTAATTTACAGATGTTAAAACCTCCACCAAGACAGAAAAAGTTACTATAGTAAATCAACAACACTAAATTTTAAGCAAAAAAGGCACGACACTTGTATCTTTCACTTCCTCCTCTCTCCAATAATCTGCGTAGTTTGTCATGCATACAGCAAAGGAAGGAGTAATTATTTGCCTTTCAATCCAATACCCATGTATCTTTCTTTTCTTTTTTTTTTTTAAAGAATATTGTTACGCACTCCAGTCGACGACACAACTAGCGCCATCTAGTGTCAGGAACGAGAGCGAGGGGAGCGTTGCAGTTTATGACATCACAAATCTTTCGACCAACAGCGCCACCCGAAGAACTAAGTTTCTAGAAAATCTATACTCGAACTCTCGGTACCTTACGCGTGTTTACTTGAACATTCCGGATATTTTGCTAATTTAAATAAATAGGTGGCGCAAGATGCGATCGAGACAGAGTTGAACTCAGCGACACAAGCGACGCTTCGGAGCGGAATTAAGTGAATTAGTGTGTTTAATTATTAGTGTTTTAACTTTAATTTGTGTAAAGTAAATTAAAGTGTTAATTTAGGTAATTTTATCGGCAATTTTTATTGTCACGAACTTCAAGCTCGTAACAATTGGTGTCAGAAGTGGGATAAAATAATGCCGATTTTACCTAAGGAGGAAACGGAGGGTGTCCGTACCCGAAGTCAACGCCAGCAGGAGACGGACCAACGAAGATTTGGTGGTGCAACGCCGCAGACTACGGAGGGCCAGCCGCCGGCTGCAGGCCCTTCACTAGCTCCTACATCTGAAGCACCTGACTTAGGTGCTCTGATGGTGATGCTGCAGGAACAGGCTCGCCGACAGGAGGAACAGGTCCGTCGGTTGGAAGAGCAGCTGCGGGGCGGACAAGAGGAACAGGTCCGTCGTTTGGAAGAGCAGCTGCGGGGCGGACAAGAGGAACAGGCCCGTCGGTTGGAAGAGCAGATGCTCCTCATGAAGGACCTTCACGCTACCTTCGGGAAGGAGATAAAGGAGGTGAAGGATAGGGTTGCTCAGCATGACAACCGCCTGTTGGAAGCTGAAACCCATCGGGTTGACAACGTAATGGCTGACATGAAGAAATCACTGGACGAACTCAAACTTGGAGATGGAGCTACAGCTCCCGTCGTAGCTACAACACCTTCGCTACGTGGGTTCAAGGTGCCACCGTTCGACGGTACCTCTTCCTGGTCAGCCTACAAAATCCAGTTCGAAGCTGTTATGAAGGCGAACGGCTGGAATAAAAATCAGGCCATGACTGCTCTCACACTAGGCCTGCGTGACCAGGCCTTAACAGTTCTGGAAGCTCTCGGTGAGGAATTGACTTATGAGCAACTCCTTGAGGCATTGGAGGCGAGATATGGCGACGCTCACCTGGAACACGTGTTTCGTGCGCAGCTTAAAGATCGTGTGCAGCGCATCAACGAAAACCTGCAGCAGTGGGCTCTAGAAGTGGAGAAGCTGGTGCGAAAAGCATACCGGTCTGTACCTGCGCTCATTGAAGGGAACCTGGTGCAGACATTCATCGACGGCATCCGCGACCTGGAAGTCAGAGCTGCTGTGAGGCCCGGGCACCACGAGACGCTTAAGGACGCCTTGGCCCATGCACTGGAAGTGGAAGCCGTGCGGCAGGATCATCGTTCCCATCGCGTCAGGGAGGTTGCAGCAGCTACAGTTCGCGACCGCAACAAAGGATACAGCCCTAGGTGCTATGGCTGTGGGGAAAGTGGACATCTTCGCTCCAGCTGCCCTAAGCGAACTGTCGAAAGGAGAGTTGATCGATCTCGAGAGGGTAGTGCAGCTAACGGCACTGCCTGGCGGCGACAGGATCATCGTTCACCTCACGCTAGGGAGGTTACAGCAGTTACGGTTCGCGACCACAATAAAAGATACAGCCCTAGGTGCTACGGCTGTGGGGAAAGGGGCCATCTTCGGTCCAGCTGCCCTAAACACACCCTAGGAAGGGAAGGTGAACGGTCTCAGAAAGGAAGTGCGGCTAACAGCACCGCCCAGCAGCAGCAGGAATACGACTTTACTATCAGACACTGCAGCGGGAAATCTCACGGCAACGCAGATGCATTGTCAAGAAGACCTTGTCCTGAAGACTGCAACCGTTGTAGTAGGCAAGAGAGTAAGGAAGTGGTATCCGTGAGGATTCTCAGGACAGACCACCTCAGCAACGGGTGGAAGGACAGCCTACAACATGCACAGCAGGAAGATACGGACATCAAGCCGATTCTGGGATGGATGAAGGCCCGTGCTACCAAGCCTAAGTGGAGGGACGTCTCAGCGATGAGTTCAACCACGAAAAGCTATTGGGCCCAATGGGACAGCTTGCTGCTTCAGGATGGAGTTCTGTGCCGTAAATGGGACAATGGTCGAGGAGACAGCTGTCGTTTGCAAATGGTTGTCCCTAAAGCTAAAGTGCCGAATGTACTACAGCTGTGCCATAATGGTCGTTCAAGAGTCCATCTGGGAGTTAAACGAACTCTACTGAAGGTCCGAGAACAGTTTTACTGGGTCCATTATCGTGACGATGTCGAGGATTGGTGTCGTACATGTACAAGTTGTGTGGCTGAGAGGGGACCTCAGACCCGGAGTAGAGGAGCATCGAAATTGTACAATGTTGGTGCACCACGGGATAGGACATCCCTTGACATTGCGGAGCCGTTACAGAAAGGCGCAAGAGGGACTCCTAAGATCGTCCATGTGGATCGCTTGGCGCGTTATTATGGGACCGATAATGCTCGGGACGAGCATGTCTTAGGAGGGGGCAGTGTTACGCACTCCAGTCGACGACACAACTAGCGCCATCTAGTGTCAGGAACGAGAGCGAGGGGAGCGTTGCAGTTTATGACATCACAAATCTTTCGACCAACAGCGCCACCCGAAGAACTAAGTTTCTAGAAAATCTATACTCGAACTCTCGGTACCTTACGCGTGTTTACTTGAACATTCCGGATATTTTGCTAATTTAAATAAATAGGTGGCGCAAGATGCGATCGAGACAGAGTTGAACTCAGCGACACAAGCGACGCTTCGGAGCGGAATTAAGTGAATTAGTGTGTTTAATTATTAGTGTTTTAACTTTAATTTGTGTAAAGTAAATTAAAGTGTTAATTTAGGTAATTTTATCGGCAATTTTTATTGTCACGAACCTCAAGCTCGTAACAATATTAACAATATTGTAAACATTACTAATATTCCCCCTTATGTGGAATAGAATATTGATATAGAATATTATCTGGGGTTTCTATCTGATTACAATTTGGGTGTCTTCAAGCAAGAGTGAATAATAGGCTTTTGTTAAGCTAAATTAGTGATGGATGGTCGATAAAGCTCTATCCACCATAGGTGTAGGTACATAGGTGTAGTAGTCAAGAACTGACTTATAATTAAAAAGTTGCACAGAAGTAAAGGTGAAAATTAAAATAATGCATTAATTCTGACCACAGGCTAATCAATTGCTATTGAGTTGCTATCACTGAACTAATACGCTAACGACATGTAATTCCATATCTTGCATTCTCTATTTAGTTACTTATAGTTCCTAGTAAGCACGAATAATAGATATGTAACTTAAGTAAATTTTTTTAATAGCTCAGATCCAGCATTTAGTTTTCTCAATATTAAGTGAATTGTATGCTTTTTTTGAGAAATAAATTCTTAAACCAGAACCTGAAAACTTAAGATTTATTTGAATTCAGAACAAAAATCATAAAATATTTACAGCTCTACCAGCCAGTGAAGTCGCCCAGCACCTCGGTCTACATCTCATCAGAGACCGGACTTGGCAAATACAAGCTTGCGTAGCAACTGACGGTACGGGAGTTAAGGTTAGTAAGGGAGTGAGTTATACATAATATTTGTACCAGTATATAATGGCAGAATATTTATTTTTGTAAAAAATTATATTAACTACTCCAAGTATCCGTACATCTTCGTTTTTATATTCATTGCTATCACTCTAAATATGGCACTAGTAAACGCACATTGAAGACGATTATATGACATGAGTTTTGACCCTAAACGGACATGTTTAGGATGATTTGTGCGGTCATCCAACGCAGAGATCATTTCTCTGTATCGGATGATCGCAAAATGAGCGGTGAGCCAATTCAGTAATTTATTTATACTCGCCGTGACCACTCCCCACTTTTCTAGATAGTGGAACCCCTTCTCTGCCTAAAGGCCTGTATTCACTTTGATTAGTGATTAGTGCAGGTGATTAGTGTAGGTGCTCAGTGATTAGGAGTAAAAACGTGCGGACAGCGATTGATTAGTGCAAGTAATTAGTAATCTGCGTAGTAAAGTGATTAGAAGCGTTTTCTATTTTTTTGTGAGTGGACTGCGAGTATCCACGTCCCCTGTGTCCTCCCTTCCCCCTCACTCGCAGAATGTCCTTCACAAAATACGTCTGGACAACAATGTTAAGTGTTTAACGTTTAGCGTCGGATGCTCGCTTGTGTTGCAAAAATGGCAAAGTGGACCGAAGACATAACTTATAAATTTGTGCATGAGTATCTAAAATTGAACGTCTTTACAATAGAGTATATCAATAATAGTCAATAAAGTAATACAACCCGAGATGTGGCATTTCTACGTATAAGTGAAGCTATGAACATACTGGGGTTCGGAACTAAAGAAGTTCATACTAAAATAAGAAACTTGAGATCTACACATTCACTAGAGTTTAAAACAGAGTACTTGCTAGTCAACAGCTAACAACTGAATTATTTTTATTAACAACAGCAAACAATACACCTACAAAACTACAAAAACACAGCCACTAAACAGAACTGTACACTACTTACACTACACACTTGCACTAATTACCTCCACTCGCACTTATCAAAGTGAATACAGTCCTTAAGAGTCCATCTGGGTAAGCACCAAACTTACCTATTTCTGTTGCCGAATAGCAGTGTACTTGCACTGTTGTATTCCAGTCTTAAGGGTATAGAGTCAGTATAATTACAGGTTGTGAGGTATTCCATCTTAGTCCTCAGGGGTAACAACACTTCTGTTGGTCTTTTTGTATGAAGGTGGCTGTAGGTGTCCGTAGACTGCAGCTGCCAATTACAGTCATCAGCTTCATAAATAAAATCTTAAGTAACGACCCACAACCCACATTATGCACGAGTACTTATATTTCGACTGACTACAAAAAAGAAGGAGGTTCTCAATTCGATTGTATTTTTTATGTGTGGTTACCTCAGAACTTGTAGGTGAACCGATCTTGATGATTCTTTTTTTATTTGAAAGCTGGTGCTTCTCATATGGTCCCATATAAATTTTATCAAGATATGACCAGTAATTTTTGAGTTATCTTTAATAATGCGTATTTAATTAACTTCGACTACAATAATGATGCTCTCATTTTATTTATATTGAAGTCGGTTGCTCAAAATTTTCAATTTAACTACTTCTTATAAAATTTGTATATCTTACAGGAAGGCATGGAATGGGTGTGTAAGAATATACCAGTGAAGAAATGAAGTTATCCAGCAAATATGTACATATTTAAATCTCCAATCAATCTATACTATAATATTATAATCCGTCCATTTTAATAACCTTTAGGGTTGTATCCACTAACATTACTATAATATTCATAAAGTATAGCATGAGTTTAGCGGTTGTCTTTTGTTCCTTTGTATTTTAGTAGGTAGAATTTTTTTATTCGATTTTGGTTTTAAGAGGAAAGAAACTTGAATGAAAAAAGAATTATATGGAAATATCAGAAAATGACGTCATTGTTTCTTGTAGATATGTAAATATTTATTCATTTATTTTTAAATATTAATGGTCTTAATCCTATCTATACATCTCTCTTTCTATTGTTATTCTGTGCTCATTGATAATTGAGCGCAGATGGACAACTTCTAGCATTTTATAAATGGAAATTGATTTTATAAGTAAGGCCGTAAATATTTAATTTTACATAAAACGGAAAACCGACTAAGTTTTGAGACTCTACTAGAATAATAACATTTAAGAACTTTTTATACAACTTTCCTTTATTAGTGCAATAAACTAAGTATACTTTGCATTTCTTTGGATTTTTGAAAGGACGTCATAATATTAAAAGATTGAACAAATCATGATGAATTTTATAATAAGGACACAATGAATGTCACATTACTCATCCTTAGAATAGGCGATATTTGATAGTTAATATTTTTGTAATATTAAACCCGTAATTAAATTGAATCGGTCATTTCAAAAACCTCATAAGTCACAAAATTATAATTTTTCAGAAATCAATAAAAACTGTTTCATACACAAACAAATGAGTTTGAAAGGACTTTTTATGTTTAATTTAGTAATTGAGTGGTAAGAAATTAAAAAAGCGTATAACCTTTACAGTTTATTAATAGAAATAATGAAAAACAACCTGAAAAACAGTTCTTGACTTATGTTGTTTTAGCGAGAAATAGAGTTAGTTGTATATAATTTAACCAAAACAATCGTAGTAGTCATATTTTTATTGCTTGTTATTAAGAATTACACTTAAAAATAATCTTATTAACATTTTACATGTATTAATTTGTCATGTTTCAATATATTTATGGTACATAGTCATATTCTCCATCATTCTCATCTGGATTGTCTTCAATATTCTCAGTTGGCCGGCTAAAAATGTTGTTATAAAATGGCATATGCTCTTCCAGAATGCTATCTTGAACTTGTTTTAAATTGTCTATTTTTTTTAAAATTGATGGACACTTTCAAATCATAGGCTTTGGTTGATGGAAGTGAAACAGAAGTTGTTATTTTCTTTATTAATGAGAATTAATGTTTAATCAATTTTCGATCTGAATCATACTGAAAACTCATGGATCTCGAAGGTGCAAATGACTTTTTCTGGTCCTTTGGGACTTTTTTTCCATAAGATTCAGTTGACAAACATGTTTTTTTTGTACAAATTCGGCCACCATTTCTTAAATTCCAAAACATCTTCAGTTTTTAGCTCTATGACTGTAAATGTTGTGCTGGAGTTCGAAACCAAATCAATGTATTCTCCCGGGAGTGTATTTTTTGGCATATTTCAGGAGGCACTGTATTTGCTTTTGGGTGACATCCTCTCTTATCTATAGGAATCTTCTCTTCATTAAGCAAATCACAAAGTCTGCGAACTCTGGCTTCACTAACTCCATATAGGCTGACAAATGCTTTCTTGCAGACTTTAACTTTATCAGTTTGTTTTAAAACATAGAATTGAAAAGCATTTTGCCTCTGTGTAGCATTTTCTTTTCGAGGAGGCCTCTGTTTTATATCTAACTTATCAATAAGTGTTTGAAGAAATATATCCCGCTCATTTTTTTGTTAAAAAAAGTAAAGTTTTGAAATGCAAAAGTCCATGTCATCTTGGTTGAAGTTCGCAAAACATTCCTTCTTACATCTGCAATAAATAAGCGATATATTAGGTTTATATAGGCCCGGATAAAAACCGTAAACTTTAGAGGTTTTAAAGGTTTATGGTAAACTTGCCTGCAATTTTCACCAGTAGATCTTGGAGCTATTTGTTTTCCTTGATAATTAGTACATGCCTGTCCTTTAACATTAGAATTTTTATAAAATACCTTTTATATTTTGCGGGATTCCATGTTCTCTTCTTTTTCGGTTCACCATCACTCTCAGTTTCACTTGAAGACAATTTTTTAAGCTAAAACTTACCTACTTTTCGCACAAAATAGTTGAGTAAAAGACAAATGAAGTTCAAATGACATTAATGGATATGGTTTACAAAGATTGAAATATCGTTGAACCAATTAAAACAAAGCAAATTTAAAATGTCATTTAAAACTTAGTCCTAAACTACCCCTGCCATCTAGTGGTGCATGCAGAAACCTCTTAAGTCACTGACTAATGTTGTTTATGCAATGAACGTCTCACGCGCTGTTATTAAAAGAGGAAGGAATGTACTGACTTAAGTGGTTTTCACCCAGAATACGTATCTACCTTTGAGGAACCATTTTAAGCAAAAAAAGCATGTTGGAAAAAATGTGACTAAAGTGGTTTTTAAAACGACCGATTCAATTAGTTTATAAAAAAATGCCACTTTTGCACGAAATTATTCGGGGTATGGAGTGTAGAGGTAAGGAGAACAGACCGTGTATTAAAAAGTGTCCGTAGAAAAGCGTTAAATAAGGGTTGCGCCTCTGTAGCTAGAAGGTAAATTTTAAAGAACTTTTTATAACATTTGCACAGACTCACCATAATTCTTTTTATAATAATTATTTTATTTTTTTCAAATTTTTTATTTTCAAAATCTCAACGTGTTTTACGGTGACTTTTTCTAGGTTATATTTACTAAATTATTTTAGACAACGTGTGTAGTTTAGGTTTTAAATACTGCAGTTTCATCATCTACTTTAGTCACCACAAATATTAAATTTCACAACTCAGCACATTTCACTCCATGGATAAGTGCTAAGTTCATTTCATACCCTCTAACTACACGAGCGCTGTTGTGGAGAGTTTTTGAACTGTTATTTATTGCTTACAGATGGACACATTTTCTACTATTTATTTTTTATTTATTTATTTAAAAAACTTTATTGCACTTAAAATGTACAATTGGCGGACTTAATGCCTTTAGGCATTCTCTACCAGTCAACCATGAGCTAAGCATGTGAGTTGGTTCTCCTTACCTCCACACTCCATATTTTGGGGTTTTAATTATGAAGACATTACTTAGTTGTACGTGTCGCTGTTGTCGAATTAATCATAGCCAATGCTTTTTTAATTATAGAAGTTATATTATTATGCCCTATTTATGTGGCAGATGCGTTAAAAACAAAGTGTTCAGTATATTGTTTAATGATGAGGCGTGATGCCATTCTATTATACGACTTTGCACGTGTGATTTCTTGATCTTGAAAACAGCGCCACCTACCGGGCAAACCTTTGAAATTCTCGCCTTTTCTCTACTATAATAAGTATATATTGTACATATAATCGTCCCTCTTGAATCATTCTATCTATTGATGAAAACCGCATCAAAATCCGTAGTTTAAAAGATGTAAGCGTACAGACTGCTGGAAGAGACTTTGTTTCATACTGAGATAGACAGACATTTTTATAGATTATAGATATTTTTATAGTTTTTTTTACAGATTTGGTAAAATTTTTGTGTTTTGTTGTATATTCCAAATTATTTTGTATTGGTATATTTTTATTTTGTTTGAAACAAATGAAATAATATACTTAAAATGGCGGCGTGCAATGCATGGTCATGACAATTATTGTTAAGAATCGAAGTCGTTAGTAAACCAAATCCTATTTTTATTATGCAATTATATTTATATTAAGTTTTTATATCTATGAAGTAATGAGCTTTTTTCTAGTCAACAAATATTAAGATAATTTAATTAAACAAATTATAACATTTATTGTCGAATCTCGGAGCAACAATGAGTGATAAATGAAAACAAGATAATATGCATTGTTGTAACCAACGAAGTGGTTTAGGTGCATATGTGTGCATCCAGCAGTTTTCAATGGTTGTTAAAGAGAGAAATAAGAAAGATGTGTGCGTGTCAAGAAGTTGAGTTTGGTTTGGAGTCACTTGCGTCTATATTGCATTCAGCATTTAATTTCTTTGTGAGTCCCAGTATCGAATATGAATTATCACGTTTTTGTTTCTGTTATAGGACCTGGGTTATATGTAAAACCCGATCGAGTTAACTTCGAACCTGGCGTCTGTGACGTCATATGGACGCTCTGCCACGGTTTATGGGCCGACTCTGTAGTAGTGACTCGACGGTAAGGACGCGGGGATGTGAGCAGGGAAGTGGGAGGGGCGGCGCATTCTATCGAGCACGGAGTTAACTCGATCGCACAATAGTTGAAAATATAAATTATTTTAAGTTATGCTTTGAATTGTTGTGTGATAAATTAAATATTAATTAATTTGTTTTAAAATAAATTATGATCAAATGTTGGTTCTCTTTTTGTTTTAGTTATGATAGTATTAGTTTTAGGAGGATCTAAACCAATGTCTTTGAAAGTTATACGAAAGTTATTAGGCAACAAATGTTACAAGTGCTACAGTAAATAGATCGTTAAAAACTTATTGTTCCTATTCCTTGCAGCCCGGATATCCTCTTAAAGACTTATTATTTTGTTGTGTTCGTCTATGCAATGTACGAATTAGATAAGAGTTTTAGACTAAGCACTTTAGATATTACGTTTCAATTTTAAGATCGTAAAAATGTAACGAATTTATGTTCCTTATGTATCTTTTCCATATGTTAACAGGGAATTTTATTGTTTGTCGACTTTCTATATTGAGCGAAGTATCATATGGTCCGACGGGCGAGCTTAAAAGCCTTGATTGACGGTCGAGCTTTACCGCGGTCTTGGTTGCTTGTAGGTAAAGCTAGTTGGTGGATCATCGCAAACTGCGGTTTTACGAGCCGACCAGCTCTGCTCGCGACTTGCGGCTAGCCAGCATTGATTGAAATTCGGCTCTTTGCTTCTAAAAACTAAACAATAACGGTTTCGCTCGCCTTTGTATCAGGAATTACGAGACATATGAAAAATCGCGGTAACCCTTACCGCGAGCCTGTCCACCCGTGGATAAGGCCATTTAGAAAGAGCATTGAAAAAAAAAGCTTACACTAACCAATTTTAGTAAATAAGTGTTAGATGTATCAAGTTCCAAATTCAAAGTAGCCCATTAGTTAATTTCATAATAAGAATTTGTGAAAAATGTGCTTTTATTGCATTCTCAGGATTAAAATGATGAATAGTGTATCATTTCATGTTTAGAAAATATGCACAACGGAATCTTACCCGACGGGAGTCCCAAACATTTGGTACGTGTTGCATGGAATTTACTCAATAATGTATTACAAACGGTATCGTTCAAAACTAAAGTTTCTTTATTCCAGTTATAATTAAATAAATAAAATGCATTTTATTTATGTGTTTTGTATTTCATGTCTTAAATAAATGTTACATTATTTACAGGTACAACCATGGAATGTTTAATACAATATTTCATATCATAGTTTTAAAGAAAAAGAAAATTAAGTTGTAGATTCAAAGAAATTTCTCGCGTATTAAAAGCAAAATATTTTTATTAGCACCATATCCAGCAAATGTATTTCTTTTATTACTTAAAATACAAGTCGCAGAATAATTTTTCGCATATATACAGGCTGTCCGGTTTCCGATGTCCGATACTTTAAGGGGTTAAAATACAATTAATTTCTGAAAATTAATACTGAAAAATTAAAAAATAATATTTTGAATCTAGATTTATTGTCTACACTATTAACTAACATTTGAGACCAATTTTGTTTTTGAAAGTCTTCTACTTGGGTAGATATTGTTAAATTAATACAAGCATCTATGCTTCGCCAACAATTTTTTTTAAAGTACTGCCATTTTTTATTGATGGCGAAAAAAAATCATTGATCCCTGATTTGTCGATAAAATTAATTGTATTTTAACCCCTTAAAGTATCGGACATCGGAAATCGGACACATTGTATAATTACTTAATTTTTATTTATACTTATAAGGTATCTAAATATAATTCATAAGGAAAATTTATTTTGCGACACAAATGACGTATATATTATTAATTAATATTATAATTATTTATACAGTCGTACACTACTTCAAAGGAACAGGTTATAAATTCTATTTTTTTAAATAAATCTTATAACAAGCTTGTGTTCCGAAATAGAACCCAGTATACTGGCGAATGCAAATGACGTCATTAATTGACGCCATATTGTACTGGCGTGCCGCCGCCATATTGTGTCGGATGTCCCGCCATATTAAAACAATTTTTTATTGTGTGTATGCTGAATGTAGCATCTTAAACAGTTAAATCTGTACGATGAAGAGAATGAGAAATCATACTCATTTGTTACTGAGGAAGAGTTGTCAAGAGCAGATTCAGGTAAATTATGAAATTATTGTAATTAACCTAAAAAATGTTTGTACTAAATGTATTTTTATTTAAATTAAGGTTTGACAGAGCCAAATCACGGTGGACGTTTGCAATATGGTTCAAATGTATGATCTCATATACTGGCCAATGTTTTGAAACAAATCACCAGTATGGTGTCGATGTATGACGTCATTTGCATTGGCCAGTATACTGGGTTCTATTTTGGAACACAGGCCAAATAACACAAAGTCCAATTACTCAATAAAATTTACTATGTACTATATATAACATAATCTGTTAAGTAATTCAAGCTTTATAGTTCACTATGATACACTTCCGTAGTAACTTTGAGCTCGTGTTCGTGGAACGATGCGCAGTCGGCTGGATATGCGGCCTAGAAAAACAAAAATGATTTTATTTACATAATATCTACTCATTTACCGCGTAGAGTATAAGAATATCCTCTATATCGTTCATATCGTTCCGTGGGAGTACATTTTCCTAATAACATTATTTTTTATTATTTTGAGTCGTCAAAACCCCCTCGCCGAGTGTGTCAACGTTGTCTTAGGCAATCTATGGCCATAGTTAAAACAGAATAGTAGGCTTTCTTCTAAGAAATTTACCAAACGCCGCTAATATGTGGGCGTGCCTGGCACGTGCCAGTGCGGACTCGTACGCACGAGCCACAGCGCGCACATAACGACACTTGCTAAGTCGGGAAGATCGGGCTGAGTCGGGGAGGCCACCGCTGCGCTCCGCAATCACTTTTGTATGAGACTTTGTTGACTTAATAAAATTTTGCTAGCAGAGTCTTGTTTAATTTTCTCTTTTTGTAAAATAAATTAATATATGCGTTTGCTTAAGCGAATATGCTTATTATTAATAGGTTATATTACTATATCTATACATAGATACATACCTCATAAGTACATTAATTTTTTATTTTTTTTTATTTAACTTCATATACACATTAGATGTATATAGGAGGACTTAATGCCTGAGGCATTATCTACTGGTCTACCGTAGAGTAGTGCAGAGATAAAAGTTTAAATTAATTGTCATATCACATCAGATCAAATTAATATTAAATCTGAGCTGACACTATATGCTCAGTGTTAATTTACTCGTATTTTAGTTATTTGGCATTTGTTGTAATTGGAATGGTAAATGTAAATTGGCTGAATTTTTTTACAAACATTCGTTTTCTCTCAAAGAATCAAAGAAATGATTAACAATGAAACAAAACAAAAATTATGATGCATAGGTACGTATCATCCGTATGTATTATATTTGTAAATATTATAACTACTTATAAAACTAAATGAGACTTAGCTGTTAAACAAAAAGACAGTGTCAACCCCGCAACAGTATGCGTTTAAGTCTAGCGCGACGCGGGAGTTATTCTGTTTTTACTATGCTATGGACGAGGCTTGTATTCATCAGTTGATTTTGATATGCTATAACAGTAACAGTAATATCTACTCATATTTTAATAATTCTTATAAACACTTAGGTATTAAAGTGGTATTAGTATTTCCCCTGTGTGCTAATTTTGAAATTTCTAAATTTATAATTATAAAATCACAAAACTACGCAATCAAGGTAACTACGAAATTCTTAAAATGCTAATTCTATGAAATTGCTGAACGAGTCACTAAGAAACTACAATATGAAATTACAGAACTGTTTACTTTGAAACTATTATACAGCATATTTGAAATTTTAATCCTGCAAGCTACTCGCTATTTACAATACTGCTAATTTTGGAAATAATTTTACTGCTAATTTTTAAAAGGTAAAATTATATAAATTTAAAGATAAATTCATATACTGCTAACTATGCAATTAATAAACCACTAACCGTGAAAATTTAAACAGGGTTTTTGGCTAAAACAATGAAATTATGTGCAATCATGGCCTCAGTTTTTCTTACATCACTAATATGGATATATAAAAAATTACTTACGTCACAATTAACGTCATTTTGTATGGCATTGTACAGATCCCAGAAACCTTTTCCGTTCTGGTAACTCAAAGCTGCTGACGCCGCAAGGCTGCTCAGTTTCGTGAGACCAGCTTTGAAGCCGGGAAGGCCTGCGAAAATAATGTCTACTTTAACAGTGTATTAAAATACTCCCATCTAATTTATTTTTCCTAATAATAGTGAGAGTTCCTAGAGCCGTGGTCGCTCAGATGTTTAGCGCTCGCTGTAAATTTCAAACCCGGTTCGATCACCGGCGGCACCAATGAAATAGTAATTTTAAGTGCTGATTTACCACGTGCTCGGCGGTGAAGGAAAATATCGCGAGGAAACCTGCATGTCTGAGAAGTAAGAAAAAAAATCGAAGATATGTGAAGTTCGCCAACACGCATTGTGGCAGCGCGATGGACACTTTCCGGACCTAAAACCTTTTGAGAAATGAGGGCAGGCCCGTGCCCAGCTTTAGGACGGCATATAGGCTACTAACTTTTTAATAATAGTGAATGTAAGATTCTAGAATAACCTACAGGAGTTGGGTGCTCGCATTGAAGTTTATAGAAACTGAACAACCGTATCCAACCCTCAAGACCCACGCAGACAGATGCAGTTTTTAGTACTTCGTACGTATGTACGCCAATTAGTATGTAATTAGCTGTCCCCCGCGATTTAGCTCGGGTTGAATTTATTACAACTGGATTAAAGCCCATGAGGGTTTTAATTTCTTTTTCACGGAAACATAGCTGTCTGTTTGTCAGTGACAGTCCCGTCGAAATCGGCCCAGCCGTTTCCGAGATTATCCGAAACAATCAGGAAGACTGATGGACACAAGGTTTTTAAAAATTGTCTTTTTGTTATTATTTATATGTATGTACTTTCATGTGCATTTAGTAAAAAGTTGTTATTTTGACGTTACAAACAGACTCTTCAATTTTTTTGTATAATAATGTTACGAGCTTGAGGTTCGTGACAATAAAAATTGCCGATACAATTACCTAAATTAACACTTTTATTTTCTTTACACAAATTAAAACTTAAAACACTAATAATTAATCACACTCATTCACTTTATTCCGCTCCGAAGCTTCGCTTGTCTCACCTAATTCAATACTTCCCCGATCGCACCCTGCTGCGCCTATAAATACACATTAGCACGGAAACATCTAGAACATTCAAGTAAATAGGCGCGCCAATCGACTAACCATCGAAAGTTCGAGTGTCGGGCTTCTATAAGCTTAGTTCTTCGTTTCGATACTAGATGGCGCTGTCGGTTGAAAGATTAGTTAAGTCATTTAGTGGAAAGATGTCTCCTCGCTCTGTTACCCGACACTAGATGGCGCTAGTGCCGGGCACATGACGTCGACTTAGGCGCGTAACAATAAGCATGACAAGATGGTCCAGAGGGCAAATAATAATCTTCCGCTCACCAGATGTCGCTGGTTGACACTGAGGTGAAGTTTTTTGTTACACAATGTCATCTAATTGAGATAAAAGATTATGGGAATAAGGTGGTCGCTTCCAAGCTGTATATTTTGTGCCATATTTTGTGACTATTGACATTGTGGATTTTTTTTAAAAGTCCCGTTGGGTTTCTTGCTGGTTCTTTCCAGGACAGAGGTTTATTTTCGAACCAGTGGCACAGAATAAATAATATATATAAATAGTATTACATACGTACAAATGGTATAGTAAAAAATGACTTTCAATAAGAATTACAACATGTAATTTATATTGAATGAAAAATTTATTCTATCTTTTATAATCTATTATATAAATACACAAAACAGTGCTTCTGTGGTTTGTTCTTTAATTTTATTTTTATCTCTTTTTTTATTTTTCTATAATTCTATGAATATCTGTGGTTTGGTTTATTTATTTTTAATCTAATTATGAGCCGTGATAGTCCCAGTATATAAGGGAAAAGGGTCGCAGCAGGACTGTAAAAACTACCGCGGTATCAGCCTTCTTAGCATCGTGGGAAAACTGTATGCCAAGGTACTAATTGAAAGGGTCATGAAAGAAACCGAAGGAAAAATTTGGGATGTGCAAGTGGGATTTAGAAAGGGAATGGGATGTACAGATCAAGTCTTCTCCATGCGCATGATCGCGGAGAAGTTTTTGGCCAAAAACCAAAAGGTTTTTTGTGCGTTCATGGACTTGGAGAAGGCCTATGACAGAGTGGATAGGAATGTGCTATGGCAAACACTGAACTCATATGGGTTGAGCGCTGGCTTGATACAGGCATTGGAGTCTCTTTATAGGGACTCTAGTGCTTGTGTTAGGATCAACGGGGTCTACTCGGACTGGTTTGGCATCCATAAAGGTGTCAGACAGGGCTGTGTGGCTTCCCCGTGGTTGTTCAACCTATTTGTGGACAGTTGTTTGCAAAATTTGAAAGTTGAAGAATGCGGATTAAGAATGGGTGAGTTAACCATCAAATGCCTTTTGTACGCCGATGATCAAGTTATTCTTGCGTCGTCGGCGGCTGAGTTGCAAATGATGGTTACATTAATGAACAGATCATTAAAAGAAAGGGGTATGAAAGTGAACGCAAGTAAGACGAAAATTATGGTTTTTGAAAGAGATGAAAGAAAACGATATGTGAAATAAGAATAGAAGGGGAGTTGATCGAGCAAGTAGATGAGTTTGTTTATTTGGGGTGCGTATTTAGCAGGGATGGGAGATATGATAAGGATATAGAACGACGAGTGAACGCAGGAAACAGAGTAAATGGGGCCCTGCACTCTATTGTGAAGAGTCAAAATGTGTCAAAAAAGGCACGTATGGCAATTCACAATGCTGTGTTGGTCCCTACTTTAACGTATGGTAGTGAAAGTTGGGTATGGCAGAAGAAGCACGAGAGTAGAATAAATGCAGTAGAAATGCGGTCGTTAAGGAGTATGTTAGGGCTGAATCTGAATGACAGGGTGAAAAATTGTGTGATAAGAGAAGAGTGTGGTTTGCAAGATGATGTTGTGACCAGGATTAAGAAAGGAATGCTTCGGTGGTTTGGTCATGTGGAAAGAATGGATGAGGAAAGAGTGACAAAGAAAATTTATGTTGCAGAAGTGAATGGCAGAGTCGGAAAGGGACGTCCTAGGCAAAAATTTATCGACCAAATTGGCGATCTATTGAAAACGGGCCAAATTAGGAGTACCCTTAACCGACGAGCATGCATGCGTAGGTGTATGGATGTGAAGGAGGCGAGAGAGGTGTGTCAGGATCGTGCCAAATGGAAGTCTGTAGTCTCTGCCTACCCCTCTGGTGACAGGCGTGAGTGTTTATGTTTATGTCTAATTAATATATAGTATAACTAAAAGTATAGAAAGAAACATAAATCTTAAACTTTTTGGACAAACCTTCCCGCAATGAAATCTGTTCAGTATTACATGCTATTACACCTCATTTTTAAGTGGCGCCGCCCTGGTGGCAGAAAAAGTCGCGTATGCCCGTCATACTACAGGTGTCCTTGGACTGCAGTAGCCACTTACCAACAGGTGGACTGTAAGTTTGTTTGTAACTTCAATTTCATACCGGAACCATCAGTATTACAGTATAATACACAAGGCATACATGAAGTTTAACCCTAACGATTAAGCGAGGTTATGCCCGAGTATAGATGATTATAGATGGCGCGGAAGTGAGACATAGATCTTACTATTTAAACTCTTAACAAAAATATTAGGTATTTATAGTTTCTTTATGAATCATCTAGCTATAGTTGTTTCGTACTTTATTACATGCGAGGGAAAAAGATAGAGATAGGTTACTAATTGTTTTCATTCTTTATCTGATTTTTTAGAAAATGTCCAAGTTTTTCGGATAAAATGTGTACACTATCTGTTCATCAAGTTTCATTACGGTCGGTTTAGTCACTCCGAACATCATACAGACAGACAAAAAGACACAAATTTAAAAAATGGTTATTCATGTCATAATAGAGCCATGCTGCAGTTATATTGGTAGTATAGTTGTAACATGAATGTGTCGGCTCAACTGGGGAAGGACCACGCTCTCACAGAATACCAGAGAAAAATAGCAGCTTAAGGGGATAGAGTAAGTCAGCTCAAATTCTAATTTCGTCCCCACTTGCCCGCGCGTCGTATGCTATGTACCGACATGTTTGTAATCACTAATACTGTAAGTAGAAGGGTCGTTAGACACTTATTTCATTAGGTTTATCATATTTATGCCAGTTTCTTAACGCCAAGCCAGTCGCTTCTTATTTTTATTACGGTTATTTCCCATTTTAATTTTACATCGTCCTGTTGCGTAATGTATATTCTGATCGTAAGCGACACAACCTCCCCGTTCAAAGGCCGAAGCGAAGTGACCGTGCGGCAGGAATCAAGCTCCAAAGGCCGATAGTTTAGGTAATTTCTTTTCACAGTGAAAATAATGGTATTTTAAAAAAAAAGTAAATAACATAAGCACTGCTTTATAGTTAGTTCAGTTAGTATGCAGAGTTTCATGATCTTATTTAAAGTATTTTATGAATAACAGCGGTTTATTGTTTATTTTGGATTTTTTTTCTATCGAGCAAATTTTACGAAATCGTGTTTTCGTCTAACATAATCCTTAACATTAATCCTCAACTTTACCATATATTTATTTCAAAATTAATGCTGCAATATTTTCGGCATAACGAAGGATCTTGCTAAGCCATTTGAGATTATATTTCCCCTTAATGCTGTTGTGTATCGTATGGTGAGTATAGAGAACCGGGGACCCTTTTTACTGGAAACGAGGCTACATCTTAGTCCTCACGGGTGACAACGCATCTGCATTTTGATTCGAAATTGACGATAGATGTAAATGTCTATGGCCCATGTCACCCTATTCTATAAAAAAAACAATAACAAAAGTAGACATTTTAATTGTATTTATGTTTATAGATTCTTTATTCAACTTACGCTCTTTATCCTGGTCGTGATGCCTGTTGACAAGGCACATGAGGTGTTCCTGACAGTGTGGCGCTTTGAGTGAGTGCTTGTAAGCTCTGTATACACGTAACACAGGTTCTATTACTTCGAGGTTGAGCGTGTCTGTCAAGCGATCCGCCACAGCGTTATAATCTGCGCGACTCACTATCGTTTGGGATGTAGAATGTGCCATTTTTAATGTTTGCTGGAATTTGGGAAAAATGTAATAAATTAGTAACGAGTTTATGTGTGAACCTGAAGGATCAGGTTGAGAATCTTAAGACAAGCAGTGTGGGTTAAAGTAATTGTTTACGCTATATACATGTATATATCCTCCAGGCCGAACTTTTTGTAACGACGACGGCCAATCCCAATGGAGAACAGCCATTTACGTGGGACAGAATTATAGTGCCAGAATCTATGCGCAAGTTCAAGTGTACTATCTATTCGCTCACTCTCATAGTCCGATAAGTCGGTAAACCGACACGACCGGAGAGAGATCAGACACAAAACCAACGGCTTTGCGTGCTTTTTGAGAGAGGAGGAGAAATTTTGTTGTCATAATTATAGTATTACCAAATAGTGATGTAACGCCATAGAACTACAGCTCGAAGAACCAAAAAATTTATCTGACTAAATTTGTTTTTATAAATAGTAAGTTCATCATTTTAACATGCTTTTGTTGAATTGGTTTAGTTGATTGAAATTTTAATCAGAACCTACATTGACTAACTCGGTAGTTAAAGTTAAAAATCGCCTTACTTTAATATATTCCACAGCAGGCTTTACATAATCCGAAGCATCGGTATCCATGTCCAAGTACTGGTGTAACACGTGGTTTATCAGTACAGTTAGAGATTCAGCTGGCCTCTTCATGTTGAAGTGTGTATTTGAAGGTAGACCCTGAGCGTCTAGGAAGCTGTTTATTATGTACTGCGCTGATATTAAGTATCTGTAAAATTCATTTATAAAGCTCAGAGTCTAAGTATATTTCAATATACGTATACGATACCTACCGCCACCAATGACATTGTTAATGTTATTATATTATAAGCATATACAATATTTATAGTAAATAACAAACTAAAAATTTAAATTTATCATACATTCCTACTCGTCGGTATAGCGCCTTCTTGGCACTATACCGCTGGCTATGAATGGCTATATACTTAGTCTAAGAGCGAGAAAAGAATCAGCCCATTTGTTATGGCGGCAACGAAAAATCATGTATACAGTTCCTATTAGGAACTTTACTGCAGTTGAACCCCAAGGACTGAGAGTCTCTACAGCAAATTACACCAATAAGTGGTTTTTACTCTCTTAACCAACATTTTTTTGTGTTGGTTACCATATGTGGCGGTGTAAGAATATACACTACGCCATATTATCACGTGGGTGGCTCATGAGGCAACAGAGGGAAACAAATCAGGAGATCAGCAGCAGCATCCTCCTAATAACCAACCATCCGTGACAAATATAGCATAATAAGCTTTAGCGATAACCGTGCTCAGGGGTGAAGTAAAATGCATGCACAAAACCCGCACGTCTGACTGTGGTCAGCTCGAACTTTACAATATCGATATTTGATTCTAGAACACATGTTACACGAATTTTGACAGTATGAAGTTAGCATTTGACTTGGCAGGCTAATTACCCTAAAACCATCTCAGAGTTTAGAGGAGGCCTGTGCCCAGTAGTGGAACGTATACAGCTTTAACTTCACTTATACTACTCACTAGATAGAGTGACGACTTAATAAGAAATATCTGTGGCGACTAGATACAATTCAAAGAGACCTAAATTGACTTGTTATTTGAAACGGTAAAACTCGTAAAAAGGACCTTTGAATTCTTTTTTATCTACTCTTTTGTTTAGCGACTGAGACATTTGTATATAATACTCATGTTCTTACCTCTGGTAAACTTCGGGCTTAGCGACATGTACAACCATGTCTGTCAAATAATTTGCCGCAACCTTGATCCAATGCCTCCTAAACGAATGATTCTCGAAGTTCTTTAACATCAGCTCGAAGCTAATCGAACCATCTGGTGCTGTGAATGCTTTCATAGTTCGCTTCAACCCTGACTTTTCCCAAATCGTTTTTCCAAGTTCAGAATTAATGAACAGGTCCCAATAGAGATGTACTTTTTCTAAAAAGGGGGGTAAGAATGACGCGTGATCTTTGTGACTCTCTGCGCGTTTGTTAGCTTCTGTTGCAGTTAAGGAGTTCAACGTATTCATGACCATAGGCAAAATTCCTGCAGCGTGTTTGTTTCCTAAGAATCCCGACGCTAGATTCAGTATGCTTTCTAAGTTCATATCGTCTTCCTGGCTTTGTCTTTTCTGTCGTACCGGCTTTGGTTGGTCGTTGCCTATTTGTTGAGCGAACATTGAGATCATGGAACCCACTAGTGCTGGGTCAATTTTACCGTCTTGACCGCCTAGTAAACTGCCTATACCTAAAATGTAAAAATATTTGTTATTATATTAATTTAGGTATCTTTATTAAAATTAAAAGTAAGTATTCGTTAAAGGTAATATTTTACATTTTTCTTTTCCAAAATTAATCTGGATTTTGATTCTTCATATGTGATATGTCTTTGGCTACAGCATCTTTTTACTATCAATTGAACTGTGTACTTATTTGTTATCCTTCAACATCAACATCATTATAGTCTAATGACTTGTGAAGGGTATAATGATGATATCATTGAGTTATATGTACTACGTACCGGAGAAGCTATTCCAAACAGAAAAAGTGTACTACTCTGTCTTTGCGCATGCGCGGGAGACAGTAGAGTCGCGCATGCACAGTTGATATAAACGCGCAAAAATTGTCATCATAGATTATGCGTAAATAGAATTATCAGTATGTAATAATCGTTTATTTATATTGTATTGTTAATCGAGTACATTCTTTTTAATTAATGTTTGTATACGTGCTAATTTAATTTTCGTATTATTAGCGCCGCTCCGCACTGCATGAATATCGAAGCCACAATAACGGGTGTACGGATTGCAGTACAGTTCAGTTGAACATAGTGAGTGTTCGGAATGCGAAATCTAGTGTATAGTACATATATATGGATGGATGATGCTAATACATTATCGTCGTCTCGCCTTTCACAAGTCCACTGCTAAGATATTACTATCTAATACTTGCCCCAACATGGGCCTCCTCTAAGTTAAGTCACAAAACATGGCCCTATATTATTATGATTCAGGCCTTAAGTATTATAATACAAATAAATGTTTTAAAGTTATCTTACCTGATAGGATATCTCCTGGGTTAGCACCGTCGGATTGCCCGAACAGTGCACCTAGGTTTTTAGCATTATCACCTTGCATCAAAGTTCCGACAATGTTGCCTATAGCAGCCATCCCGTTCAGATTGTTACCATTACCCTCAACCATGTTTTGTAAGAGTGAGGCGGCTATATCCACAAATGGGTTGTCATCATCACTTCTGCCTCCGAGGATCGGAAGCGTTAATATTTGGCAGATGACTACGAGAAGAACGCTGAGACGCGCCATTGTTCAGCAGTCTGGAAAAATATAAAAGTAAATGTAAAGATACATCCTATATACGACCCACGGCTGGGCACAGGTCGCCTCTTATTTCTAGAGGGTTTTAAGGCAGTGTCCGCCACGCTGCACCAATGCGTGGTGACGTATTTCATATGTCACCGATTTTTTTAATATCTCAGTCGTGGTAGAAAATTTAAGCTGTGTTTTATTTCTTATCAAACACTTAATAGACGTAAGTAAAGAAAAAAAAACAATGTAATAGATTAAAATACGTTATTTGTTGGGTGGTAGCATCCTAAGAGAACCCATCAGCCCATTTTTCCCGTGTCTGTCGTAAGAAGAACTTATTTAATTCCCCCTTCATCGTCTTTTCATTCTCATCACGCTGCACGTTTTATGGCTTTTCGGGAATCCGTCAAAGCCGCTTCATTTAATGAAAATTCTTCAATAATAAATGAGTAGACTAGCTGGCCCGTGAGACGTGATCTGCCCTTTCCGGTTTGTTGTGCGATGAGCCGTTCTAAATTTACTCACGACTTTTTAGTGTAATTATAAAATTTATTAATAACTCAATCACAATCTTAGTATCGCTTTCCAAGTAAACCTATATTAAAGTTATACATAAACTGATAGCTTATTTAATAAAGTTTCCATTGATATATGCTTTTAATATATCTTTCATACAAAATGTCTTGGAAATAGTAATTTTATTGAACAGCAGGAAGTAGTCTGGAAGTACTTCAGGAAACGCTTGACAGATACGCCATATTGCCCAAAATGACCGCGATATTCGAGGGAGGGGTTTTGATCGAAGATCACGATACAATCTATCGGGTGCTGCTTTTGTGATTTTCTTTTATGGCACTAACCGACACACACAATGTTACGCATGACCATAAATGTAATGTATAAAATATGTTTATAATTTGACTACAGCGTCCCAACCTAAGTATAGCTACAAACGATCGTCTTGACAAAACAAATATATTGTGTGAATATGACTTCAATAAGTCAAGTCGTTCAGAAGATCACGATCACTACCGAGAGCACCATCCATTGTATACTATACAGGGTTATTGCAATTTACGACCAAACTTTGTAAGGAAGGTTCAGAATAAGTAATTTAAGAGAATGACGAAGAAAAATTACTTAAAAAATCTCAAACATTCTGCCATTTTTATCTTTTAAACTCAGAATGCATGATAATGCATTATTTTAAGTGATATCTAGTGCCTACTATTTTATTACACACGCACATTCGTGAGTGTCGGAAAAACGTTGTGAATTGAATCGCACACAAAGGCGCGCGCGTACGCGTAATTGTTGCCCATAAATCACATTTAATTTGGGATAATTTCAAATAAAATAGAAATACGAGGAAACAACTTTCGTAATTTCAAAAAAAATAACTGCAATAACGATATATTATTATTTACATATTTGAACTTAAATATATAGATACTCTGAAAGATAACCCTGTAAAAATATATATTATGGCAACTTTTTGAAGGACAAAAAGAGGCCGTCTTATTATAAAAAGTGGTTTATAAATATAATCTCAGGTTTAAGCTGGAGCCTGATTCAATAAAGAAGTACCGTATGCGAATTAGGATGTAAAGTATGTAATTTATCAGCAAATGGCAATTTCGCGAAGACTGTAGCGCTGCAGCTAAGGCACTTTTTCATTAGAAGAAAAATGGAACCATAGTTTAAGCCGGACTATCGATAAACCACGTAGTTTAATAAGTTTGTATAAGTTAAGCAACAGTTGGTAGGCTGGTTGAAGATACGGACCGCGATACTTAAATGTTGCGGGTTCAAATCCGCCATTAGAGTATGGTCTTGAGCCACTTCTAGTTCAAGCATTTTAAGGCTTAATTGGAGTGGTTAAAGAAAGTATAACTTATTTTAATAATATCGCTATATTTTTTAACTTCATGAGCTCTAACAGACGGTAGTGTTCCATATTTTGTATCATCATAGTCATAATCATCACAGTTCTTCATAAGTCCGAGCGGGTAGTTTGACCGTGGCAAATCAACCTCTTTTCGCGTATGCGGTGTGTAACATTTTTATATCATTATCTGTTTTTTTATAGAATAAGGTTGACAAACGAGCACATAGTCTATCTGATGGTAAGTGGATGCTGTGGCCCATAAATATCTACTTTCATTAAGAATCACAATGAGATGCGTTGTCACACCTGAGGAATAAAATGGAATGCCTCGTTTCTAGTAAAAAGGGTCTTCGGATCTGCACACTCACCACACGAAACATAGTAGTATTAAGCTGCCATTTTACGCTGGTATACTGTAAGAGCCCGGAGTCCTTTCCCGGTCGAGTCGACCCATTCGTGCTACAACCATAATACGAGTATAGCTGCAGCGTGGCACTGCCACGAATAAAAATGAATGTATGAAAGTGAATTATGAAATATATATCATCTTTACAATTTCCGTTTTTAATACATGTTTATAATTCAAATGTACCTTTTACAACATATTGTATGTTAATGTACCTTTATAATATTTTAATAAAACGTAACTAAATTTTCTTTATAGTTTTGAGAAAAAGCAAAATATAGCTACGTTGGATGACTAGAAGAACAATATTACAAAGTATTTATTGGCTTTCAGAGTTTCATGACGAAGAAGGCGGAAGATTTATTCTTTATTTCATATTGGTTGCAGAAGTTTATGGCTGCTGTGGCTTTATTAGGTAGACTGTTACCTGGATTATCGCGTAGTTTACAAAATAAAAAAGTTGCCAAATTAAAACAATTAATGAAGTAGATAATCAGTAAATATGCAATATTTCCTAGCATTCATTTCGTAAAATGTCATGTCGTTCGGGTTGTGTACGTCAGTTGTTATATCGGACTGCTACTGTACGTGATGGATTGGTAAAATAATAATTGAGTCTGCCCACGATATAAGATTTATAGATATGTCACACTGACTAATATTTTGGTATTCACTTAATATTGCTGTGTTTTGTGTGGTGAGTTAAGAGTGGAGAGAAAAGAGAAGGGTCTCCCCTTTTTACTAGTAACGATGCATTAGGGTTGAACAACGCATCAAAGTAGTTGAACTCATACTTTATGCCCAGCAAAGGAGCTGTGTTGAAAGTTACGTGCTCTGATTACCAGGCCACAATATTATTTTTCTTTTGTGTTATTTTTACACAGGAACAACTAGAAAATACAGGTGATCTGTCATGTTGGTGACATGACAGATCACCTGTATTTTTTTGAAAAGAGACTTGTCAGAATTTTAGTGTTCTCCATCTTCCTTTATGCTTGTGAAGCATGATTAAAAATAAAAATGTATGTGACGCAGTTTTTTTGAAATACCTAATTAGTATTCAAATCGCATATTACATCGTATTTAATTTTGATTTAAAAAAATGCACTGGATGTATATTAACTGGATGTATATTAAAATGGAATTTGGAAATATAACGTACAGAAAACATAAACGCTCTAGTTCGTTACAAGATATGTCAGATCTCAATTCCTCTTCTACACTGTTTGACGCAACCGTGGCAAGCTTACCGAATACATCTCTATATGAAAGTCAAAATAATATTGATTTAAATGAAAAAATAAATAAACTGTCGAGTGACTTATTAATTGCTCATCAAGAAATAGATAATCTCAATAGTGAAAATACTAGTTTAAAGTTAGAAATTGAAAAATACCAAAAAATAATTAAAACATTTAAAAAAATTACTACATATTCCTCATGTAATACGACACCTGCATCAGTGAACAAGAGACGACAAACTTTGCAGATACCTGAACAAAATCTACTGTGTACACCTATAAACAGAATAGAAATGTCAGAGTGTAGTATTAACGAAATCAAAGACAAAGAACAAGAATTAGTCAATAACATAGAAAAAACAGATAGCTCAAATCATCTGCTTAACACATCATGTCACATTCATCTAGAGAAAGAAGATATTCACAAAGAACACACGGAAGTAATTGCAACAGACACAAATACTAATACATCTCTTAATACTCCAAAAACTCAACTAGGAAACACTTTGCCATATTATATAAGAGAAAAAAATGACAATTACAAATTAGCTACATTTAAGATGCGAAGGAAAATAATTGTTATTGCTGACCAACAAGGGCGAAATATTTGCAAAACTCTTCAAAAATTAATTGGCGATAATTTTCTTGTAACTTGTTATTGGAAACCAGGAGCTAAAATACAGGAAGTCTTACAAACAGAAAAGAACGAAATATGTAAACTTACAAAAAATGATTATGTTGTTGTTCTTGGCGGCGTGAATGAGGATAATCCATACGAATTTGAATTTTGTATCAGGAGCTGGCTTTATAGTGTAACAAATACTAATGTAATATTTACAGAAATACCATATAATAGAAATTTAAACATCGGCAAACTTAACTATGTATTAAGATTTATATAAATAAATATAAATAAATAATGTGAAAGTGAAATTCTACGCCTTGACTACAAATTAAAATTTGAGCTTTACCAAAATATAGTGATTTCCCCAAAATTTACTTCACTTCAGACTACTAGTACACAAACTGACAATATTAAAATGGTAGACACATGTACACAAAGTGACGATATATTGAAAAACAATATTATAGAGGAAATCACTCCCAGGCATGATAATATGACACATCCTGGTAAAAATCTTTTTCGTATATAAAAAACTATATATATTACATTAAAATATTAATGGATTAATTGCTAAATCTGATCTCCTAACTGTTAATTTAAATAACCTCGAATTAGATGGATACTCGGCTGATGTTCTATGCATAACTGAACATAATATGACTTACAATGATACGAATTTATTCAAACTAGATAATTATACTCTTGCATCGTACCATGTTCGAGAAAATCGTCATGGAGGCTCCTGCATACTAGTTAAGAAATGTCATAAATATAAACCTCTTCCTGAAATAGCACAACTTAGTAAAACGAACATAATTGAATGTTGTGCAGTTGAACTTATAGAGCATAAACTTAAAATAATATGTACCTATAGACCTCCAAAAAATAGAAATGAAGATTTGAATAATTTTTTGTATAATTTTGACTTAATATTAAAAAAATACTGTAATAATAATAAAAATAAAATTATAATTTGTGGAGATTTTAATATAAATATAATAGATGCAACCAAAATTTCAAAAAATTTTATACAACTATTAACAAGCTATAATCTAAAACCAGCTATAAAAGTACCTACACGACTAATTAGTGATACATGTATCGATAATATTTTTCACAATATTCAAGGGTGTAAGAGCAATACTTATGACTTAGCTTTGTCAGACCATACGGCACAACTGTTAATATGCCCAGTCAAGCAAAGCTACTATCTTAATTACTGGCATATAAGCAGACGCGATTATAATGTAGAAAATCTTCGCAAATTTGAAATTTGAAACGAGGTTTATAAGGAAAAAAATCCTAATCTTGCTTTTGACCAATTTCATGACTTGTTTACCCTCCTCTATCGCCTATGCTTTCCTGACATTAAAATTAAAGTTTATTCACGTAAACAAACAAAATGGTTATCTAATGGGATAAAAAAATGTACTAAGCGTAAACGACAGTTACTATGGCAATACAGAAAAAAACGCAGCGTAGAAAATAAAACTATATTAAAAGAGTATTCCCAACGTCTAAACAAAATTATCAAACTTACCCAAAAGTCCCAAAATAATTACTATATTAACACAGCAAAAAATAAATCTAAAGCTACCTGGCAAGTGATAAATAAATACAAAAATGGCACAAATGAAGAAGCAATTAGTAAAATTATTGTTGATGGTGATATAATTGAGGATCCTCTAGTTATAGCTAGGGCATTTAATAATTTCTATACCAATAAAATTAATAAAGACCGCCCAAATAGTGATAAACCATATAAGTTAACTTTTAACAATCCCAATTCAATTTTTATACCACCCACAACATCATTTGATATAGATAAAGCTATAAAATCTCTTAAAAACACAAACAGTACCGGTTGTGATGAAATTTGTACAAGAGTTCTAAAATACGTATCCGGTGCAATTGCTCCGGTACTTAGTTATATTTTCAATTTATGTATTTGTAATGGTATATTTCCTGAAAGACTAAAGTCTACAATTGTCAAACCACTGTTCAAAAAAAATGATCGGGAGAATATGTCTAACTATAGGCCCATTGCGCTTATACCTGTGCTCTCAAAAGTATTTGAGAAAATAATTTATAACTCTTTATATAACTACCTTGAAATGTACAATATTCTTAGAGAAGAACAAATAGGATTTAGAAAAAATAAGACTATAAATATGGCTCTATACAATTTCTTTAATACCGTTATGTCTAGCCTAAACAATAAAATACCTGTATGTGCACTTTACATGGATCTTACTAAAGCATTTGATTATGTTGATCATAAAATATTACTCAAAAAGCTTGAAGCCTACGGCATTCGAGGTAATGCACTAGATCTACTAACATCATATTTAGTTAACAGAAAACAAAGTACGCACATTACAAAAATTTGTCTAAAATCAAGAAAAGAAATGACCTATGTTTCTGAATACAGAGTCATACAAACTGGAGTACCGCAAGGAAGTGTTTTGGGACCATTGTTGTTTCTTATTTATATCAACGACCTTCCCAACGTCATTAATCACAAAATAGTATTATTTGCTGACGATAGCACAGTTATTTTCACTAGCAGAAACAAAATAGACTTAGAAAGTAACATACATTTTGCTTTAGAGAAAATCATGAATTGGCTAAACATAAATAATTTAAACATAAATTTAGAAAAAACAAAACTTATGACATTCTATCAAAAACGTAATAAAATAAATAATTTAAATATAAATTATCTAGGACAAAAAATTAATACCATAGATAATATAAAATTTTTGGGTATAAATGTAGATTGCAATTTGAACTGGCAGTCTCATGTGAGCGGTGTATGTATGAAATTAAATCGTTTTTCGTATGCGTTATATATGCTTGGAAAAGTTGTAGACACATCCGCCGTAATGGCATCATATCATGCTTATGTTATGTCTACACTTAGATATGGTATTATGTTCTGGGGTAACTGTACGGACAAAGAAACAGTATTTAAAGCTCAAAAGAGATGCTTACGAGCCATTTGTAAAATTAACCAAAGTGAGAGTTGTAAGCCATACTTCATTAATTTAAAATTATTAACAATGCCATGTCTATATATATATGAGGTAGTCTTATTTGTACGTCAAAACTTAAGTTTTTACAAAAAACTAAATGTCCAGCGTCATAAAGATAAATTGAGCCATCCCAATAGTAAGACTGTTTTGTTTCAAAAAAGCGTATTCTGTATGGGTCCTCGACTGTATAACCATTTACCTAAATATATAAGAGATTCTAAGAGCTTTCACATTTTTAAGAAACAACTAAACACATTTTTAACCATAAAAGCGTATTATAATATTGACGATTATCTATATGACAATTTTTAAATTTTAACTATCAAATTTATTGAACGTAACATTATCTATGTTATTGATTTTGAGACAATTTATACCTACTCGTTTTGACATTATTACTTGGACACTACAATTTTAATTATTACATGTATTTTATCATTATTTTGTGAATTATTATTATGTTAGTAGTGCAAATATACAAATAGGGTTATATTATGTTAATGTAATTATCGGCATTTTCCATTTAATTTTAACTATAAATAAAATCTAATATTTAAGTAGTTTGCATACCGAAAGGTAGAATATGGCTGTATTTTGTTAAATTATTAAGACCTACTGTAACCCATATATCGCAAATGAATAAATGAATTGAATTGAAAAAAAATTGAATTGAATTGAATTATCTAGTTGCTTTAAATCTTTGGGCTTCGAAAGAATTCAATAATGTCAAACTTATCACTGCAAACGTGCAATCACTGTAGATAGGTTAACCGAAAATTTGATTTTTATTCAAAACTTTTTTATAACATCAGATTGAAAAATACGCCAAAAATTTAGCTGATGAAGAGTAGCTACTGCCACCCATGGGCGTCTACAACCAACTTTTATGTGTTAGAGCGACGCTGCAGCGATATTTTGGTTGTAGCACGAATGGGTCGGCCGGCAGGGGTACGACCACGCTCTCACAGAATAATAGAGTAAAAGATGAGTAGCGACTCTCACAGAGTAAAAGATGTTATTTTATTTATTGCTGCTGTGTTTCGTACGGTGATTGTAGAGAACTGGAGACCCTTTTCACTGGAAACGAGGCACTCCACCTTAGATCTCAGAGATGACTACCTATCCGCATTTTGAATCTTAATCGAGAAAAAATTTAGTCTATGGGCCTCAGTATCATCAGTCCATAAGGTAGACAGGGTGTCCGTTAATCACCTTTGCTTTTATAAAAACGTGATAAACCTATAATAAAGCTATTTACAATTTTGTTAGTTATAAGGAGAGTCTCTTGCACAGTGATTGGATATTCATTACCATCACCTAACCTGCAAGCATTACATCTGAGGATACAGTATTAAAAATACAATATGTATTTTGCTTATGGAACAGGAGGATACTCTACTCAAAATTTATTACTTGGAACTCTAATGTTTCCCCATCATAATTCACGTAGGTACTTAATTGATAATTGTATTATATCATACCTATCTTTAGCCGTCATCATTTGGTATATATATATATATATATATATATATATATATATATTATATGCTTTTGGTATATATAATATAATATATATGAGCATTTTCCTTGAAGGTAGGAAGACATATCCGTTTGGAAAAACTGCTAGCGACAGTGAATTCCATAATGTGTTCATGCGTGCCAGAAAGTTCCGTGTAAAACGCACGTTTGTGGACCGAAAAACATTGAGATGTGGTGGATGGAATTCGAGCTCTAAAATATGCAAGTATTTTACAACACTTAATGATACACCAGACGAGTATAAATAAATATTAATAAAACATGGACTTAACGGTCCATCACTACTAGTGCTTTGGGATTTCACTGTTCGTATTAAAAGAGAACGATATTCCGTTGTTAAGTGGATAGAAAAGTGATCCAATTTTATCCACGAAAACATTTCCAAATTTAAATATACGTATGGAGATACTAGCGACCCGCCCCGGCTTCGCACGGGTGACTTCAGGACCTCGACAACAGCGCCACCTACTGGGTCCAATTATGAATCTAAACCGTTATCGAATCAACTTAATCAAAACAATCATCAAAATCGGTCTAGCCGCACAGGCGTACATACAAGAGCCATACACACGGACGGAGGAATTACATAGTATACTTATTATAAAGATATGCGTAGACACGATAACGGGATTTGTGAGGCTAGTGAGTCGGGAGTTATAATCGAAATTATCTTCAAAATTAGTCCCTGAGCATAGATTCTTTACTTTCGGATTTCATATCCAACAAAACCGAATTTCGAGGTTATGGGGGTCTGTTTCAACGAAGAGGAGCGTTCTGCGCAGGATAGAATTATAGTCCACGAGTGTGTGCACAAGCCCAAGTGTAATCACTATAATATTCCCTCACTCACATAATTGGTATCAGGTTTGCACGGGACTAAGCTGTAAAAGTATATACTGGATTACCTTTTTTACCGTCTGGAAAAAAATAAGGTGGTGGTGCATGTGAACGAAGTAGAAGCCTATGGGACTGATATTTTACAAAAAATAAAGACTATAATTTTGAATTAAATAAATAAATTAATTAAAATCTATCGAAATCCATATCATATACTTTACGAAGGCAATAAAACTATTTTGGTAGACATCTTTGACCTTGTCATTTCGCAAGGTCACAGGCTCAAGGGCAAAGGGCAAAGTAATTATTCGAAAAATTTTTTTTAAAACGTTTAATTCAAAATTTTTGTTTGCATTTTTTGTAAAGTATCAGTGCCATAGGCTTTTACTCCGTTCACATTTTACACTCTATATACTATCACAAAAAACAGATTTTACGATGGTCCTATATCTTGATATTTTATATATTTTATAAAAATTCTTGATATTTTATATCCGTGCGTCCAGAGAAACGAGCGGGTATCAGCTAGTATATAATATGTATCGATATACCACTCACTGACTGACTCATCACGAGATTTCTAAAACAAAGTATACACCCGATTGACTTGACTAATTTCGCATCTTTTTTTATTAACTGTATTAACGGCTCTGGATTCTAGCCCTTCTGACCCTATCTAAATTCGCAAAGTAGACGCTCACTAAGAACGGATTTTACGATAGTCCCATAAAAAAATTCTTAATATTTCACATCCGTGCGCCCAGCTTAAAGGGAGAGCTTTATGAAATAATATATAATTTACATTTGAATCGAAACAACAATTTATCATTATTAAGTGCGAAGGTTACTAGTAGATGTGATTGACGTTGGGCAAAACCAGTATTGCTCAACCAAAATCAAATCTTTTTATTCAATTTAGGCATGTTCGCAAAAACAAGACCTTCTTAGAGAAAAACAGGCGAGAAACTGGAGTCCTTTTTAAAAATAATTTTTATTACAATTTTTTTTTCATAGGATAAGGGTGTGCCAAACGAGCACACAATCCATCTGATCGTAAGTGGATGCTGCGGAACATAGACATCTACATTTAACCTGGACTAAGAATCAAAATGCAGATGCGTTGTCCACCCTTGAGGACTAATATGGAATGCCTCGATTCCAGTAAAACGGGTCTCCGGTTCTCTACACTCACCATACGAAACACAACAGCATTAAGCCGCTATTTTACACTGGTATTCTGTGAGAGCGTGGTCCTTCCCCGGTCGAGTCGACCCGTTCTTGCTACAATCATAATATAGCTGAAGCGTGACTCTGCCACTTATAATAAAATGATCATAATGTCAAATGTATAGCCATATTTGTTAAACTGTCAATTTTGCAATATATCAGCTGCCAGGGGCTTGCAAGTGCTTAATCAGAGTTATTTCAGCATATCATTGTACTATATTTCCTAAATACAGTTTACTAAGTAAAGGTACCATAGTAATTAGAATTGGGTAAAATCCTGAGTATTTTACCCAATTATTATTACTATGATCTGTTATATAAAACTGTATGATACAGTATACATTATGTGAACTCAAATGTAGAATGTCAATAAGGAATATTATTATTTATTAAATATTGATCTATTATATATTGATTTCTTAAATTTACGCGAACACTACACATTGAATAAAACTATTATTTACGGATTTTATCGCGTTTAATTACATTAATTTATTGTTATTATTATCCCGACGTTTCGGGTGCTTTACAGCGCCCATGGTCACAGGGGGGGACTGAGATGTTTGAGATTTTTGAGATGGGTATAGGAAAAAGACCCATACCAACCGATATCTAAATGGTGAATCTCACCATCATCCTTCACAGTTAGCTACCGTGGGTAAATCTTTGTTTCAGAGAGCACGAGGGATCTGTGACAGAAAACATCTGGCTGCGGAGTTTCAGCATGTCAAGCAAGTATTGCAAGACAACAAGCTTAGGGTCCCGTGCCTACGTCACAGTGAACGAGTGAAGCCGGCCACAGTCGAGCGCGCGCCTGCTCTACTACCATATGTTAGAGGAGTCACGGACAAGATTGGCTACATCTTGAAGCGAGCGTCCATTAAGACATACTACAAGCCGCTGAAGAAGATTAGTCAATTTTTACCATCCATCAAATGTAATATTCCTCTACAAGATGCAGGTGTGTACAAGCTAGATTGTGAATGTGGTCTCTCTTACATAGGTCAAACAAAGAGATCTATAAAAACCCGCGTGAAGGAACATATAGCTGATGTGAAGCACCGACGCTCCGGGAAGTCTGCAGTCTGCGAACATGTTCAAGATCGTCCCCACCATTACATTAGATTTGATAAACCACAAATTCTCGCAAAAGAACACCGATTCCTACCAAGGATGATACGCGAGGCTATTGAAATTAAAAAACATCCAAATTTCAATAGAGAAGATGGTTGGGTGCTACCATCTGCTTGGGATCCTATAATTAACAAAATTAAACCCAAACCCAAGCATACCACTGCAAGACTTCATGATACTATAAGCTCGTTTTGCGTAAATCGGACCAAAAATTAATATTAAAAAACTGAAGGTAGCCGGACTAACTATGACATTGGGACGTCAAACATCTCAGTCCCCCCCGTGACCATGGGCGCTGTAAAGCACCCGAAACGTCGGGATAATAATAACAATAAATTAATGTAATTAAACGCGATAAAATCCGTAAATAATAGTTTTATTCAATATTATATATTGCATTATAGTAGGAGTATCTTTTAAATTAGTATTGGTAGAAAGGTCAAAATGCTAGTTTTATTAAAAGGTTTCATCATTCTGTCTCATATTGTAAAAGTGTTCAGAGTGCTACAAAAAACTTTATTGTTTTTAGTTGCATAATACTTGAAAATGTGCCAGTTTCGGTAATCTTTTTGTAGTTCGTTCTTCACATACGTAGAAGGTGAAGTGCACTTATTTCGATGAGACAACGAGATCATCGTAGTAAATCATAAAAGAGCAACAAATGCTTCGAGCTGACTTGGGGAATATAGTTCAGTGCACGATTCGTTGCACACGTTATTAAACAAAAAATGAGAAATTGCGGCACTGCACATTATATAGTAGTCCTCATGGGTGACAGCTAGTGTTGCCAGGTCTAGTGCTTCAAATTTCGGGACAGAAGGTAAAAATAATCGGGAATTTGTTTTTTAGTCTGGAAAGTTTGTGTAACCATTTTGGCCGCCATTATTATAGCACAGAATTGAATCATTTTTATTTAATATAGATTATATGTAATATTTACTGAGTAATTTTTTACTTTTACCACTGGTTCGGAAAAAAAACTATTGTCCTGGGCAGAACCTTTTTTAAAGTGGTAGAGGAGAGAGCGCCATGCTGCAGTTATATTAGTAGTATAGTTGTAGCATGAATGGGTCGGCTCGACCGGGGAAGGACCACGCTCTCACAGAATGCCAGCGTCAAATATAATTTGCTTTTATTGGCGTTAGACCAAACTACTTTTTATATATCATTATTAACTTCGTCATGTTTCAATAACTGCTTTTTAAGTCGGAAAATCAACGAAGTATCATTACCAAATGAAACTATACCATGGTTATTCCTTACCAAGTAAGGTAAGTTATTAATATAAACTTAGTACAGAAAACGGCCAAGAATTGAGCCCTGAGGAACATCCATATTTACTATCGATCCGGAAGAACCGTTACCATTAATCACAACTGTTTGCGTTCTATTAATTAGATATGACGTAATAAGTTTAGGCGCTAGGTTTTTTATACCATAATGATGTTTTTTTTATAGTATAGGGTGACAAACGAGCACACAGTCCACCTGATGGTAAGTGGTTGCTGTGGCCCATAGACATCTACATCTATCCTCGATTACGAATCAAAATGCAGATGCGTTGTCACCCGTGAGGACTAAGATGGAATGCCTCGTTTCCAGTAAAAAGGGTCTCCGATTCTCTACACTCACCATACGAAATACAGCAGCATTAACCTACTATTTCACGCTGGTATTCCGTGAGAGCGTGGTCCTTCCCCGGTCGAGCCGACCCATTCGTGCTACAACTATACTACTAATATAACTGCAGCATGGCTCTACCACGTATAAAACCGTACTAACGCAACGTAGTACGTAACGTAGCTTCCTGATTGATGTCTCTTGGTAACACAATCAAAATCCTTGGAAAGATCACAAAATATAGCCAAAGCATCTTCTGAATCTTCCCACGCACATAAAATATGTTTGATTAGCTCAACACCGCCATCAGTGACCCCTGGTAAAACCAAACTGATTTTTATGGAGCAATTTATTAACAATTGATCTAGAATAATTTTTCAAAAATTTTACTGAGCGTTGACAGTAGGTCTGTAATTAGTGGGGTCCGAACTGCCTGATTTAAATAAAGGTATAACTGTACTATGTTTCATTTATTCAAAAAAAAAAAAAAAACACACACCTGATTTCATACTAGCATTGAAAATAAAAGCAAGTTGGTGTGCGATCGCATCTATTATAGAAGCAAAAATTTTAACGGAAATCCACAATAGATGCAGATGAGATGTTTTATTTATTTCAATAATTTTAATATATTTTACAATATCACCTGATAATATTTTGTAAGTTACAAATTCTCTTTTACATACATTTACATTTTGTATTGAGTAATGACTCGGCAGTAGGGGAGGAATTGAGTGACTTTGTAGTTAAGGTTGGAATGTTGCTAAAATACTGTTCAATAGCCTTTGCAATAGCTTCATCTGATTTCATTAAAATTTAATTGAAAGTTTGAATTGCGTAGTTTAATCTAGTCAGTTTTACTATTGATTATACTACAAGTCATTTTAACTTTATTAGAGGCATTCTTAATTTTGTTTCTTAAATATAAAGACTTCGCTGTAGAACTCACTTTTTTTGACAGACACACTTTTGTCTACTCCTATGGATTCCTACTTTCGCCCACTCATTAAATGATTTGCGACTTTTTGAAGATACATAGTGTTTTAGATGAAAATTATGTTATTAAAGTCAAAAATTATACGCTTAAATAATGAGCCATATAAATAGTTAGTATTATTTTTATATGGAAGAAATGGTAACATTTTCACTATGCTACAACTAAATCTCTCTATCTCTCTTAGTTATACTTGTCTTTTTGACACCATGCGCAATATGTTTTATATTTATTTTTATCACTTAAGACTGATCTAATGCACGAATAGTTTTTCGTCCAAACATCGGAAAATCTGCACATTCGGCTATTTGCATTTATATTTTTCGGCAAATCAGAACATGTTCAACGATAAATTTTCGTTGCAGACTGAATTTTCTGAATTTTTTTTTAAAGAAAGAACATCCTCAATCTTTTCCAATCTGGCTTAAGAGATATATATATATATATATATATATATATATATATATATATATATATATATATATATATATATATATATCTATATTACGACTACGATGTTATGAACATAGAATAATAACAGGTGTTATTATTCTATGGTTATGAAAAAATTACGAACGACATTCGCCATGGTATAGAGAATCATCAGGTCACAGTATTCATGTTGCTGGATTTCAGCAATGCCTTCAATACTGTTGATCATGATATCCTACTGGAGATACAGCGTTCTCTTAACATATCTCTAATTGTATTTTCCTAGTTTTATAGTTATCTGTATGCTGGCAACGAATTCGTATTCAAAACTTTCGTAAGACTTTCGTCGCAATCTTTATTAATACGATTACATCCTAAATATCTTCTCTCTACTACTTGTATGCAGATGATTTCCAAATATATTTACAAAAAACGATAAGATACTAAAGAATTACTTAAAGCATTTGAATGTGTCAAAAATGGTAAAATCCTTGTGTAAAAGCAACGTTTTAAAGTATTTTAATAAAAAGTATAGCCAATAGAAATTTGCAAGCAAACTTCAAAAAAAAAAAACACAGATGTGCTGTCACACATGAGGACTACAGTATGGTAATGCTACAATTTCACATTTTTATTTTTATAGTGTGCAACGAAGCGTGGATTGAACTATGTTCTCCAAGTCTGTCTTCGTTTTCAAAGGCTTGATGTATATGTTGCTTTTGTTTATGATTTACTACGACGATCACGTTGTCTCATCGAAATAAGTGCACATAGAAAATAATAAGGTTTTTTTGCACTCCTAACACTCCTACAGTATGAGACAGCGTGATGGGACCTTTTAAGAAAACCAACATTTTGACCTTTCTACCAATGTTAATTAATAAAGAAAACATAATAGATCAATATGTAAGAAATATTAATAATAATAATAATATTCTTTATTCTTTTTTGACATTTCTACAGCTGAGTTCACATAATGTATACTATATCATACATAGTTTTATAATACATTATTTGGACCATAAAAATTAGAATTAGGTAAAATAATGGGTTTTCTAGCTAGTGTCTTTACTTAGTAACCAGTATTTAGGAAATATAATCCTTAATACATATTATACAATAATATGCTTAAATAATCCTTATTAAGCACTTGCACGCTCCTGGCATCTGATTTATTGTTAAAATTGACGTTTAATAAAATATGAATACACATTTTACATTATAATGGTTATACAATTACATGTTATCTCCAAATATCTGGATCTGGCTCGTGCTTTTGACTTGAGTCGATTTTTTGGGTTATCTGTGAACCCTTTGAAATAATAAGCTATTATTACTATTAATGCACAAATTAATGCACTGAGCCGTAAACGTTTACAGCACCTTCTTCAATCCAGAGGCTTAACTACTTTTTACCTATTTTAACTAAAATTACGCTTCCGTAGTCTACTACTCCCTATTCTCGGCTATACCGAAATTTGTTACTTAATGTCACCGAGGTGCAACTTAACAAGCTTGAGCAATTCTAAAATCTCTAAAAACGGTTCATTTTACTTTGTTATCTTAAGTCTTATTTTACTAGGTTGTCTGGAAGAGATTGGCATGTAGCAATAAGACTATGTTTTGTTTTCCCACAATATTCGTTTATTTTTTTCTATAATTATATTTTTATTGGTGTAACATAAAGAATAATGTATTGTGTATCGAGAATCTTATTAACTCACAACGCATGTACTTCAAAACCATCAAGAAATTACGTCATAATTTCTTAAATTTACGCAAATACTACACGTGCAATAAAATTAATTTCACGCATTTTATCGCGTAAAATTTTTTAAACGCAATAAAACCCGTAAAACTTCTTTTATTCTAAACGGCAACATTTAAAAAAGCTTACGTTCATTCATAATCAAAAGATTATAATACCCCAAATGCCTAATTAATATGATTGCATTGGACGTAAAGTGTCACTTAATTTATTGATAATAATAACAGGACACCGCCGTAAATTGACTAGTGAAAGAACTTACCCACAAGCATTTTACTAAATGTACTCATCTAAACCGCAGCACGTAAGTTAGGGACTGTACTAATTAATAGTAAAAGAATGAAATAATAAATGACGGTCAAATTAACTACATCGATGCATAGCACGTAAGAGCGGGCGGCATCAGGGGTTAGAGAAAAAAACAAGACAACGTGGATATCTGTACTTCGCCAACACAATACGCACAATGTTTAAAACTTTGAGGCTTTGAGAAAATGTTCAAGCAAAAATATGTTAATGTAGTAACGGCCACAGTAGCAGCTAAAAGATATGTTTATTTTTGCTATCAAAATGATCAATCGAAGTACAGACTAAGGAGATTGGTTAAAAAAATCGAGACATTTGGCGTCCCGATCAAGGGTGAATCCGGACCTGTCACTACACCCTTGAAAATCAGGACGTCTCACTTAAATCAGGACACCTGGCAACACTCTCGATTCCACAGAGTCAGTAGTTCATTCTTAGGGCAATGTATACGCTATTACAACAACGTCCCAGAAAATATACAAGATCTCTTTACTACCAAGTTTAAATATGTATTTAATTAAGCGAAAACTGTATAAAAAGGGTTATTATGATATAAATGAATACATGGTTGATAATAACCCCTGGGAATGAGGTGGTCGCTTCCAAGCTGTTTCTAAAATAAATTTTGTAAATTTTTTGTGACCATTGACATTATAAAATTTATTTAAAAAAAAAGTCCCGTTGAGTTTTTGCTGGTTCTACCCAGGACAGAGGTTTTTTTTCGAACCGGTGGTAAAGTAAAAAAATTGGCTTTAAATAAGAATTACTTGTAATCTAAGTACATATATAAATTCATAAACACTCACGCCTGTCACCCAGAGGGGTAGGCAGAGACTACAGACTTCCATTTGGCACGATCCTGACATACCTCTCTCGCCTCCTTTACATCCATACATATACCTACGCATACATGCTCGTCGGTTAAGGGTTGGTCGATAAATTTTCACCTAGGACATCCCTTTCCGACTCTGCTATTCAGTTCTGCAACATAAATTTTCTTTGTCACTCTTTCCTCATTCATTCTTTCCACATGATCAAACCACTGAAGCATTCCTTTCTAAATCATGGTTTACTTTATTTTTTTTTTTTTTTTTAAAAAAATCCTAGTCACAACATCATCTTGCAAACCATACTCTTCTCTTATCACATAACTTATCACTAATTTCAATCTAAGTATATTGTATAAAAAATTATTCTATTCTATTCTATTCTACTGGTGACAACATATCTGTGCTTTTTATGCACTTTGCTTGTAGATTTCCGTTGGCTATACTTTTATATAATATTACTTTAAAACGTTGCTTTGACACACGTATTTTCTTCTTTCATATTTATTTAAGTAATATTTTAGTCGGGCCGTGCTAGAATTTGAAAACACCACTCAAAAGCGTAGCAGTCAAACACTTACCCACTGTGCTGGCTATCCATCGTCTTTCTATAGAAAACATACATATACCTATTTCTGTCTCTTCATTGTGTAGTAATCAACGTTAACTTGCATGATCCTACTTTTCTTTTATTTAAATAGGAATGCAATTGACTTTCTTTATCGGTTAAGTGTGTTAATATTTAATTATACTTTTAAACTCGAGTGGTAGCCTCGTACCGGTAAGAGGATTGTAGGCACCAGGTCGTCATATCCTCTTAGATGCATGTCAGGAATGCAGGTGGCTAAGGTCTATACTTTATGCTATTACATGGGGTAGGCCTATGTTAAGCAGCAGACTAGTGATGGGCAGTAATTATACTCATCTTTATGTTTTCGCGTCGTATTGCGACCAAACGACCAACTTTTTTGTCATAATATTGCAAGAAATATGTAGGATATTTCTATCAAGATTTTTAAATTTGGTCATCAAATTATTTTATCTAAGTTTTATCTGATGTAAATTAATTTTCCTAAAATTGCTTAACTGTGTCAAATGTGATTTTTTTATCGTTTGAATAAACACTGACATATTAACCTTATAAAGGTTTAAAATGTAAGTTGTTTCTGGTCTTTTTATATAGTCTCATATAATACCTACGAGACGAAAAGGTTGATGCATTCTATCATACTTCAATTCAATTGAAATTGATTATTAATAACAGACGTCTAACTTGATAATTAACCACATTTAAAATATTGGTATAAATGATAAAAATTGTTGACTGTTGGTAAATTTTTAGTGAATGAATAACGAAGACTTAATGCTGGCTGATGTAAAATAAAAAAACCCACTTTTTTCTTACTATCAAAAAACACAAATCACCAAGAAAATTTAAATTCGATACCGAAAAGAAAAAAAAATTGCTTTTTACTAGAGCCATAAATTTTAACGAGAATTTATTAATGGCAACATTATCTGTAAACCAGTTTAGGTGTAATTTTGCAACTAAAATCTAATCTCTTAGTTTCAATGGTTAATAAGACAGGAAGTGTGTTATCATTTTATTACTTTAATTTGTTTTCTTTTGTTGTCGGTTGCCGGAAATTCGAATATTCTTCGAACTCTTTACCACATTACGTAATTATTAGCGTTAATGAAAAGATTATTTTAATCATGTTGCATAAAACCAAGCCAAAACCTTGTTCAAATTATTCTTAGAATAAGCCTTTCATTGTACACGTCGGTATACATCTAAAATCATTTGCGTACAAGCGTACAACATTATTTTCTTTGCGTGCGTCCAGCTGTAAACTTTTTACGGGCTGTTACAAGAAAATAAGAAAGATTTGTGAAATGTACGCAGCGATCCGAATCACTAATTATTATGTTTCCAAAATAAAACGAATGAATTTGTAACATCGAGTGAATAAAGAATAGAAAATAATACATTAGAATTTAACGTTTTTAAACAAAATCATATTTTAATGTTGAATAAATAAGAGTTATAATATATATATATATATATATATATATATATATATATATATATATATATATATATATATATATATATATATATATATATATATATGTATATGTACTAGTATAGTAGGTATGTGAAAGTAATATGGTCATCCAGTTAATATGGTCAATTCTTTTTAACTAAAAAACTACAGCCTTGGTGGCATAGATGACCCTGACGGCGCTGCTTCATTGACGCCATTTTGACACATTATAATAAATATTTTAGTCGATTTTGGTATTGTGTGGTGTAGTTATTTTTTTTAGTTTTGTTTTCGAGGTGTTTCTAACTATTGAAAAGGCTTGTTTTCTATTTTTTCTTCATTGTATTAGTTATAGTATACGACTTTGTGTTTTGTGAGAGAGACCGGCAGAGCTTGGTGACTATATTAAAATAATTATTTTGTTATGTGTTAGTATATAATTAATAATAATATAGTTAGTGATAATGGCTGTAAAATCAGCAAATTCAAAATTTGAAGGACTGCTTCTCTAAAAAGTTTATACAATATGTAACGTAATTAAAACACACCCTCAGACACCCCAATTAGTATATTATATTATAATCATAATACACACACTGAATTTTTAGTTAATTTTTTATGCACGGATTATTTATCAAATTAGTTATACTAATTCCGGAAGAATGTTGTGGTCACAGTACAAATCCACGAACGCAAAGACTTTAACTTGCTTGAAATAAAGTTCATTTTTCTTTATTTTTATTGAATGACAGAATTAGTAATAATACAAATAAAACTGCACTCTTAAAAGTCTTATTGGCTTAAGTTACGGTCCATTACAGTTTGTTTTGACTGTACAGATTTAGTGTGCCTGTAATTTATGCAGTTTTAATTTTTTTTTTGATAAAAATTAACTATAATAAAAATGATAGGAATCGAATCAGTAAACGATTCTGAACAAACTACCTTCTCAAAGTGCGTTAATTAAGTTACATATTGTAGTTTGTCAGGAAATCCCCTTCATGGGGTTTATAAAAAGTTAAATCTTTCTGGAATGCGAAGGCAATGACATGACCTCGTTGCCTCATTGGGGCGATTTTGCCTATTTTTTTATAGGATAGGATGACAAACAAGTGCACAGTTCATCTGATGGTAAGTGGTTGCTGTGGCCCATAGACATCTACATCTGTCGTCGATTACAAATCAAAATACAGATGCGTTGTCACTTGTCACCCGTGAGGACTTAGATGGAATGCCTCGTTTCTAGTAAATAGGGTCTCCGGTTTTCCACACTCACCATACGAAACACAGCAGCATTAAGCTACTATTTCATGCTGGTATGCTGTGAGAGCGTGGCCCTTCCCCGATCGAGCCGACCCATTCGTGCTACTACTATACTACTAATATAACTGCAGCATGGCTCTACCAAATATGCCACGCCTTGCTGGTGGGTTGGGAACCGTAGTTTTTTTATAGTTCTGAGTTGCTAGGAGGAAGATGCTGTCGACGACTATAATGTAATTAACAACTAGTATGCTCTTGCAAAATAGTATTTAATAAATAACTTCTACTTCAAAGGGAACGTTAAGTAATATACATTTAGAGTAGTTAAAAGCGTTTCGCTTGACCTATTAAAATTAATATTAGAACTTTTAATATAATGGTTAAATGTCGTGATTAAATACTGTTTAATAATGGTTTATTTTAGACTAATGATTTACGCGTTATATAATTCATTAAATAGCGGTTTAAAAGATAGTCATGGGTAGAGGCACGCTGCAGCTATATTATGCTTGTAGGTAACACAAAATGGGCCGGCTCGACCGAGGAAGGACCACGTTCTCACAGAATTCCAGCATAAAATATTAGCTTGATGGTGCTGTGTTCCGTATAGTGAGTGTAGAGAACCGGAGACCCTTTTTGCTGGAAACGAGGCATTCCATCTTAGTCCTCGGGGGTGACAACGCAGATGCGTTTTGATTCTTAATCGAGGTTAGATGTATGATGGGCTAAGTGCTCGTTTGTCACTCTAATTCTATCGAAGAAAATCAGAAATTAATGAAATATTAGTCAGAAGATGTTTAGTGCAAAACATTACCAGATAAGATACCGTTTTAGCCTATTAAAGTCCACTGCTGGACACAGGCCTCCCTCACAGATTTGGAACCGCAGTTTTTTTTACTCGTTATTAAGCAGATGCTGCTGCCCATCTCCCATTTTATGTCCTTCTATCGCCTCGTACGACACCCACGGGATAATATGCAGTAGTGAATATACATATATCGCCACTACATAGTAACTAAGCTTTCCATGAAAGATAAGTCTCTAATGTCGTTTTTAAAGTTTAAACAGCGTTTCTGAGACCGAGTGCAAGCCTACTTTAAGTAATTTTAAGTAATTAACAAATGGACACATTTATACAATGTATTTATGATGGTATTTATGTAATACGATGATAAATCGTGTGTCAGGTGGTTTTATATTTTATAGGAACGCGAAAACAGAATAAAAAATGCAAATTTTATTTTATGGCGTTTAATTTTTACTCCTCTTTTATCATTTTTATACGTGTTAGAGCCATGCTGTTATATTGATAGTATAGTTGCAACACGAATGGGTCGGCTCGACCGGGGAAGGACCACGCTCTCACAGATTATCAGCATAAAATAGCAGCTTAATGCTGCTGTATTTCGTATGGTGAGCGTAGAGAACCGGAGACCCTTTTTACTGGAAACGAGGCATTCGATCTTAGTCCTCACGGGTGACAACGCATCTGCAATTTGATTCGTAATCGAGCATATATGTAAATGTCTATGGGCCACGTCAACCATTTACCATCAGGTGGACTGTGTGCTCGTTTGTCACCCTTATCATATAAAAAAAATCCTCGGCGTTGCGGATGCTTAAAACAACATTCATAGTCATATTTGATTATATACCTATGTATAATCAAACATGGTCATAGTCTCATAGTGGGACGAGGCTTCGAGAATTAAAAAAAATTGTTTTATTTAATGTGGCGTGGGAATCATGATTGGATGCATTTCTTTTACATTTCAATATCATATTATATGTTTTTATATACTTCTTTATACGGTAGAACCACGCTGTAATTGTACTTGGTATACATAGCTGCAGCGCGAATGGGTTGTCTCGACCAGGGACGGCTCACAAAACTCCGGCGTGAAACCTTGTTTCGTATGGTGAGTATAGGGAAACGGAGATCCTTTTTATTGGTAACGTGTTGTCATTTCGAATCTTTATTTTTGATGATATTTGTAGATGTTTACGGGTCCATAACGTCCACTTGCTATCAGGCGAGCTATGTGCTGGTTTGCAACCCTAATTCTTATAAAAAGCCGCTTTAATATCCAAATAAAAAAGTTACCGCTGCTTTGCGGAGCGATACGCTCAAGCAACGATACCCGCTATTTTTTTTAGTAGAATAAGAGTGACAAATGAATAAACAGCCCTTGACGGCTCCGTGGCGCAGTGGCTTAGCAATGAGTTACAGCGCTAAGGGCCGCAGGTTCGAATCCCGCACGGAACAAATATTTGTATGGCCTACAATCTACAATTAATTGTTCCGGGTCTGCACGTTTGTCCTTGTGAAATTTATGTTTGTAAACTGCCTCCACGATACAGGAGAAAATTCTTTTTCTAAAAAAAAAAACGTTTTTTTTAAAGAAAGAAAAAAAGAAAGCCCAACTGATGTAAAGTGGATGATGTGGCTCATAGATATCCATTTTCAAATTAGAATCAAAATGCAGATGTCTTTTCAACCCTGAGGACTAAGATGAAGTGCCTCGTTTCCAGTACAAAGCGTCGCCGTTTCTCTACACTCACCATACGAAACACAGCAGCGTTGAGCTGCTATTTCACGCTGGTATTCCGTGAGAGCGTGGTCCTTCCCCGGTCGAGCCGACACATTTGCCGCTATAATATAGCTGCAGCAAAACCCTACTACGAATCATCATGCGTAACTATTATGTAGTTACACAATCACAGTTTCAATCTTGTTTTAACTATATCAATATAGAGGCAGATATATACTAGAACTGGTGAATATTAAGAATAACGATCAACTGGTCGCGAGTATTGAACTCATGATATAAAATGTCATAATAGATGTATTTATATAAAAATATCAGACACGTGTTATTATCATACTATACATTATTAACGTCCAAAAGATTATTATGATTGCTTCGTGAATTAGCAACTAAATGCGATAAGATTGGAATAAATACATCATCAACAGAATCTAGATATTTCATTAAATATCTAAAACTCTATGAAAAATTTTCTGATACGAGTATAGGAAATGGAAGAATGATAAGTTATTCTAAAGTCGTTAAGAAAAAGTAAATAAACATTTCGTAATTTCTTTTGTTTTAAATAAAAATGTAAATTTTTTAATCGCCATAGAAAATTAGTATGTTAAGAAAGCTTCATTTCTTCTTATCAAACTTAATTTTTATCAAAATTGAAAAAATCTTATAAATCTAATTATTAATAATCAGTGTTGCCACCTTTTACATTAATTGCACATCGACATCGATTGTTCATAATGAAAATTAAATTGTCAATGTCTTGCTGCGGTATGAAGTCCCATGTTATTTGCAAGTGTTCGTAAATCCGTTGTTCCGTCGTCAAATTTAGCGGGAAATCTCTCAAAGCTTTTCATTGGAACATGTCCTAGACATAGTCGATAGCATTTTGAGTCGAGCGACTGTGCGGGCCAATCCAAAACTTATACTATAATGCAACATATTAACGAATATCGTGGTCTCGGAGAGCGGCCGACACCAGCCGCGTCGTATGGGAATGTGCATTATCGTGCATGAGTAGAAATTCCCGGCCCATTTGGATTCTGTGTGAGACAATAACAGGCTCTACTACCTCCTCGTGGTATTTTTGTGCAGTCATGCTTGCATCCTTGGATTCAAACGAGCTGGAGTTCTCCGAACGCGTGTTCCTCGTGAATCCGAATGAAACTCAAACCGGGTCTCATCGGTGAACAGCACCAAAGACCACTGTTCGTCACTCCATGGTAAATGCTCCCGAGCCCACAAAAGCTGCCGACCGTGATTGCCAAGACCCAACGCTGGAACACGTAGCGGTCTTCGAGCATGTGGACTAACTTCATGCAACCTCCTTCACACGGTTTGGTCGCTTACCAGCAGCTGGTGGTCCTCCTGAAGCCTTTATAGTAGTTGCATCGCTGTGGTATTGGGTTGTCTTCTGGCTATAATTTGGAGAAATCAATCCTGTCCTTGCGTAGTAACACGATATCTACCCGTGGACCGTTCATCCCCAGTACTGCAATAACATAACCTCAACCTTGGTATCACGTTTTGGCTGGAGTATAGGGCCTCAGCAACGACGCGTTGAATAGCACCATTTTCTATCATGCCCACGGCTCGTAACATTTTATCTCGACTCCAAATAACGATGTTATGATGACACACGGCACATAATTTTTTTTTTACCAAGAAATTTAATCCCTTTTTATTAATTAATATCAGTAGAACAATTTTAATTTTCTTTCACGTAACGAATTACTAACAATTTTCCGCCGTATTTTGTTTTTTCGTTTGTTTTTTTTTATTTAAATTTTTGAATTTTGAAAATAGAATAAAAGAGGTTTCAATCTGTATATAAACTTTTTATGGCAACTAAAAATATTTTAAACTATAAACTCACAAATAATTTAGGATTAATGTGTCCCTAGATTCTGTTAATGTGTTTATATTATAGATATTTTCATGACAATATAACCTTTGTTACCTCGTGGAGTGGAGTTAAATCAGGAGATGAGCAGCAGCGTCTTCCTAACAGTTACTAAAATTAAAAAACTACGCTGGCCAATCCACTTGCCAAGCGTGGCAACTATGGCAAATATGCTACCAATGAGACAATCTACGGGGAGGCTTATGTTCAGCTGTTCAGCGGTGATATTAATAGGCTGTAACGGTTAAGGTAACGGAAACTATACAAATAACGTGTTTGCCAGTGAACCCAAAGTTTGCTGTTAAAATTTACACCTTATGAAACAGCAGCATTTTGCTGCTTTTATTCTGATATAAAATATAGAAATTGCCTCATATATATCTGCCATAGTTGCCACGCGTGACATGCGTTTTTTTAATTTTTAGTCGTTATTAGGAAGACGCTGCTGCCCATCTAATTTGTTTCCCTCTGTGTTCATTTCCGACACCCATAGCATGATATGGTCTAGTGGATAATCTTGAACCGCCACTACACGGTAACGGTGTATAGTTACCATTTTAAAACAATTAGGCGATTTGTTGGCTTGCGATATAAGGCGCAGCGCACATTAAATCTGAAATGTGTCATGTTTCACGATTTATACATGGACGTACATTACTTTTTACTTTCATGGTTTTTATATTTTTTAGAACTAAGGAGTTTTGTTGTCCAGGCATTGGATTAAGGCCGTCACACACGTAGCTATAAAATGAATTAAGTAATATAAGTTTTAGCAAGACATAGTGCGATGTATTTGTATAATAAACAATAATCTTTGAATGGTCTCACACGCATCTGAGTCAATTTCAAAAAAATTGTACATTTGTAAAAAAAAACTGTCCTCGGTCTTTAAACGGCTATAAAAATCTTTGCGTTATTGAATTTACAAATCAAATATTTTTGTATCAAGCTTAAGGTATCTACTTAATATAAATATTTTTTTTAACAAAAAAAATGTTTATGAGGGTAAGTTTTTTCCCCATACAAAAATGTGATGTCCACCTCACCGAATTAATTGATCATAGTGACATAACTCTATTATTTGCAGAGCTAACGTAAAAAACTTCATCAAATATATTTAGGCAGGGTTACGGTTGTATAATAAAATAATTTTAAATTTTATTTAAAAGTGATTTCATTGTTAAATTTAAATTCAAAATGTCCCATAATTCGGTATTTTGTGTAACGACGCTTATGTGACGGTGCTATGACCTTAATATAGATATTTGGAACGCTCTAGTAACTTTCTTAAGTCTGGCAACATTTGATCTACTACCAAATTTACAAGAAAAAGTGGCAGTCATCTTATTTTAGTGTCAGTCACTCTGACAGCGTCTCACACGAATTTCGTCAGTAAAAAATTCCCCACCAATTGACACAAATAATTCTGCTAAGTTTAGTGTTTTGCATTATTATATTTCTTACTGTAATAAATAATTTAAACATCTAACATTTGCTACAGTTCGATTTGTAAAATTCGTTATACTTTTTTCCGTAGAATGTTTTGTTACTTTTGTCACAAGTACTTTTATTACTTTTGGGTGACATTATGTTACGTTAAATAAGAAGCAAATCTTAAGCTTATGTTTGTATGTTTGTTTCGGTATGCGCTTCTATATAATCGGGTTATGTTAAAATGTTGGTGAGTTGTTGTGCGCACGCCCGCATAGGTTATAGAATAAGTAAAAAATACAGGGTTTAAAAAAACTTATTTGGCTCAATTTATTTGTTTCAGCGTTATTGTGTTATTGTGTTGGTTTTTGGATTTTTCTAGTATTTTATTAGTGTTTTAGTATAGTGTTTTATTATAAAATTGTACTGAAAGTATTTTTATGAATATAATTTATCTTTTTACATCAATAATTTCAAGTAATATGTATTGAAATAATTGTGATATTCACGCAGCAGACATTCGCTTCGTAAGTTTTGTTTTTGTTAGCAAAATACAATAGTATTTTTGTAATGAAGTAAAACATGACTTTTATATAGAGAATTTCATAATGCTAAACATCTTCAAAGAAAAGTAGTCTCTAAATATAAGTTTTAATGGTTTTAATGCAACCGCTCAGGATTTGCCGGGCGTATGCGACTGCATGGGATTTTTGTTGGGATTGAGAGGTTAAACAAAGTTTATATTTTTTTTGTTAAACTACACCAAAAAACGCACATTTAGAAATAATGAAAAAAATCACATATTAATGTTTATTTATTAACCCCGTCGACCGGGCTACCCTCGACTGTACTACGTTGAGTGGCGTGGTGCTGCTGGTGGGGAGGGACCCCCAACTCTCTCCCGTAGAAAATCCGGAAAAGTATTTAAAAATGAATGATGGTGTTTTTATTTTCTAAGCATCCCATATGAATACTGCTTTATAAATGATTTCGTGTGACAAATTCCATTGTGTTTATTTTATGTTACGTACAATTTTTTTGAAATTGACTCATTGACATATCATATATATTTTGAAAATAAAAACCTATATTGAAATATAGGATTATAGTAAGTTGTGTTATGATATATTTTGACATTTTCAACATATTATTGCGATTTATATTTATCGTAATATAAATTGAATTTGCCACGTTTTTTTATATACGATACAATTCACATAGTTCTTGTGAATTGAATTTGATTTGCGCGTTTTATTCAAGAAAATCTGCAAATCAAAATCAGCATCATCCTCTGACGAACTAACAAAAATCCAATAACACCGTATTTGATGGATTCATATTACTGCAGTAGTAGAAAAAAAAATGCTATGATAGTAGGTTTGGACCGTGGGTGTGTGCTGCAAAACATTCAAAACATCAATATAAATTTATAATGAAAAGCAATAAAACCCGTAAAAAAAGAATGTAAATTCATGACAATGGATGGAATCTTTTTGATTTTCTTCAAATCTCGAATGGATTTAGTATACAGGTTATTGTTCTATAATAAGACCAATTCTACATATATGACTGTTATAATACAAAAACAATTTAGTGGGTAAATTGCGTATAAACTGTGCCTTAAGTTCGTAGCGGTACAAGGCATCGCATGACGTCATCAAAATCGCATCAAGTCGTTGACCCTCGTACCTGTTCTATGACCCTACGATCACACCGGTGCGGTGTTCGAGAATGGTGTCATTATATCACGTGTAATTTCGCAATTAGAGCGATTTTTTCTAATTTACGCTAATTATTTATTACATCTTAATTGAAACGTAATTGAATGAAACATAATTAAACGTAAGTACTTACTATTATTTATTTTTATTATTTTTAAATAAAAAGAGAATATTAACAATGCTACAAACATTACTAATATTGCCCTTAATCACTCGTGGTAAGCTTAAATTGCTTGTGTTACGAGTGGTTCAAGCCAGTAGTCGAATGGTGGATTCGAACCCACAACCTTATTGAGTTCGCGGTCTGCGTTCTGCCATTAGGCTACTGTTGCTTAAGTACGTTGGCGGACTTAATATGTCTTTGAATAATTTATGTTTTAACTTATCAAAAAGGAGAGAGGTCATGTCGTGCACAAGTGAGACGCATACTCATATACGTTGTAACTTTAAACATAAAATAACATAAACACTTACGCCTGTCACCCACAGGGGTAGGCAGAAGCTACAGATTTCCTCCTCAGAGATCCTGACACACTCTCGCTTCCTTCACATTCATATACCTACGCATTACATGCTCGTTGGTTAAGGGTACTCCTGATATGGCCCGTTTTCAATATATCGCCAATTTGGTCGACAAACTTTCGCCTAGGACGTTCCTTTCCATTCACTTCTGCAACATATATTTGCTTTGTCAGTCTTTCCTCATTCTTACTTACTACATGACCAAATCACCGAAGCATTCCTTTCTTATTCCTGGTCACCGCATCAACTTGCACACCACACTCTTCTTTTGTCACACAGTTTCTCATCCTGTCACTCAGATTCAGCCCTAACATACTCCTTAGCGACCGCATTTATACTGCAGTTATTCTACTCTCGTGCTTTTTCTTCCATACGTGGTAGAGCCATGCTGCATTTATATTAGTAGTATAGTTGTAGCATGAATGGGTTCACACTCACCATACGAAACACAGCAGCTTAATGCTGCTGTGTTTCGTATGGTGAGTGTGGAGAACTGGAGACCCTTTTTACTGGAAACGAGGCATTCCATCTTAGTCCTGACGGGTGATAACGCATCCTTCTGCATTTCGATTCGTAATCGAGGATAGATGACGACGACGACGAGAGTGATGTCTATCGGCCACAGCATCCACTTACCATCAGGTGGACTGTGTGCTCCTTTGTCACCCTATCCTAAACACCCAACTTTCACTACCATAGATACGACTTATATTATGTACTTTAAACGTTTGTAACTTTAAATTTGTTTATTTGCCAGCCAACTTTAAAAATGGAGAAGATTTACAATTTTCGAATGTATGTTTTTTTGTTTGTATGTTATGCGATTATTTGACCATTGAGTGCACGATTTTTCTGCGGCCATAGCGACATCACTTAGCAGTGTGGTGAAAAATTTGACAATTTTCATAGCGGTGTAAGTTAATAAGTTGGAAAAGTAAAGATTAATGTTGCTTTCTGAAATATTAGTTATATTTGATATTGATTAGATTAGAAATAGATAAACTAAACTGCAGATATTCCTAAAAGAAGAAGAATAAAAAAATTCAATGTATAAAAAATTTGACACAACGGCGCGGGGTTCCTGGCTATTCGGCCAAATATTAGGCAAAAATGTTCGGCCTGACGTCTCCAATGTTTCGATTGGCGAAAATAATGCTTGGCTTGAGACCATGAGGTACATTAAATTGAATCTCGAAACAGCTTATTGAATTGGGTTCTTTTTGACTTTAAATCTATCATGGTGGTAATTTACTTACCATAGTTAATCGCTATGACGTCATAGGACAAAAAATAAACCAATAAATGATACGTAATTCTACAAATATGCCAACGATAGCTGAATCACTAATATCTTTCAAGAATTCTAATCTATAATCAGGTACTTATAATGCATATTTCACTTTAAAAACTCCTAACATATTTTCTTGAATTTTTACCTGCCCCGAGTGATAAGGAAACAGAACGCAGTTAGGTATGTACCTGGACTTTTCAAAACAATGAGTGTTGTAAAAACTTAAGAAGAAAGAATTCAAGTTAAAAGGTTTAATTTAGATTTTATCTTTACAGTTATACTTTACTTTAAGTATATGGTGTACTTAAAGTAAAGTAAAACCGACAGCATTTAGCAATACTTTGGAACTTTAGATCGCTTAGCTTACTTTTCTTCGTTTATCGAATACCGGAACCGGAATCCTCTTATTTCTTCATCGTTATGGAGCAATTAGCCCGCCGCTCTGCTCTATGGGTTCGCAACTTCAAATATCCTTAAAATATTTAATTTCTAAACATGCAGGTATTCTTTCCTCATTCATTCTTTCCACATGACCAAACCACCGAAGCATTCCTTTCTTAATCCTGGTCACAACATCATCTTGCAAACCACACTCTTCTCTTATTACACAATTTCTTACCCTGTCATTCAGATTCAGCCCTAACATACTCCTTAACGACCGCATTTCTACTGCGTTCATTCTACTCTCGTGCTTCTTCTGCCACACCCAACTTTCACTACCATACGTTAAAGTAGGGACCAACACAGCATTGTGAATTGCCATATATATATATCATGTGGAAAGAATGAATGAGGAAAGAGTGACAAAGAAAATTTATGTTGCAGAAGTGAATGGCAGAGTCGGAAAGGGACGTCCTAGGCGAAAATTTATCGACCAAATTGGCGATTTATTGAAAACGGGCCAAATTAGGAGTATCCTTAACTGACGAGCATGTATGCGTAGGTGGATGGAGGCGAGAGAGGTGTGTCAGGATCGTGCCAAATGGAAGTCTGTAGTCGCTGCCTACCCCTCTGGGTGATAGGCGTGAGTGTTTATGTATATATCACATTGTTATTCTTCACCGCCGAACACGTGGTTCATTAGTGTTGGTGGGAATCGAATCCGGGTAAGTAAGTACTGTTTCTACAGCGATCGTTTAGCCCCTTTGTTACCACGGCTATCGCGAGGTATGGGATAAAAGAGAAAGTTATATAGATTATTTTATACACTGCAAGAGAACTCTGGCTATACGACATAGCAGAATAAAAAATATATGACGAAAAAAAAGGTTCGTTAAGCAAATAGATTCTTTTTTTTATAGCATTGGGTGACAAACGAGCACACAGTTTACATGTTGGTAAGTGGATGTTGTAGCCCATAGACATTCACACCCATCCTCAATCAAGAATCAGAATGCAAATACGTTATCAACTCTGAGGACTAAGATGGAATGCCTCGATTCCAGTAAAAACAGTCTCCGATTCTCTACACTCACCATACGAAGCACAGCAGCATTACGCTGCTATTTTACGCGGGTATTCTGTGAGAGTGTGGTCCTGCCCCGGTCGACCCGTTCGTGTGGCGGTGCAGAGTGGCTCTACCACGTAATAAATTCTCTAGCAAAACTAATAAATCTACGAGCAGCATATCTTTATTGCACCATCTTTGATTTTAATTTTAATCCTTATAATAAGGAAACTGCTAAAACGAAAGTCCTATTAGAATATTGGACATACAAATATTATTAACAAACAAGATAACGCTTGTCTAATCGCAGATTTATATATATTGATAATAACCAGTTTTTTTTACAATTGATTGAGCGCTACCTAGGTATGCATAATGCGGATAAACTGTAACTTGGATTCCTTTTTCAAATCTGAAGATAAATTTTGCCGCCTAAGAATTTTGCAAATGAAAAGTTATTGCTGACGTAATTAAGTTGTGCTGATGTGTTCCACCTTAGCACTGAACTAGATATCTGACCCGATTTTTTTGTTAGTCATCATCATTTTCTTAATGAGGTTTTAATCAAGTGCATTCGACCTAGATTTTGAATGAAAACAACGGTAAAGCTAAAAGATACTCCGTGTAACTACTTAATTTCGTGCTATTTTAAGGTAAGTTTTATTAATAAAAAAAATTGCAAGTTTATGTTCATTTCAAGTACCTATCAAATATTTTAGATCAATAAAATGAAAACGAAATTCTGGAATAATAAACATATTATATTTTATATATGCCATGTCGTATGAAAAAGAAAAAGCAATAGAAAAAGTTATAGCAATAATTAAGTAATACACAAATATAGCTTTTAGGTGTTGTTGATACATCAATAAAACATACCAAACATAAAGATATGTATTTATAATTGGCGTCAGAGACTTTTATCAAAACAATAATATGCAAATGCAAATCAACGCATTTTGAAATAAAATTCAATAGGAATTTTTATTACATGATATATTGATCTATACATTTAAAAATTAAATAAAATGGATAAAAAATATTCTTACTTACTTTTTTCTTTCTTTATCTGTCCCTTTTAAGTGAATCTTTTTAAAATCACTAATATCGTTCCATACACCACTCAACTGAACTGCAACTTTATTTCAATCCAAATTTATTTAATAATATTCTAACTTATATCGCGAGTTACGTCAGGTAAGTGTTCATGACTGTGTTCGCTCACCGGTATTCGCAAAAGCGGTACACGACACGTAACCATTACCCTGTGACAATTTTAGTGTTGCTATATGAACAATAAAAAATACCAAACAATTTTTTTCTTTCAGTGTTTGTAAAAAATCGAACGGCCAACTTTTTAAAATTCAGCGCGTAAGCAACGTCAACTCTCGGCTATCTTCTTTTTTCGTCTCAACCGGAGATATATTTTTATCTCTTTCCACGTATTAAGCCATCTCTCTTCTACGAGTATGGAAAACTAAGTGCATTCGTCCTTGACTCTGAACGCGGTTCCAACAAGAAATTAAATGTACCGTTTTGATTTTCTATCTCACTTGACGCGTTAACATTTTTCTATGTGAGAATAAGATATCTGCAGTTACCGGCTAAGCGTGAAATCTGGCTGTCAATGACCGAGGTTTCGAAGGATCAAATTAAGAAGACATTTCGAACTGTTGTATTTTACTGTTATTTGTGAGATCCTTCGACCTCGTTCGGAAAGTTTTCGAGTAAAACAATTTGTGGAATGCCTTTCTTTATGTTTGTAGGTCATTTGGAGCATGGCGTTCGATATTTTCGTTATAAACTTTAGTACCAACCTAGGTAGGCTGTATTATTTTATTTCCTTCTGTAATGAACAGTTATTGATGCATGATAGCTTTGCCATATAAAGCGGCTGTGTAGGTACGTGTTGTGACTGAACAATGATTTTATTTACCGTTATATTGTGCGCAAAATGTGATTAAAATTCTCGCCTATTTTTAGTGTATTAGTATTAGTATATCTACCTACCGATAACATCTGATAACATTTTCATCAAGGTTTTTTATATCCGATATTTAATTAATTATTTATTATATTTTTAAGTGTAGTATTCTACTTTACAGTTAAATAGGGCAACGTATTATATTAGATAAGAAGGACTAGTTTCACCCTTATATCAAATGTTATTAAAGTAAAATAAAACTGCACACTATATCCCGAAAATTACCTAATTAAAGGTTGCTTTTTTGTCAATAATAGCTATCGGGTAATACCTAGTAGGAGATCTACCGAAATATTAATATTTGTAAATCAATATCGGTCGAAATAGGTATATTAATGTAAAAATAACTAAATTCTAATATGATTCATAATAATATTCGTACTATTGCATGTTTTTGAAACAATAAAAAAATTAGAAAAATTTTATCTAATTTATTTATTCATTTTCATTAAATTAAAAAAAATTAAAGAAGGAATGATGCCTCCAGATAATTACCCAATTGTTTTATGTGATATGGCAGCTGGAAAATCGTTATAATTTTTTGAATGATAAAACAGAAAGACTTGATAAAGTTGTTTATAAAACTGAAGAAATGGTAACCCATTCATCAGCCACGTAATTTGCGTGCACTCCAAATCCTTTATTCTATCCTAACATTTGCTGCTAATTACTCCTTCTTCCTACTTAACTACTGTCTTCCAACTTAATTTTTCGCTTTAGCAATTTGATAGAAACCGTCAACAAGCAATCTTCACCTCCAATAGCTCTACTCTACTTCGCTCATTCTTTTTACCTAATAAATTTATAGTTCGGCAGGGGACTTATGATAGAGTGTACTCGACTTTCGTCAATGATATGTACTTGTAAACGATATAATATAATTAGAATTGTAATAATACAGTATTACATTTTTTTAATTTAATACTATCTTCCACACTAGGATTTTCTCTTGTATCGTGTGGTCAGTTTCATCATCATCATCATCATTACAGCCCTTCACAAGTCCACAGCTGAACATAAGCCTCCCCCAAGGTGTTTTAGGTTAGTTTACATACATAAATTCCGCATGGACAAACATTTAGATCTGGAAAAATTATTTATTGGTCATAAAAATACTTGTTTCACTCGTGCTACAACCATAATATAGCTGCAGCGTGGCTCCACCACGTATAAATTCAAAATACGTGATAATGCATTATTTTAACTGATTTTACTGCGTACGCACACATTCGTATGGGTCGATCGGTAGACAAAAACGTTGTTGCTAATAAATCACATTCAATTTGGGATAATTTCAAATAAAAGTAGACGCCTTATTTACTCGTATTTTCAAAAAAAACTGCAATAATACCGTTATCATTGTTTATATATACTTGAACTTAAGATTAAAATTTGGCTACTCTTTGAAAAATAACCTTGTATAAAATATTTGTTTACCTATTGTATTTAGTATTTACCTTTCAATTTTGCCCATTTTAGATCCTACTAATTATCGAAGATTATCGCTTATTTAAATTAAATAAAAAATATTTATATACCTACATGCAATTTAATGAAGAGAGAGAGAGAGAGAGAGAGAGAGAGAGAGAGAGAGAGAGAAGGAAAGGGGAAAGAGAGAACAACTAATAATTTCTTAGATAGACGTAGATGTTTATATGTAAGCATCAATCAACAATGTATTTTTGATCGAAGTGTGTAAGTGGGTATATTAATAACATGACACTAACATGGTAACTAACTAGTCTACGGAAAAGAAGGATAGTAATATCGATTTTTTTTATAGGATAGGGTGACAAACGAGCACACAGTCCACCTGATGGTAAGTGGTTGCTGTGGCCTATAGACATCTACATCTATCCTCGACTACGAATCAAAATGCAGATGCGTTGTCACCCGTGAGGACCAAGATGGAATGCCTTGCTTCCAGTAAAAAGGGTCTCCGGTTCTCTACACTCACCATACGAAATACAGCAGCATTAAGCTAATATTACACGCTGGTATTCTGTGAGAGCGTGGTCCTTCCCCGGTCGAGCCGACCCATTCGTGCTACAACTATACTACTAATATAACTGCAGCATGGCTCTACCACGTATTGAATAAATGATATCATCATACTTCTTTTAAAAGTCCGATAGTCAGGGACTGATTTACCCACAGGCTAACTAGGCTCGATCCAAGGGTGCAAGGGCGCTGAGTTCGCTTTTGGAAGCATCGCTTAAATACAGAATAAAATTCGGTATAATATCCTCAATAAATAATAGAATATGTGTCGCCAGGATTTCACTTCTTGCTCTTTCTTTATTTTTGGTACAAAAGTAACACATTTATTGTAAAAATAAAATTCTGTCCTTTTTTTAATTTGGTACCTTTCGTCTTTCGTTAGCTGGCTGGACGTGATTCAAAGATTTTAAACCGCTTAAGCTTCCTTTTCTACCTCTAATTTCATTAAGGTGTTTTGCCAAGGTTGTCCAAAGGAATTTGTGTCAGCCATCTGTTCCATTTATGCACAGCGAGAATAGCTCACTAGCACATGCCACAAAGGAGAAAGTCGATCTTTTATGTTCTCGTTTCGAGTCCAGCTCGACGATAACGGGGGGCACACGCCGCCGACCATACCGCGATGTGATTGCTCCATGCTGGATGTGCGGTTTACACAACGCTTAGTTTGCAAAGCACTTCTCTCTTTGGACATCAATAAATCGATCGGGCTTGATGGAGCCCCTTCTACTGAAGACGATTCTAACGTCCTTCTCCTCGTTCTATGAATCCCTTTCTCCTAAAATAATCTCCTAAAATAAATCTCCTAAAATAATAAAAATATTTTATAAACTGCCAGCTCTAGCTAGCTAAGGTACATTGAGGATAACCAGCTAGTTTGGGACATCCGACTATTTATAAAAAAATATATTTTGTTCACAACAAACATTTGAATGATAATATATGACTTGTATCAGTTGTAAAAATGGGTGTCATATATTCTATCACTTAAAGTATACAAGCTAAAAAATTTTAATAGGTACATTAACGTTTATTATTGCGTCTGTTATTGATCGTGTAACTTCTGCACGACTTTTATTTTATTTTAATTTTCTTTTATGGGATTGGAGTGACAAACGGACTCACAGTCCTTTAATGGTGACTGCTGTAAACTATGGCACCTACAGCCAAAGGCTACAGATGCGTAATCATCTCTGGGGACTCAAAAAAAAATGCCTTATGTTCTGTAATAGTTGTACTGGCTAGGGTAATAACACTTCAGATCGGAAATGAGTAGAGCGCGCACTGCTATTTAGAAATTGGTAAGAGATAGGTACCTGCCCAAACGGATTCTGAGGAAAAAAAGAAATCCTGTCATCTAGTAGTCCATATTCACACAATAAAGTATTTTTTATTTTAATCGAATTCAAGGAGAGACTCAATTAGACTGAATGTTCTTTTTATATGGTTATTGAAACCTGGTGCTTCTCGTGTGGTCCCAGATCAATATCTGAGCAGTAGTTTTTGAGTTATCCGTAATAATGCGTATTTAATTGACTTCGAATATTCAGTTGTACAAAATTTTTAATTTTGCCACTTGTGTTTCACACAATAAGTAACATTTATTTTATCGTGACAGTAGCTTATAGCTATTTTGGGATCTGATAGGTGGGGCTGAATTAAAGGAACATTTTTTATATCAAATCTATTTTATTGCCAACAAACTAGCTTACAGTTTAAAATATAAATAATGTACACTTTTTATAAGAATAAATTAAAAAAAAATTATCGCGTCTCCTACCGGAAAGGGCGGATTAACGTCTGCTCTAGCTGCGTCGAGCATTGTATAATTAGAAAAGCGTAATGACTAATGAGGTAAAATTGTTATTAAAATTAGATAGGCGGTAATTCCGGATAACTGTGTAATATTTTTAGTACCTACAAGTGACATGCAATTTCTGTTATAATTCTTACTTTATTATCTTGGGAGTGTTTAATTTTTTACTGGCAATAAAAATACAACAAATTTTTATTAAATTTCCGAAAAAAAAAAAAGATTGTTGAATACAGAAAGCAAATTTAAACAAATTTGTTAGTTTTTTTATTTATCTATCTCTTAAAAAAGTCAGGACAAGACAATATAGAACAGAGATTATCGGAGTTACTTCTTTACGCGCCCCCAATTTCCTATACACTCCTAAAACTTAAAAACCACAATTTCGTTACTTTAATTAATTTGGTTATGCTGCGCTATATTAGTCGGTTCTGTTGTTCTAACTTACATTCTAAACTAGTTATATTTTAATTAAAAGAAAAAATATAGATGTTGGTAATAATTTTAGATTTAAAAACAATCTAATGAGATGGATGGATTTGATGATTTTTAACAAGTTTGTTAATATCAGGTTCGATTTTACTCAAAAACAGTCGTAAGTCGCCGCGTTCGGTAACATGCAAACGATTTCTGTTTTTTTAGTAAGCAGCTTTGTCAGATCGCTAGATCTACGTTCACACAAATATGATAATGGGAATGCTATCAAAAAAATCGTTGATCGATCGACCACAATCCAGGGTACAACTGCAGGATTAACTTTTGTAGCCAAAATTCTTGGTAGCTATTTTCAATTTGATTTTATTTTCTCGTTCGTTGTCAGTTATATATCTCCTTTCAATTGAGGTGATACTGCTATGTTGACATTTTAAAAAGGATCCAACACCCAGTCTGGTATTTCCGATTTTTTTTTTTTTTTTTTTTTTTTTTTTTTATAGAAGAGGGGGCAAACGAGCATGCGGCTCACCTGATGTTAAGTGACTACCGCCGCCCATGATCAACCGCAACACCAGGAGAATTGCGGGTGCGTTGCCGGCCCTTTAGAAAGGAGTAAGCTCTTTTCTTGAAGGTCCCCAGGTCGTATCGGTCCGGAAAAATCGCCGATGATAAACTATTCCACAGAGAGGTTGTACGTGGAAGAAAACTCCTTGTGAAACGTACAGTGGTGGACCGCCAAGCATCCAGATGGTGTGGATGGTATCGGGACGTTTGCCGTGTCGTGCGTTCACGAAATTTGGCGGCTGGGATTAATCCGAACAATTCCTCAGAGCACTCCCCGTGATAGATGCGATAAAATACGCAAAGAGATGCAACATCTCTTCGCAACGCCAGTGAATCGAGCCGATCGGAAAGCACTCGGTCGTCGACGATTCGAGCCGCTCTGCGCTGGATGCGGTCAAGTGGAAGGAGCTGGTACTGGGGAGCCCCAGCCCAGAGATGGGAACAGTATTCCATGTGCGGCCGAACCTGCGCCTTGTAAAGTTGCAGGCAGTGTGCCGGCATGAAATACTGTCCCGCTCTGCTGAGCACGCCAAGCTTTTTAGAGGCCAATTTGGCCTTCCCTTCCAAGTGACCACGAAATTGCACGTCACTCGATATGTCGACGCCGAGGATTCGGATACTGGCATTTCAAAATGTCCTGAAATCTTTCAATGAACTCACTATGGAAATTTTCCAAATGTTGGCAGTTGACAAGCAATTGGTCGTTGCTGCAGGATTTTGATAAATTGGGAAAATTATGGAACTCACGTCTGCCGTTATTCTTCTTTGTGAGAGCAGCTTGGCTACGAAAGCAGCGACGACATTTTTTGTTTTTATTAAGTTCAAGTAATTGCCTTGAAGTTGGAGATTCATATCATTAAGCAATTTATAAAGATCTGTCAGGTATACGATATCATTTTTTGATGTGATGAGGTTGTCGCGCAATTCTGTGTCTTTGTTTTCCAAGAACTCTACGACACAGACAAACAGATTGTAAAATCGAGTCAGACAATTTAGCCATAGCCAACGCACTTCTGTGTGAAAGATTGATCGGCTGAAATCTTCATGGACATGGACAGAAATAATATAAACACACACAAACTCGTTTATCTGTTCAACGCTCAATCGTACTAAAAAAATTAAGACAAGTATCGATGAACCAGCAAAAATTTGTTACAACTTGATTGCGTACTCCGTACGGGCTATCCTGGGTAAAGCCGTAGATTTTGTTAGTAACATACAGTAACATAGACACTTCTTTGTTACGGTAACATAGAAGTAAACCAAATGCATATCAAATAAAAAATATTAAGCGGGTTTTTCGTTACTCTACACGATAAAAACTTTTAGAAAAAGGTTGATATTTTATATTAGGTTGCTATGCCAACGAAAAAGTATATTTAATAAGTTACAATATGCACACACCTTTACGTAAGTAAAACTTAACGAAACATACTATTAACGTTACACATCAAAGTTACATAGAAGTAACGTTAAAGCGCGATTTTTCAAGGCTATTATTAGACATAACTTGACATCGAGGTGATTATTAAACATAGATACACTACCATGCCATGTATTAGTTATTCGTATATAATACTATATAAGATGTGTACAATAAAAACTGATATTTAACTTTGAAATCGTCAAAATTCCCAATTAAAATTTACTGAAGAAAACACGCGTGCACCTTTGACAGACTCCAGAGACGAGAAGATGGTATCTTTTCTTTTTTTATTGTGATTTCTGAATACACGTTGTTGCCTATGCAATTAAAAAACACTACCAAACTGTGCTGCTATGCTTTTTAAGGGAAAATTTTGGTAAAATAGAAGCAAAAGTATAGAACATAAATTTAAATATTACTAAATCTATAAAAATGCGTTTTTAAAGACACGCAAAGCACGATACAGTAGCTTAACATTGAGGCATTTTAGATAGTCACAAATTAATTAAATGTTCATTACATAAAATATATGTTTTATAGTGTAGGACCCAAAAAGACATCATGTTTTTCGTTAAATTTGGGGATCTGGACGAATTTAACTCGCTGTATTTTTTATGTACAACTTACATAATTTTAAGAATATGGTATAAGAGTTTAAGAGATATATAACCTAATTAAAATACCTTCATTACAACTTATCCACTATGTTGTTTTTTATAATTCTTCTAAATATGAAAATATTTTTTCTTTAAAAAGTGGCAAATTCGACGGCCTTAACCTCCTACGAAATCTATGTTAAGTATTTCTAGTCCATCATACAGGGCAGAAATATAAACTAATTATTCGATATTGAGTGGTAGGTAGGTTTTAATTTTAGTACATTTTGAAATGTAAAGTATCTAAATGAAATTACAAATCAACCATCTGGGTCTCCAACGCCCACACTGGGGTGTTATCGCCCACTTTGAGAAAGACCGATATAGAATAACGTAATATTCAGGGATAAATTAAAAAACTTTGCGATAACGAGCAAAAGTTTCTTTTAGTGGCGGATCCAGCCTTGAACTCGGTTGTAATAGGTCACCTAGATTTTTCGCTTGCCGGTCAAAGGTGAACGCACATCTGTCAGCACCGTGTACGCCGCATTTTCGAATTCGTTGAATGAAATCATAATATGAAACCTCGCACATTTCACCCGCACCGTCCGCGCAGTATTATACAAAATGCGGTAGGTATTCGAATAAAGGAGGCATGCTGATAACGACACATGATGTGGCGCGTGCTGGTACTCAGTGTTGCTTAATGTTGCCAACTTAGTGGATTTTCCACTAAAACTGGTGATTTCGACTATCCTAATAGTGCAGAAATTTTGTTTATAGTGTTAGTGGTTCAGTGGAATTAAGTATAAATTAGTGAAAAGATGATCACTCCTCCATTAAGCGACTTACACGTTTAGAAGTAAATTTTAACTTAATTTCGGGAGTATTTACCTTTACTGTGTAGGAAACAGTGATTTGTCATACAAGACTTGCAAATGCCTTTTTAAAAGAAAACTGTGAATCCAGAAACTTGTTTTTCTTCGCATTTTGTTTTCTTCTTTCTGCAAATAAGCAGGCTATTACAACATTTTTTTCCACAGCTAAATCAATTTCACTTTAGCGTTACACACTAGTGGTTAGAAAAAACTGCAAAAGTTGTTGACAATACTAAATATTTGCATACGGTGCGTACGGCGCGTACCACATGAGTAGATAAACGGAACAGAGATAAAACTTCTTATGAACGTGCAATATTGTTACCTATTTTGGTAGGGTTGTCACAATAGGTAAAGACAAATTAAACATATCATTTGTTAAATAGTTTTATTATTCAGTATGATAGAATACTTTACAAATTACTTATTCTAATAATTTTCTTTTTATAATATTTGTTTTTTAATAATTTATTGTTTCTTTAATGGTTGCCAACATAAAGTTTACAATAGCTATTGAGGAGTTCCCTTGTCAGGAGATTATTCAGTCTGCAGCAGCAATTTATGGTGAAGATCATGTTTAGCAAACAATATAAAAAAATATGAGTCCATGCTACTAGCCGTTAAATAGTTTCCTCGTAAGGAGACAATGCTGACAGCAGCAGCAGTGCATGATAAAAATCGTGTTAAACTATCAAAATTAAACTAATATACAAAATTTCGTGACCCTGCTACTACACGTTGAGGAGTTCCCTAGTGAGGAGAAAACCCCGGCTGCAGCACCAGCTTATTAATATCATATTATGGCATTGTCACTGAAGTTACGGTACACAAAATTTTCTCCGTACTCCGTTTATCTACTCATGTGGTGCATACGGTGTTGATGAATGTGCGTTCACTTTAAATGTGTGTTCACCTTAAATGTGTGTTCACTTTAAATGTGCGTTCACTTTAAATGTGTGTTCACTTTAAATGTGTTCTCACTTTAAGTCGTTAGCGTTAATTAGAATATAATTCGAATGTATATGAACACTGACCGATGGAAGGCAGTTTTGTGGAATTTTACCATATTTTTATTAACTCACTTTGGTGTATATCTGTCTGTTCAGTTCGAATTTAGTAATTGATTTTAAATAAACTTCATAATGAAATAGAGACTTGGTATTTTGGATATAGCTCAGAATTTTTTACGTGGTAGAGCCACGATACATTTGTGCTACAACTATAATATATATATATATATATATATATATATATATATATATATATATATATATATATATATATATATATATATTATAGTTGTAGCACAAACGGGTCGGCTCGACCACGCTCTCATAGAACACCAGCGTAAAATAGCAGCGTAAGGCTGCTCTGTATCGTATGGTGAGTTGGTGTGTATAGAGAAGCGGAGATCCATTTTACTGGAATCGAAGCATTACATCTTAGTCCATAGGGGTTACAACGCATTTGCATTTTGATTCTTAATTGACACAATTTTTAAATGTCGTTAAGTCGCCCTAAAACGACAAGGAAAAACTAGTTATACTTCCAAATGTTTCTTCTTTAATTACGAGATTTTCTTACGCAGAAGAAATAATAATCCATCGTCTCACAAGTTGATTTAATGAGATTTTATTATAAGATAATGCTATAGTGTAGACGCCACGACAATATATACTAGTGTTAAGATAGAATAAGTTTTTTTTATAGAATAAGGGTGACAAACGAGCACACAGTCCACCTGATGGTAAGTGGATGCTGTGGCCCATTGACATCCACATTTATGTTTGATTAGGGATCAAAATGCAGTCGTGTTGCCAGCCTGAGGACTGAGAAGGAATGCCTCGTTTCCAGTAAAAAGGGTCTCCGGTTCTCTACACTCACCATACGAAACGTAGCAGCCTTAAGCTGCTATTTTACGCTGGTATTCTGTGAGAGCGTGGTCCTACCCCGATTGTGCCGACCCATTCGTGCTGCAACTACAATATAGCTGCAGCATGACTCTACCACGTTTAGAGTAGTCTAATTAAAGTCTTAGACAGAACAAACATGTTAAAATGTTCTTTTGTTTACGCAAACTTTTCAAATCTTACCCATCCCCGTGTTTTGATAGAAGATTAATATCGGCCCTAAAATCAAATTAATGTGTCGGCTGCTCCAATACACGGAATGTAACTCTCTGTGACTAATTAAGATAAATCAAACCGTTTTCACGCTACGTTTGTTTGCCAAATTGACTGAAAGCATGTCAAATGATATATTATTATTTCTATAGTTTACAAATATTAGATATTTTTAATGTGAGGAGAACAGAATATTTTAATAGAATAAGAATATTATTTAATATAATATATATATATATATATATATATATATATATATATATATATATATATATTAAATAATATTCTTATATAAAATAAAAAAAAAATATATATATATATATATATATATATATATATATATATATATATATTATAGTTGTAGCACAAACGGGTCGGCTCGACCACGCTCTCATAGAACACCAGCGTAAAATAGCAGCGTAAGGCTGCTCTGTATCGTATGGTGAGTTGGTGTGTATAGAGAAGCGGAGATCCATTTTACTGGAATCGAAGCATTACATCTTAGTCCATAGGGGTTACAACGCATTTGCATTTTGATTCTTAATTGAGGATAAATATCAGTACCAGTGTCTGTTACCCAATGTTACAAAAAAAGAATAATAATGCTATATGGTGAAATAACTTGTCAGTTTGTTTGTTTGTTTGTCCAGTACAAATTTATCAATTAAATTTAAACAAACTTCTCGATGATTTAAATATAGCATGGTGAAGATGGTTGTTATTTTGAATTACAATTATTCAAATAGATTTAGGTAATAACCATTGAGTTCGTAAGCACTAAGAGTTTGGCTGTGTAACATTGGCGTGAAGGAATCTACTACTTCATATCATCCCGTGGTTATATTGGAATATATATTTATGCTGTTATATGTTATTATATGCATATCTAGGCTTCTTCTTTCACCTATTATATCCTAAATTTTAGGCAGTAGAACCATGCTGCAGTTATATTATAGCTGTGGCGGGAATGGGTCGGCTCGACCGGGGAAGGACCACGCTCTCACAGAATTCCAGTGTAATGCTGCTATGTTTCGTATGGCGAGTGTAGAGAACCGGAGACCCTTTTACTGGAACCGAAATAGCAGCTCAATGGTGAGTGTAGAGAATTGGAGACCATTTTTACTGGCACTATGTGGCATTCCATCTTAGTCTTTAGGGTGGCAACGCATCTGCATTTTGATTCTTAATCAAGGAACGATGTACATATTTATGGGCCGCAGCATCCACATACCATCAGGTGAACTGTGTTCTCATTTGTCATTCTTATTCTATTAAAATATTCTGTTCTCCTCACATTAAAAATATCTAATATTTGTAAACTATAGAAATAATAATATATCATTTGACATGCTTTCAGTCAATTTGGCAAACAAACGTAGCGTGAAAACGGTTTGATTTATCTTAATTAGTCACAGAGAGTTACATTCCGTGTATTGGAGCAGCCGACACATTAATTTGATTTTAGGGCCGATATTAATCTTCTATCAAAACACGGGGATGGGTAAGATTTGAAAAGTTTGCGTAAACAAAAGAACATTTTAACATGTTTGTTCTGTCTAAGACTTTAATTAGACTACTCTAAACGTGGTAGAGTCATGCTGCAGCTATATTGTAGTTGCAGCACGAATGGGTCGGCACAATCGGGGTAGGACCACGCTCTCACAGAATACCAGCGTAAAATAGCAGCTTAAGGCTGCTACGTTTTGTATGGTGAGTGTAGAGAACCGGAGACCCTTTTTACTGGAAACGAGGCATTCCTTCTCAGTCCTCAGGCTGGCAACACGACTGCATTTTGATCCCTAATCAAACATAAATGTGGATGTCAATGGGCCACAGCATCCACTTACCATCAGGTGGACTGTGTGCTCGTTTGTCACCCTTATTCTATAAAAAAAACTTATTCTATCTTAACACTAGTATATATTGTCGTGGCGTCTACACTATAGCATTATCTTATAATAAAATCTCATTAAATCAACTTGTGAGACGATGGATTATTATTTCTTCTGCGTAAGAAAATCTCGTAATTAAAGAAGAAACATTTGGAAGTATAACTAGTTTTTCCTTGTCGTTTTAGGGCGACTTAACGACATTTAAAAATTGAGTGGCGTTTGTATTGGGGCGTTAGTTACATAAATTGTACCGCACCAACAATGCAAAAGGTTTGTGACGCAAACATTATCTGTTGTGACTGTTGTTTGTGCAGCTAGGTCGGACGTGTTCAGAACGTTATGGGATAGATCAATGCTGATACCAGGTAGATTGTTTGATTTATTGCCGAAAGCTATTTGTTAAAACTAACGTATTGAGATATTGTTGACCAACAAAGTAAGTATTTTTTTATACAAACACTCCGTTGACCGCCCAAAGAAAACCGTAAGGTTGTAAACCCGGACTTTTTAAATTTGCGATCTGTACCTATTGCAATTAAGCAATTCCCTCGAATCCATGTATGGATGTATGGCATTGTTATCATCATCATCATCATCGTCACAGCACTTCACAAGTATATAGACCTATACTTGTGAAGTGCTGTGACGTAACATAGGCCACGCCAAGGAATGCCTCAAAACAAGGTCCTGAATCACCTGGTTGTATTTTGTATGAATATTTTAGTAATTTTCTCAGACGTCGTTGTAAATCAGGTTGCAGAGCTATATTATAATTTAAAAACAATTTTGAAACTGTAAATTTGCAGTTGAAACAATCAATTATATTTACTGCACTATAATAATGGCATATACGGTGTTAAAAGTAACAATAAAGTTACACTTAAGTGGTTTTACACTCGAAACTATGAATTAATCACAGAAATCCAAGTCAGACGATAAAAAGAGTTTTTCCTCGGGAAAACCATTTTATTTTCCCGTTGTGTTTCCTATAAATATAAATTAAAGTGTCAGCCCAACGGCTGGGTTTTGTTTTCGGGTGATTGAGCAAATAAAATCTGATATATTTTAACTGATTTCAAAAAGGGAGTTGAAGGAGTTTAATTTAGAATTTTACATAATGAACTTTCCATATTAAGTACTTAGCGAGTGTGATAAGTAAATAAATTAATAAAAAATAAATTATGGCGATTGCTCGCTTGTTAACTTATGTGGCTTCGAAGGATTATCAGCGCTGCGGTAATTGCTACTGCTGAGATATTAGTATTTTTGTTACTTCAATCCGGAGAATGCTTTTATTTTTTTGATAAAAAATAATTACAATGAATAGGTATGTTCTTTCTCTCTGCCTGTATTTCTTTCTGCCTGTCTTTCTTTCTTTCTTCCTTTCAGTCTTATTTTTTTCTTCATTCTGTCGTGTTCCTTCTTTCTTTCTTAACGTTTTTATTTAACAATAGAGCTCGCTTTCACACTTCTGGGCATAGGTCTCTCGTTTGTAAGAGAGTAATATGACAAGAGATCGTCGCGCTGTACGCGCATGTTGGCCAAATTCAGTTGCAAAAACTTTAAAAAAGTGGACGTAACTTGACTAGTAAGGCCTTTGAAATTGTCTTTCGGGATCCATATGCTCGTTTTTCATCGTATCGAAAAAATCTTTCAGCGCCAGCAGTTTAGTAAAATAAATATATTTCTATATATACTGTTGATTCGGTGTGTTTCGCGTGCGGCGCGACGACAGCGCCGCCACAGTCTAATAACTATCACGGTCATCATCATCATCATCATCATCATCATTACAGCCCTTAGCAAGTCCACTGCTGAACATAGGCCTCCCCCAAGTAATGCCACAAAGCACGGTCCTGAGCATCCATCGACTTCCTGCATGTCTTACCAGGTCGTCACTCCATCTAGTGGGGGGTCGCCCTACACTATGCCTACCGTTACGAGGCTGCCACTCGAGAACCTTTCTTTCCCATCGGTTATCGGTTCTCCGAGCTATATGGCCGGCCCATTGCCACTTCAGCTTACTAATACGTTGGGCTATGGCGGTCACTCTGGTTTTACTGCGGATATCCTCATTTCTGAGTCTATCACGCAGATAAACTCCGAGCATAGCCCTCTCCATAGCTCGCTGAGTGACCTTGAGCGTCCTCATACGGCCAGCAGTGAAGGACCACGTCTCTGATCCGTAAGTCTTCACTGGCAACACGCACTGGTTGTACACATTAGTTTTCAGAGATTGAGGTATACCTGACGAAGAGATGTGTCGTAATTTCCCGAACGCTGCCCAGTCGAGTTGAATCCGTCGATTGACCTCTCGGTCGAAGTTGGACTTACCTAGTCGGACTATTTGTTCCAAGTAAATGTACTCGTCAACAACTTCGAGCATAGTGCTCCCAACAACTACCGGCATAGGTGTGACATGGACATTAAACATGATCTTTGTTTTGTCCATGTTCATCTTAAAACTTATCCGTTGGGAGACACCATTGAGGTCATTGAGCATAGTGCTAAGGTCCTCCAGCGATTCTGTCATAAGGACTATATCGTCGGCAAATCGAAGGTGAGTGATGTACTCGCCATTGATGTTAATACCGTATTCTTTCCAGTCCAGTAGCTTGAAAACGTCTTCCAACGCAGCGGTGAAGAGTTTCGGGGATATAACGTCACCCTGTCTTACACCTCTCTGCAGTTGGATAGGTTTCGAACTCTAGATCTGTACTCGGATAGCCATCGTAGCCCTACTGTACAAACACTTCAGCACTTCGATATACCGACAGTCAACTTGGCACCGCTGAAGGGACTGTAGCACCGCCCAAATTTCGACGGAATCAAAGACTTTCTCATAGTCCACATACGCCAGGCAAAGTGGCAGATTGTACTCTTCGGTCTTCTGTACAATCTGCCGCAGGGTATGTATGTGGTCTATGGTACTGAAGCCTTTTCGGAAACTACCTTGTTCGGGAGGCTGGAAGTCGTCGAGTCTGCGTGCGAGACGATTCGTAATGACTCTCGAAAACAGCACGTAGACGCGGCTCAGAAGGGAAATCGGTCTGTAGTTCTTCAAGAGAGCGTTATCGCCTTTCTTAAAGAGCAAGACCACCGCACTTCTGCTCCACGCCTCCGGAGTAGTGCCACCATGGAGGACGGAATTGAAGAGCTTCTGAAGGACTTCAAGTACCGGTGTTCCACCCGTTTTCAGAAGCTCCGCTGTAATTCCATCCTCGCCTGGGGCCCTGCCGTTTTTAAGGTGCTGGAGAGCCATTCTAATCTCGCTTAGACTGACGTCCGGGATATCATCGGAATAGTGTCGGATAAGACTTGCTCTTGGATCGTTACTCACACTTGCGTGTGGCTCCAACGATGATGTGTACAGCTGCCCATAGAACCTCTCAATCTCATTCAGAATCTCAGGTGTTCCGGAAACGATGCTGCCACACTGAGTTTTGAGCTTTGACAGTTGGCTCTACTGGCAGACAGATCTCTGGCAAAGACTTTGGAGCCCTGTTTCCGCTCGATCGCTTCTTCAATACGAGCAGTATTAAATTTGCGTAAGTCTCGCCGCTTGCATTTGAAGATCTTTCTGTTCAGTTGCCTGTATGCTGTCAAATCTGTTGACGATTGCAGCCTCATCTCCCGTCTAACAGCCATGAGATTAAGAGTGTGATCGGAGAGTTTTTGTGTTCTTCTGCGGCGGGTCTTGCAGAACTTAGCTCCGACCGCATGGACAGTTTCCACGAGCTTGTCATTCATATCGTCCACTGCATTGCAATCTTCTAGGCACTGAAAGCGGTTAACTCGAGCTGAAAGTTTTCGGGATTCTGGATTAGAGCACGAGGGGGACGGAGCGTTGACTTTATTAGACGAGACCTCTACAACTTAACGTTTAGGTTCAGTGTGCCTCTAACCGTTCGGTGATCGCTGCCAGTTTTCACCCTTGCGATCACTGAGACATCACTGAACAATTGGCGTCCGGTCGTCATAATGAAGTCAATCTCAATTTTTGTAGAACCGTCGAGGCTTGACCAGGTCCACTTCCTGTGGGGCCGCTTCTGGAAGAAAGAGTTCATCATAAAGAGTCCCTCTTTCTACATAAAGTCGGCCAGCCGCTGGCCCCTTGGGTTCCGTTGCTCTACTCCATATTTCCCTTACTTCAGCTCACCGCTTTCTCTTGTGCCTAGTTTTGCGTTGAAGTCTCCCATCAACACCGTGTAGTGGGTTTTGGAGGAATGCATGGCTTCGGAAATATCCTCATACATTTCCTCCACCACCTCATCGGGATGTGCCGAGGTTGGTGCGTAAAACTGTATGACCTTCAGCGAATACCGTTTGGTGATTCTGAGTATCAGGTACGCGACCCTCGTCGACACACTGTTGACGAGAGACTTGTGGACGATAAATCCGACACCTCCTTGGGACAGATGGTCGCCCTCCCGGTGATAGAACAAGTTGCCGCGAATCACCGTGTCCTCCCCCTCTCTTCGGACCTCGGATAATCCTATAATATTCCAGGGCAACTTGTCTATCTCTTCTTACTATCACGGTGATACTAACATAATACGTTTTCATGTAAAGATCGTAAAATTGGAATACACTTATTTCTAAAAGCAACAATGATCCCAGAATTGCTGGCCAGTTCTTTTATGTACAATTTTTATTTTTCAAACCAGTGGTGGATTTGACGTTCATAAGATTTGTTTGGTTGGTTCTCTAATTAAGTTTTTCTTGAGCATTAGTAAAGTGGTAAATCGGCATTTAAAATTTCTATTAACAGTTTAATTTCCGCCGGAGTTGGGTTCACACTCGGTTTCTTGCGATCTACGATATTTTTTTATATAGGATATGGTGCCAAACGAGTACACAGTCCACCTGATGGTAAGTGGTTGCTGTGGCCCATAGACATCTACATCTATCCTCGATTACGAATCAAAATGCAGAAAGATTTTATCCCTATCTACCACGGCTTTTTAATACACTATACATTTTAAGTAATTAATATTACAATTGGTATGTGGTGGAGCCATGCTGCAGTTATATCAGTAGTACTCGTGTAGTTGTAGCATGAATGGGTCGGCTCGACCGGGGAAGGACCACGTTCTCACAGAATACCAGCGTAAAATAGTAGCTTAATGTTGCTGTGTTTCGTATGGTGAGTGTAGAGAACCGGATACCCTTTTTACTGGAAACGAGGCATTCCATCTATTCCTCTTGGGTGACAACGCATCTGAATTTTGATTCGTAATCGAGGATAGATGTAGATGTAACCACAACAACCACTTACCATCAGGTGTGACTGTGTGCTCGTTTGTCACCCTATCCTATAAAATAAAATAAAATATATATTTTTAATTCCCAACGTTTAGAGTGTTTTCTCAGACGTCCTGTACCCATTAAATATTATACATAAAATATAACCAAGAAGTGTAAGCCGACTTTAAATTACTTTAAATAATAAAATAATTTCCACGTAAAAGCATCAGTAGTCGGTGCTTAGTATCAAAAAATTGAAACCCTACTATAGAAGCTATTAAGTGAAAATTGTTAAAATATTTTTGGGTTCATAGAATTTCTTAAGTTAGTTCTTATAAGGCTTTTTATTTTATTTTTTTACCCTTTTGAGTGGACTTCGGACAATCGCAGGTAACAAATACTGGCTGTTGACTAAACGGTATTGTTAAGACTTCATCCCCTATTTTTCCAATTATACATATCTCTGAAGTACAATCATTTTAATAAAAATAGGTTATCCATCCAAAAGAAAAAAAAAAGATTTAATATCGTTTACAATTTACGAAGACATTGTACTGTAAGCTTTGTAATTGTGTGGTTTTCTTGTTCCTTTTTTTAAATATTTTCATACATTATGGGTAGCGAACGAGCACACAGTCCTCCTTATATTAAGTGGAAACCGTAGCCCATAGACTTCTACGACTATCTCTAACTAAGAATCAAAATGCAGATGCATTGTCACCCCTGAGGATTAAGATGGAATGCCTCCTTTCCAGTAAAAAGAGCTTGTGGTTCTCTACACTCACCGGACGAAGTACAGCATATGATATTATGCCGCTATTTTATACTGGTATTCTGTGAAAGCGTGTTCCTTCCTCGGTTGAGCTGACCCATTCATGCTATAATAATAATATAGCCGCAGCGTGGCTCTACCACGTATAATAGAGGCACTCTCCACCCAAAATTGGTAACGACTTCGAATATATCACCAGTTGTGTTAATAGTGTCATTTTTGTGTAAAATATATTATAGCCGCTAGCTTTTACCAAAGAGGCTTTTTAACGAGTCGACAGTATAAAGTAACGCTTAAATTATTGGATTAGGCTTGCCGTTGGGGATTTTGTAAACGTCCAACCATTCCATTCCGGTTATTGGAGTTTTTATTTGTTTATACGTAGTAGTATTCCATCGGATTGAAATTCGACCATTAAATTGGTTAAAAGGTTTCATATGGAAAAGTCACACTTTATTTTACATGCCTTAATGACTATATAAAACGTTTTTTTTTTACGAACATACTGTGGTGGTCATATAATTAAGAACGCTGATATAAAGGGAAGATTTTTTCAAACTTAGTGCATGCAATTTTTTTTTATTTCTTTCGGTATCGTTAAACTTTTCCATAATACCACTGTTTTTATTGATACACATCATGATTAGCTAAAAATAGACAAACTTTTTACACTACTTCTAAACATAGTGTTTCTATTTACTGGCTGGTCACGTAATTAAGAACACTAAATAATTTATACCTTTATTCAAATTTAAATAAAGAACACTCAGTTGATTTGTTACTGTTTGTATAATTTTGGCACCATTTAGTGCTGTAAAGATTGAAAGTGATTGCTTCTTAGGAAAAAACAACGGGAAAAAATAAAAGTTGTGATAAATCTACAAGGGAAGTAATAATAAAACTTCGCCGGAAGAATTGGTCTTATAAAAAGATAGCCGACCACCTGCAATGTTCCAAAACGATAGTTTTCCACGCTGTAAAGCATTTTGTTACGTATCAAACTACTTCGAATGTTCCACGTGTACTTAAACAGAGAAAAACAACTCCTCGAGATGACTAAAACATCGTTCGTATGGCAAAACAAAATCCTTTTAATTTTGTCCATTGAGCTGAGAAAAAAATATTTTGGTGAAAACAACCCTTCAGCAATCTAAGCACGCACTATTCGAAGACGTTTGGTAGAAGAAAAATTGCACGGTAGGATAGCAAGAAAGGTACTCATGTTGAAACTTTGCCACAGGCAAGCCCGGCTTACATTTGCGAGAAAGTATGGAAACTGAACTGTCCGACAGTGGAAAAATGTACTTTTTTCTGACGAGATGAAGATAAACAGAGTATGTTTTGATGGAAAATGATATGTACGACGTCCCCCGAATACAGCATTCAACCCTAAGTACATGACAGTTACATTAATGTGCTTTTCTGGACATGGTGTTGAACCTGTAAAGTTGATGGAAGGTAACATGAATCAGTTCCAATACAAAAATATACTGGAAGAAACAATGTTACCTTATGCTGAAGACGTTCTACCGGTTATTTGGACGTTTCAACATGACAATAAACCAAAGCACACTGCACGCACCGTAAATGAATTTCTTACAGCGCTTAAATTAATAGAGTCAATGCCTCGCTGGTGTAAAGCTGTAATTAAAAGCCGTGGATATGCTATTGACTATTAATTTTAGTTCAAAATGTATTCAATTGCTTTTTAAATTTTCCGCGCTACATATTATTGTGATTTTTTAAATGTAAGTGTCATACAAAACAATTTACGAGCAGTTTAATAAATCGTTCTTAACTATTTGTCCAGTTTGAATATTATTTGAATGAGTTACTTTGGTAAAATAAAGTGTGAAAAAAAATTAGTGATTTTCTTCTTTATTCCTAAGCCACGTTGCTCCTCTATTAATGTGGCTATTTTATAACATAACTAGTTGCTTCTCAGAAGGTGCACATCTCTGTGTAATCTTAGTTCTATATAGAGCTGTGAAGACTGCTTAAAAAATATTTCCAGAAGATCTTCTTTCATGATTCCAGAGGACGACGATGGAGATGATGAATCCGATGTAGGGTCCAACCTACAACCAATTGACACACGCAAGCTAGTACAAGATATAAGTCGCGAGATGAAAAAAACCTTTATGGAGGAGATACGCAATCTCGAGGCCTCCCTGGAGTTCTTGAGTGATCAAATCTCTAATATGGAGCAGTCTATCAAAAAACAGGATAGTGCCATCAGGTGATTTAAATAAAAAACTTCTAGAACTTCAAATTGTTCTTAATTATGTGACCACAAATATATAACACTGATACCTTTACGGTGGTATTACTTTCATTTCACTCTATGATCTATGATATCTCAATTTCAGCCTATGAACAAAAGCCACCTCTAATGATTTCCTCTTAGGAGGGATTTTGCCATAGTTGCCACGCTTGCCAGACGGGTTGACGCGTGGAAACCGCAGTTTTTATAATTTTGAGATGTTATCAGGAAGATGCTGCCGTCCATTTCCTGTTTCAGTTTATCTCTGTCGCCTACATCCTACATACTACATCCACAGGATAATATGAGTTAGTGGGTCTTACACCGCATCTACACGGTTCCTTTTACAATAAATACTAAATAAAAAGGTATGACTATCTTCGACATTCAAGTATTAATTTTATTAACACTTTCATTAATATAATTATTTACGGTTTCATATAATAAAAATATTTTGGTAAGGTTACAGACTATTTTTTTAAATATGATAAGGGTGACAAACGTGTACACAGTTCATCTGATGGTAAGTGGTTTCTATAGCCCATAGACATCCACATCTAACCTCGATTACGAAACAAAATGCAGATGCGTTGTCACCCGTGAGGCCTAAGATGGAATACGTCGTTTCCGGTAAGCAGTCTCCGGGATTCTCCACTCACCATACGAAACACAGCAGCGTTAAGCTGCTATTTTACGCTGGTATTCGGTGAGAGCGTGATCCTTCCCCGGCAAGCTGACCCATTTGTGCTACAACTATACTACTAATATAGCTGCAGTTTGTGGGATATACCTATATACTCGTATGTAGGTACATCCCACAAGGGACACAGGACTCTTCTAATTTGTAAGATGGTTGTGGTGTACTTATCTTCTAAGTTTTTTTTCCCTCTTCATCAGCTCACTAAATTCAACTGCTGGGCACGTCTGTCTCCCATTGTAGAGAGGATATTATAGGATAGGGGTGACAAGCAACCACTCAGTTAACCTGATGGTAAGTGGTTGCTGTGGCCCATAGACATCTACATCTAACCTCGATTAAGAATCAAAATGCAGATGGAATGCCTCGTTATCAAAAGTGTTTCCGGTTTTCTACACTTATCTAGCTTAAAGCTGCTGTGTTACGCGGGTATTATGTGAGAGCGTGGTCCTTGCCCGTTGGAACCGACCCATTTGTACTTGCTACTTATAGCTGCAGCATGACTCTGCCATGTATGCAAGTGATAAACTTAAAATTTTTGTACAACCAAATTAAATATAAATAAAATGAGAACATCATCAATAAATCTTACACATCCTCATGCATTCAACATATTATACACAAAGAGATACATATTAATACACATTATACCATTTTTCTTTATATCAAAACACATTTTGTTATGTTTAAGATTCACATTTTATCTGTTGTATACGTTCTATTTAAGTTATACTTATGTTAGTCTGTCAATATGTAATGAGAAAGAGCACTGTGATCTGAAATACAGATATATATTTATCTAGTTCAGACACACATGTTCCATCATTCTTTGTGAACTAGGTATAGATCATAGAGCGGTTATTTAAAAATGTGATGGTTACGCTAGTGGTGAAAATAAAGTATTATTATTATTATAATGTAGTCGAAGTCAATTAAATACGCATTATTAGGGATAACTCAAAAGCTACTGGTAAGAACTTAATCTATATGGGACCGCATGAAAAGCACCAGCTAAAATAATCGTCAAATTCGGTTCACCTACGCACGAATAAAATAATATATAGTCAAATTGAAAATCTCCTCTTTTTTCGAGGTCGGTTGAAAATTGCCTTAGTATCTGGTTATATCGCTATCTATCGGATTATAGCTAGCCATGATAATTACTGGCATTTCTTATAATTTTGCCGCCTTTAGCGACACCCACAGGAACAATGGAGCGATGGATTTTTTCACCATTACAGGTTTGGAGCTGCTAAGACTTTATTGAAGTGAAACTTCTTTATCGACGTAGTGGAGAAATTTAGTGTGGATTTAAAAAAAAATCGCTTTTTCTAGTAACGTTCCAACTGCAGGAATATACTATTATTTAATCTACTTATGTAAAGTATGAAAAAAAGGACAATGATATGTTGTAACGGTGTTTATTTAACGTGTGTACACAATAACACGCACAATTTGTTTTAAATTTTTATTGTTATGGCATAAATAATTTCAATTTTGCATGGTAATGGCCAAGAATTTTAAATTTACGCTTGATATAGACTTACACATACAAAACTTGTTGCATACATTTACAAATTTCGTTTTAGTGATAGTGCATATGCCAAATGAATATGCAAAATGTTGATTAAGATGAGATAAGACAAAAAACAGTGTATAATTGGTTTAGCTAAATTAAAAAGAGGAATTACAAGCTGGAAGACGAACCTCGGTGTGGTCGTACCTCGTTGTTAGATGACGACATATTTCTTTAGCCTGTTTAAAGTTATGCAAACGTGAATACTCCAGAATGAGAGAGAAAGTTAAGCATTGATCACCTCAATACAATACACTATAATAGTTTATATGGTATACCAGGGAGAGATAAAAATAAGTAAATAAAATAAACAAGTATTGAGGGAAAGACAAAAGGTTGTTTTATTGTTACATAGCAATCTCTTTCAGACAACCCGATAGAAGAATTAAATAAAAAATAAGAAAAAGAATTACGGGTAAGGTGCACTAAAATAATAATTACACTAAAAAAATAAGGTACGAACTTATGCACTATAGAGGAGAAAGAGAGAGGGCTTCTAGAGACAAAAGTGTTTCTTAGCTTTTTTTCTCACGGTCCACCTGATGGTAAGTAGATGCTGTGGCCCATAGACATCTACATTTAACCTCGTTTAGGAATCCATATGCAAATGCGTTGCCATCCCTGAGAACTAAGATGGAATGTCTCGCTTCCAGTAAAACGGGTTTTCGGTTCTCTACACTCACCATAAGAAACACAGCAGCATTAAGCTGCTATTTTACGCTGGTATTCTGTGACGACGTCGTCCTTCCCCGGTCGAGCCGACCCATTCATGCTAAAAGTTATACGCATTTGAAACTCGGTAGGAAAAACCAAAACTATAAATCATACCTTGAAACGAAGTTATACTAGAAATAGTTACGTATGTTTGTTCTGATGCTGAAAGATCTAATACATGTTTGAATCGCTGCTTAAAAGTCAAAAGATGACTGCGTTATTTTATACTGAATTTATTTTATTTTATAAAACTAAATTGACAATTGAAGTTCACTCCACCTGATGGTAAGTGGTTACTGCAGTCTATGGAACTTCATAACCAACTTCCTAAAAGAAAGGCTACATATGCGTTGTCACCTCTGAGGACTAAGTCTGAGATCTATAGACTACGCTACTTCGACTTGCTCAGACTTTACTTACGAAAAATTTAGCTGAATATATGCTTAGCGTAACCTTTGATTCTGAATCTATAATTGTATCGAGCTAAGATTATGCTAAGCTTATGAAATTCAAAAATCGAAACCTATCCAAATTATATTTCATAAATAAGTTGTTTTTAAATTTAACTAATTTTAGTTTAAAATAGAGAGCCTTGGTAGATCAGATGGTTAACGCTCACTGTAAATATCACAGTACGCGAGCAAACCGGGTTCGATCCCCGCCGGCACTAATAAAATTGTTAATTGCAGTGTGTGTGTGAGTGTGTGAAGGAAATCATCGTGAGGAAACCTACATGTCTGAAGTATAAGAAACAATATTTCGAAGACACGTGAAGTTCGCCAACACGCATTGGGGCAGCGCGGCGGACACACTTCTTTGCCCTAAAACCTTCTCAGAAATAAAGGGAGGCCTGTTCCCAGTAGTGGGACGAATATGGGCTGTAACTTTAGTTTAAAATATGGGATAGAAAGTGAACGTTTGGTCAGCCGGTCAAGCGCTGTTAAATCACTGTTTCAAAGACGGAGCTTTTGGTTTATTGATATTGTGTGCATTTGACTTTTTATTCGTATTTCAAATGCCTGATCTCTTTATTACGACTGGCTTTGGAACTTGGACTTCCGATCCTACCCTAATTTATTACCAACATTCTTTGGGCTTTTCTGAAACTCAGTTCATTTTAAGGTCATTGTGATATAATGTATGTAGTATATGCATGGAGAATTGATAATAATAATATATTTTTTTTGCTAAAATTACAGTTTTTTTTCCTGCTGATTCGACGAAACGGATGAGAAGAGTGATAAAATTACAAATAAAAATGAAGATTTTAAGAAATTCCAAATAAGTTTGATGTTACGTAAATAAAAAATGGATTAATGCTATTTAAAGCTACCTATTTATTGTTATTAATAACGAAAATAAAATAAAAACAACAATTAAAAATTAATACGGTGATTTTGGTTAATTTCCTGAGTTTTTCGTAAGGGAGTTCGGCTTTGCAAAGCGCACACTCAGCACGACTTCGAAGTTAGCTACATAAATTAACGTTGTCTAAAACATTGTCTCAGCTCGAAAGTAAAGTCTGAGCAAAATTAAAGTACGTTCTAAATATCTCAGCCTAAGAGGGAATGCCTCATAGCTTGTAATTAAATGGTTTTTTATACCCTTCAGATCGGAGTAATGCAGTGCGAGCACTGCTATTTAGTGGTAGAAATTAGTAAAAACGTGGTATCTATTTGGATGGACTTTAGGCAGAAAAGAAGTCCAATCACGTAGCGACTTTTCTTTCTTCTTCATCTAGTCATTAAAGCTACATTGCTGGACAAGGACCTCTCAGCGTCTCACGTTTGACGGACGGTTACGATTAAGGGACCTTCAAGAAAAGAGCTCACTCCTTTCTAAACGGCCGGCAACGCACCTGTAATTCCCCTGGTGTTGCGCGGTTGTTCATGGGCGATGGTAGTCACTTACCGGGGTGAGCCGCATGCTCGTTTGCCCCCTCCTATATATTAAAAAAAACCTTTGACGTAGTTGGCATTTTGTTGAAAATATTACGGCAATTCGTTCAGACCGTAACTAAGTTTATTATTTCCACTATAATAGCTCGAGCACGTGACAAATCTCCATAACATATTGGCGCCATTTTCAAAATGACATAGTATTATATTTAGCAGTGAATTACAGAACTTGATGAAATAGAAAAGGCAGCAGATTTTGATGGACGATGGCCCTTAGAAAAAAAATTAAAGAAATGTTAACTTTGGCCTCTCAATATATTTACGAACATTTAATGTATGTACGAAAAACAAAAATAGTTTGATTAAAAATAGTAAGGTACATTCTGTTAATATCAGGAACAAGCGCAAGTTAGTTACACCAGTAGGCTCGACTCCAGAGTCAGTAATTCCTTCATAGGGCAATGTATACGCTTATATGCTTTTGCAACAAAGTCCCAGAAAATAATATGCAGACCTTATCTATCAAAAGGCTTAAATTATTTATTAGGGTAAAATTGTTTAGTTAAAGTTATTATACTACTAAATAGCACATGATTGATTATAACCCCTGAGAATGAGGTGATCGCTACCATGCTATTTCTAAATGTTTTCATAAAAATTGTATAAATATTATACTGTAAGTTATGCTTTTAAAAAAAGTCCCGCCGGGTTTCTTGCTGGTTCTTCCCGGGACAGAGGTTTTTCTGAGGGTTTCGGAAGATGGATAGCAACATATTTCTGATAACAGCAGAATAACTATTAAAAACTGCAGTTGTCTACCCGCTCGGCATATCTGGCATGTATGGCAATATTCCCCATGAGCAACGACATAAATAAACGGCCCTCAGTCCCCGGCAGCCTTGCTATTCCTGGCTACGGTGATGACCATAGTAACAGTGGGGTAGGGGGTGAATTTTGGGTTTGTCACAATGGTAAAAAAATGACTTGTACTGTGCTCCACTGCTCCTTAATATTCTGCTGACTTCTCCCAGGACTGAGGCTTTTTGAGGTTTGAATCAGTAGTAAAAGTAACTAATGACTTTAATGAGAATTAAAAGTAATTAATATTGATTAATGATTCTATTCTTTTCTGTTACTCAAAGTTAGAAAAAGTAATCATGATGGCTGCCTTATTCAGAAGTGGATTTGGATTTTCATTAATTTTTAATTATTTATTATATCTCCTTAAAAGTCCATAGCCAAACATAGGTCTCTTCATAGACTGGAGGATATTTGCCACAGATGCTTTGCTTGCCAAGTGTCAACCGAAGTATTTTACTACCATTAAGTTGCAATCAAGAAAATGTTGCTGCACAATGTACATTATTTGTTTCGTTTTCCCTCAGTCGCAGTCGCCTGTTACGACACCGCATGAATTAGGATAATTAATCCGACTTACAGCGTCACTATATGAATTAGGATAATTAATCCGACTTACAGCGTCACTATATGAATAAAGCACGAATGCGTTTCGATATTGTTAAGTTCATAAAAAGAACATCCACAGTAATAAGAATAAAAGTCAACAGGTAAAGTTTTTGCAATTTATTTTACAGGATTAACACGTGGTAAACCACGCACGTTATCTCTTACTGCGATATTTATGAACACGTGAACGTTAGTACAACAACATATTCAGTAAAAGGCCAAAATATTTGCTAAACCAATGCGATAACGAGATTATACCTTATATCGGTACGCGATACAGTTATTGCAGTATATTATTTGCATGAGCAATGAATTTGAAATGTAGTTGCTGGCAGTTATTGTTAATTATTTTGTATTTTAAATTTGAGAGTAAAACCAATCAGGTAAGAATTCTCTTTAATGTATTTCGATTAGGTTTTTAATATTGTATTGAGGATTCAATAAAAATAATTTAAAGTATTTTTTTATTATTCTCAACAAGGAAAAATTTAAAGCATGTGAATAACCCAATAATAATTTTACTTCAAAAAAATAAATAGAAAAAATAATTTCCATTTTCTTAAGACGGTGCTAGTCTTAAGAAAATGGAAGTTATTTTTTCTATTTTTGTTTTTGAAGTAAAATTATTATTTGGTTAAAAATACTTTAAACGTTATGGCATGTCGAAGAACGACTTTAGAAACTATAATGTCGTAGTTACTATATTCTTATTTGCTATTGAAGTCGGTTTTATTTTAACGACTAGAATGTCATATAAATCTCGTAAACTCTAAAAGGTGTTTTTTTTCATTTATAAATGATCACCGCTGTTTAAAAACAGAAGAATTATTAAAATCGGTCAACCGTTCGTGGGAAATCAATGAACATACATAAAAAATTATACGAGTTTTTTCTTGAACCTTCTCGATTTTGGAACTCCATTAAAAATTTATGCATTGCTGCCTGCTGCTGTGTCTTTTATGGTACCAGAATATCACACATTAAATTACTGAAAATCATGCGGTAAACCTATGATATCTGTTTAAGCATAGAAAGCTGTACTTACATACGAGTACTTACAGAATTTTAAAAAAACATTTAAAGAGAAAACTTTAAAAAAAAACTATCTTATTCTTGCAAATGTTTACCGCTTATTTTTAAATATTCATATCATTATTACCATCATCATTGGAACCCTTCACAAGTTCTTCACTGCTGAACTTAGGCCTCCCCACGCCACAAAGCACGGTCCTGAGCCACTTGCACCATCGGCTCTTCACTTAACCTACCGGTACGAGGCTACCTAGAGAAGAGTATTGACAATATAATTTAAATCAAATCATTAATCTCATCATTAAAACCTTCTTAGTGAAAAAATAGGGAGTTTTTTTAAATGTAATTAGACAACATTGTTACAACTTTGCCTAGTGATATATTCTCGATCTTGTGATTTTCCTTAATTTATTCAAAAGGGTAAAAAGTTAAATATTTAAATCAAACGTAAAAGACGACTTCGTAGAACTATAAATACTAAAATAAATTTCCACATAACGGCTGCTGAAGTCGGAGCTTTAATGATTCCTCACAATTTGTCTCAGTACCTATGCAAAACTGGGAATAATTGAAGCCCTAAGTTGCTGTCACAGACAATTAAGTCTCTGCCTGCCTATTATTTTAAACTTGGGTTGCAAATTGAGATTAATTTGTACGTACTGTATTAGTACGTTAGAAGTTATCTATGGTCTGATGTTGCCATGTTATATTCAGACACATTTAACTGGGAAATGGCATGTTCAGACGGCATCACAGAAAATGTATTCAATGATACACCGTACGTAGTTCCTTTTGACAAAATTCAAATTCACAATAAAATTAGCGATTATTTCGGACCGATATTACTTACGGACCTTCAAGAAAAGAGTAGTCACTTATCATCAGGTGCGCTCCATATCTGTTTGCCCCACAGAAATCTAAATAATAAGGCAATATTTAGATTTCCGTGGTTTGCCCTTTCCTGCAGGCCATCCCTGGAACTTACCGCAAATTTCAATTGCAAAGCGCTCTAAATTACACCAAATTATGTTGCGAAATCTCGAAGTTATGTTAAAAAAAACGATTTTTTAAATTCTATCCCCTGCGATATCTCTCAAACAAATGAACCGATTTTGGCATTCGACGTCATTTTTTGAGGTTAAGAGCTGATAAGTGTTTGAAATCGATTGGCCGTTTAAAAGTTATTCCAAATTAAAAAAAAAAACAGTTTTTCGAAATTTTTATTTTTGAGATTTCTCAAAATCTTTTACGAATTAGAAAGATTTTAGATATTAAAAAAAAATATTTTTTTATAGTATACGGGTGACAAATGAGCACACAGGGTATCTGTGGTATCTGGTTCTAATAGTAAGTGGTAGTGGTCTATAGTTGTAGCATAAATCGGTCGGCTCGACCGGGGAAGGACCACGCTCTCATAGAATACCAGCGTCAAATAGTAGCTTAATGTTACTGTGTTTCGTATGGTGAGTGTAGAGAACCAGAAACCCTTTTTTACTGGAAACGCGGCATTCCGTCTTAGTCCTCAGGGGTGAAACCGCATCTGCGTTTTGATTCTTAATCGAGGATAAATGTAGATGTCATGGGGCCACAGCATCCACTTACCATTAGGTGGACTGTGTGCTCGTTTGTCACCCTTATTCTATGAAAAGCGTGACAACTCCAAAAAAGTATTCCCCATATGAGAAAATCTCTGGGGAGGCCTATGTTTATCAGTGGTGATGGTGGTACTTTAACATAATGATAATGATGATAATAATTTTGATGATGGTGACACAGCTTCTTAAATAGTAAACACGCGTTGGAGCTGAAATTCGCCATTTTTAAAATTATATTAAATGTTTCAAGATAATATAAAATATTAATTGACACTTAAGGCTGCGACCTTCAAGAAAAGAGCTTACTCCTTTCTAAAGGGCCGGCAACGTACCCGCAATTCTCCTGGTGTTGCGGTTGATCATGGGCGGCGGTAGTCACTTAACATCAGGTGAGCCGCATGCTCGTTTGCCCCCTCTTCTATAAAAAAAAAAGACGTGTTAATATATGTGTTTTCATTATTAGACCTTTTTTTTATAAATTATGGTTTCGTTTCAAATAGTGTATTATTAATTTAAAACTTCAAATCTGTTTAAAACTGAGCACAGTGTTTGTACGATATTAAATTTTTGCAGGTGGAGGCGAAAAATCACACCAGAGCACTTCAAGATTGGTTTGATACTTATGAGAAGTTTGATCTTCAGGTATTGCGTATATTTGAAAGAAACAATATTGATTTGTATCTTATAAATAACAAAGCATCCTCTTGAATAAATACATTATTTTCCAAATTTTATGGTGATTGGTAAAACGAGATCGCAGTTTTTTAAATCTCAAAATCTATTTGAGTTGTAGATAACAACATTCATACTTTGTAAAGTACATTGTAAAGTTATATATCTGTTTCAGGAATCAGATCAAACATTGAATAGAACTTCTGAGTCTGTTGAATTTAATAAAGTAAAAGAGCTTCCTAAAGTACGAAAGAAAAAAGTGAAAAAAAGTAAAAACAAATTAGGTAAGAAAAAAATAGAGAAGAAGAAAGTAAAGAGAAAAAAAGTAGAGAAGAAGAAAATAGAGAAGGATAAACGGTTACTGGTAAAGAAAAAGAGATTTCCTAAAATCAAGAAAAAGAACACGAAAAGAAAAAGAAACAAAAATGTAAAAACGTTTGTAAAGACTCTTAGCGATAGAAGTACGAGTAACGATTCCAATATGTCTGCCTCAAACGATATTAACGTGGATGATACTCCAGTTGACATTATTGTTCATATTAAAATGAGTGATTAAGCCTTTCGCTACTGTGTTTTATTTAAAAGTCTTTTATAGAACAGTATACTTTTGGTACTTTGTTCTTTAAAACTTTCTGTTTTGCACTTTGGTTTGGTTCTGCTTGGTAGCACCCTATTACAATCGTAGTTGCACCATAATCTTGCTACATTACTGTTGAAGGGGTAAATTACAGACTAACAACTGATAACGTATCTGTGGCTTTATTAGTTTGATGTAGGTGACCAAGCTGATGTAGCCACCAACTGACAGCACGTTTATCACTCTATTATAGTTAGAGAATTTAAGAAACATAAGTCCTATGTTTCAAGCACAGCCGGAGTTTCAACTAAATTTAACGTGAGCGTAACTGATAAAACTTAACGGGTAATGGGAAATTTTACGGGTAAGGACCTAATGTAAGTACCGGTACTTGTTGAATAAATCTTATGATTTATTTTTAATTCACAGACAATTCCAGTACCGAATAATAATTAATATTATATGAGAGTAAATAAATTAAACGCGTTCTTCATAGTTAGTAACACTCATTGATTGAATTTGACAAAATAATGGTAATAATTTAAAATTGCTGTTTAAAATCAAGATTGGATACAAAATTATAATATAATCAAAACGCCAGGAATAGTTTCTATTAAACCGTACATAATGCATCAGTAACTAATTTTATCAAGCTCTGTAGCTAGAAGCAGCTGCGCAAGAAGTTAGTGATTTATTCAAAACCACCCGAATTTGATCAAATGTAACCGTATTCCTGGAAATTAAACAATAGTTTAAATAGAGTAGTAAATTTGTATAATTTCACCGAGTTTGTAAAGTCCGATCAATTTATTTGTCTCATTGTTTTGCTCAATGTTTTGCATTGATGCAAAACGCAAAACTATGCACTAAGAGGGACGGCGAGCTGAAGGTAAGGAAATTTGGAATATTGCCACCTCATCACATTGGTGAAAACTGGCAGTGATCATTGAATGGTGGGGTCAGGAGAAGTCACGTTCAATGAACCCACGTTCCGTCCCTTTCGTGTTCTTGTCAACAGCTCTGAAAAGTTTCAGCTCGAATTAAAAATTCGTTTTCAGTGCCCCATTGCAGAAGAAGCAAAAAACTCTACGATCACACTCTTAATATCTTGGTTGTTAGACTGAATATGAAGCCGCGGTCTTCAGCCAGCAGATAAGATAACATATTGGCCACTTAACAGGCAGACTTCCAAATACGGCGAGACTTACGTAACTTAACTCAGCTCGTATAGAAGGAGCATTTTAAGTTAACCAAGTCTTAAAAGTATTTGATAGTGATCAATCTACCGCAAAGAGCCGAGTGTCGAAATTGAAAACCGATTGTGGCAACGTCATTTCCGGGACATCTAAGAGCTTGGGTAAATTTTCAGTAGTAGCCCAGAGTCAAGAAGTTGGCGATGTATTATTCTTGTACCTCGAAAAGCACGTGAAGCCATTGGTCCTCTGTCTATCTCTGGAAACCTCTCGGATCCCCATCTTGGCAGATTATGAGAAGGGAATAGAAAATGCACCTGTGCACTGTACTCCTGAACTGCGCAGATGGCTAGTCTCCGGGGACAGGTCGCCGTGGCAGAAATTCTGATTTGGTGACATATATTATCCATTGTCTCCCCTTACGACACCTACGGGACGAAATGTCATGGTTTCGCTTACACGGTATTTTTTTATTTCAAAAATACCGGATTCTAAATAAGTAGATATCCGCTTACATCAAACATTATGTACTACGTAATAGAGTCGACACTGTATTCAGCTACTCTGTTCCATTCAACTGCGGTGCTTACACCGCACTTTAATCAGTCACTCGCTAGGCGCTTGTAGAGTTGTCACGTTTTGTGTTGATTTAAAAAAAAATCTCTTGATAAAAATGTGCCACCGCGTGTACTTAGATATTGCACAAATAATTCAAGATTTGTCAGTAAAAACCAAGGAACTACTTTTCATCGATTAATAATAAAACATATATTCCTAAGACGCCATTTAGTGTCATGTAATATAGATTATGAAATTAATTTGTTCAGATGCGACATTTATGTGGGCACCTAAGTATAGGACGAATATATTATTATACATATTTTTTTTGTAGAAACATATAAGAGTTATCATAATTAGGCTAAATATTTTATATTTTAATCTACCCATTATTCTTTTATTTTATTTTTGGGTTTCCACATCAAAGTGGAATAAATTCGTCCATTTTTAACTCTCGCGTGCCCAGCATTTATGAACGACTCTTATGCTAATTTAAATAAATATATTTTTAATTTAAATTTTATATTATTAAGTTTTGTTAAACATACAATTAGTATGTTTTTTATATTTAATATACACCTTTTAAAATATTCAGATAAAAATATCATTAAAATGTAATTGTGATATAATATTATGTAATATTATATTAAATAATCAAATATTATATACGAAATAAATGACGAAATTTAAATATTGTTCTCGATATAATTTACCTGTTCGACAATACAATCTACTATTACCTACGGATCATTCTATCTATATTTATTCTATGATAAAAAAACAAGCGCGCGAACACAGAGTAGCGCACATTTTTTGTTTGAAATAGCTGTTCTAGTACGTAAGTACATATTACTTCAATGTCCGCTTACCAAACCGTCTACCTAATGTGGTCATGACAATGGACAAGTCATTCAACCAATACATGTCAGTTGGTTGCTTTGATCAACGCTTTAATCAGTATGACCGTTATCCAGAACTTTATAGAATCGAGAATGTTTTCGCTTTTACAACAAAATCCCAGAAAATGTACAAAATTTGTCATCATAAAAGTTTAAATGTTTTATTAAAGAATAATTGTACAAAAAAGGTTATTATAATAAAAATGAATACATAAATGAAAATAACCCCTGGGAATGAGGTGACCGCCACCATGCTGGTTCTATAAAAAATCATACAAAAATAAATTTATTGTAAATTTAAATATGTTTAAAAGGAAAGTCCCGCTGGGTTTCTTGCTGATTCTTCTTAGGACAGAGGATTTCTTGCAACCCTGTGGTAAATTAAAAAAATGGATTTCAATAAGTATTATACAATAATCTAAATTGAATAAAAGATCATTCATTTCATTTCAGAAGGAAGTACATATAGAGCATAGGAGCTTCAGACATTTTTTTATATAAATAGACAATTTCTTCTTAGCTCAAGAATTGTGCATCATTACAGTCACTACTGTAAAAGTTATTGTGTTTTTGTTTCAATGGTATTAAAATTAGCATAATTATAGTGTTATGATATGTTCGACTCACATCTACAGTTATCTTTGTTTTGTTTCGATTATAGTTGTTTATTGTGTAGAGTGACCATATATTATGAGATGGACTGCACACTCTTTTTTTAATTAAAATATGAGAAAAGTTAATAAAGTTTGCTTTTACTGTTATCGTTACTGTTGTGGTCTGCGAGAAGTCTTTTTTTATAGGATATGATGACAAACGAACACACAGTTCACCTCAATTACGAAACAAATTGCTGATGCGTTGTCACCCGTGAGAACTTAGTTGGAATGCCTCGTTTCCAGTAAAAAAGGTCTCCGGTTCTCTACACTCACCATACGAAACACAGCAGCTTTAAGCTACTATTTTACGCTGGTATTCTGTGAGAGCGTGGTCCTTCCCCGGTCGAGCCGACCCATTCGTGCTACATACTAGCTATGTACTAATATAACTGCAGCATGGTTCTACCATATAAAAAACACTGTCTACTGTTGAACACAGGCCTCGCCCGCTGGTTGCCTCATTATATTGCCAGATTTGCCACGCCTGTTGTCAGGAAGACGCCGCTTTCCATCTGTTCTCTGTTTGTTTCCTCTATCGCCTTTTACGGCACTCACCAGATGACATGGGGTAATGGATATTCTACCGCCTTTACACGTTCTGAATCAGCACTTGCAAATTTATATATATAAATGAGTAGCAATATTAAACGCTTGATAAGAAAAAATGATTAGTTGCCACTGTTTACTATATTCTTTACGCCATACGGCGGGGGTGGTCTATAACCATGTTTGAAAATTATTGAGCAACGCTGCTGCTTGGATTAAGGTTCCAGCACTGAACAGCTCTACCGGGACAGAACTTTGCTCACACAGCCTAAATATACCAGTGTTAAATAGCAGCTAAATACTGCTGTAGATTGTGCGAGCGTAGAGATCCGGTGACCATTTTTACTGGTAACGAGGCAGCCTGCTAGTTTGATCAATATGATTTTGGAAACGCAATGAAACTTCAGGATAAGTATATATAATTTGTATTTATTTTTCAAACTAATCGCCTTTTAAGCTAATAAACCTTGAATTGAATTTTAGAAGTTGGTTAATTCCCTTGAAAAAAAAAAGGTTTGATCCTGGAACTCGAAAAAGGCCTCTAAAGCACACATCACCACCTCATCGACGCTGTCGAATTTTAAGTTCAAGTTCTTTTTTAAGGTGAATAAAAAGGGTAAAATCATTCGGAGATAGATCCGGAAAATATGGTGGGTGCTGCATCAACTGAAACCCAGTAGTTCAGATGGCAGCGCCTGCGCATCAGATAGATTGGCAGGGATACTATCATGATAAAAAAGCAAATTTTTCTCTTTAATTCTTCTCGTAGTTTTTTGATTTTAATGCGTAATAATCTCCGGTTGTTTTCAGCCCTTTACTTAAATAGTCGATCATTATTATACCTTCCGCATCACAGAAGTCAGAGCCATTATTTTTCCAGCGGGGGCAGATACCTTGAATCTCTTGGTGGTCGGGGAAGACGATCTTTTTACACCTTGCTTTGGTTTTTCATCTCCGTGTCAAAAATTCGGCTTCACATGGAATACGGTTCTAATATTACGGTTCTAATATTTAACGACTCCGTGGCGCAGTGGCTTAGCAATGAGTGGTTGCGCTGGGGGTCGCGGGTTCGAATCCCGCACGGAACAAATATTTGTATGGCCTACAAATAGTTATTCCGGGTTGGGATGTTTATCTTTGTGCAATTTATGTTTGCAAACTGCCCCTACGATACCAGAGAAAATCTTAGTGTAGGGGTAACGTTTAAAAAAAAACTGGGCCGGGGTACTCCAGTGCTAGCTCCTACCATTTATACGCATCCAGCGCAGAGCAGTTCAAATCGTCGATGACCGAGCTCTTTCTGATCGGCTTGAATCATTAGCACTGCGTATGGATGTTGCATCATTTTTGGGTTTTCTATCGCATTTACTACAGATATTGTTCTGAGGAATTATTCGGATTAGTTCCAGCCGCCAAATTTTACGACCGGACATTGCCTCAAAATTCACGACACCATCCTCACCATCTTGATGAGGATGGTGGTTTTACTAGGAGTTTTCTTCCTCGTACAACTGTGGAATTGATTACCACCGGCGATTTTCCCGGACCGATACGACTTAGGGAACTTCAAGAAAAGAGCTTACTTCTTTCTAAAAGGCCGGAAACACACCTGCAATTCCCCTGGTGTTGCAGTTGTTCATGGGCGGTGGTAGTCACTTACCATCAGGTGAGCTGCATGCTCATTTGTCTCCTCTTCAATAAAAATAAAAGGTATACCCACGTTTCATATACAGTTCTGGATCTTCTTCAATGATTGCTAAATTTAGCCTTGAAATGTCAACTCTTGCTTTCTTTTGGGCGTCTGTTAACATTCGAGGACCAAGCGCGGCCGTCTTTGTAAATTTTAAGGTATGAGTTAAAATAAACCGAATTATCCCAAACGAAAGCTTTAGAAAAAATTGATAGGGGCGTACCCCAATGGTTTGGGCACGTTGAACGAATTAGTGAAGACCGAATGGTGAAGAAAATATATAGAGCGAAAGTAAATATTAAAAGGTGTCGAGGTAGACCGAGACTAACTGTCGAAGACCATGTGAGCAAATTGCTCGAAGAGGGGAGGGTCAAGAGTACTCGGATACCTAGACGTGCATGTATGAAGAAGTTAATGAACCTGAAAGAAGCGAAAGAGGTATGTAAGGATCGTGACACTTGGCGATCTGTTCTCTCTGGCTACCCCGTTAGGGATTGTGCGTGATGATAAGTAAAGTAAAGTAAAGTAAAGTAAAGTAAAGCTTTAGAATCTCAGCTAAATAATGGATGTTCATACGTCGATCTACCTTAACGGTTCCTTAGATTTTTTTAACGTTAAATATAGTTTTTAATTTAGTTTTTTTTTCCTGTCTAATAACGTATTTAAGATTCGAAAAAAAGAAATAGATTGCGTTCCCTGAACTCATTGATTAGTGTGAGTGTATTCCGAAAACTTATTGATCAGCCTAGTATATTGGTGCACAGATTTTATAAAGGATAGATTATGTGTCCATGATCCACAGCATTAATTTACCATCACGTGAACTGTGTATTCGTTCGTCTCCCTTATTCTATCAAAATTTTCTTGCTGTGGCGTTTTAAGGGATGATGAGGATTTTTTTTGTTTCGAAAACATTTTATTATTTAATTTCAACTCTACGGTCCCATAATAAATTCTACCAGATATATTGAATACGAACGTTCACCTGAGATTTTTCCGGATCGATACGACTTAGGGTCCTTCAAAAAGAGCCTACTCCTTTCTAAAAGGCCAGCAACGCATCTGCAATTGCCCTGGTGTTGCAGTTGTACATGGGCGGCGGTAATCACTTCCCATCAGGTGAGCCGTATGCTCGTTTCCCCCTCTTCAATAAAAAAAAATAAAATACAGAGGCTCTGTTAGGTTCTATAAGAGTTTTAATTAATTGTAGTATAAAGAGTGGATTCAGTGCGCTGCTTAAATAAATACGTTTTATTACGTTTTGACACAATGTTTGTCAAGCAGCAATTCACGTTATTATATTTATTTTTGAGTTTGATTAAAATTTCGAAACATAAAGCTCGCATGATTTTCATCGTTAAATATATTATTTATACATCGCGTAACGTATAAAATTATTAAATAATCCATCGGAAATGGCCGCATTGCCTCGCTATTTAAAGGCCCGTTTATATATTATTACAATATATGTATATTTACTAAAATTATTCAAAGTCAACATTTTTGATAATGAACATTTTGCCCGACATATTTCTCTTATCTAACAGCTTAGATTTAATTATTTTAAATCTTTTTATTAATAAAAAATTAAATTTTAGATGGTGATGGTAGAGCCATGCTGCAGTTATATTAGTAGTATAGTTGTAGCACGAATGGGTCGGCTCGACCGGGGAAGGACCACGCTCTCACAGAAACCCAGCGTGAAATAGTAGCTTAATGCTGCTGTATTTCGTATGGTGAGTGTAGAGAACCGGAGACCCTTTTAACTGGAAACGAGGCATTCCAACTTAGTCCTCACGGGTGACAACGCATCTGCATTTTGATTCGTAATCGAGGATAGATGTAGATGTCTATGGGCCACAGCAACCACTTACCGTCAGGTGGACTGTGTGCTCGTTTGTCACCCTATCCTATTAAAAAAAATTACGCGTATATATGTTTGCATACGTATATTTTTTTATAAAACTGTAACTGACGACAAATGAACTTACAGCCTGATTATATGTGGCCACTGCAGCTCATGAACATCTGCAATTAACTTCAAAGAAGGCTGCAACAAGTGCGTTGTCACCTGTGAGGACCAAGATAAAATGCCTCTCAGTCTGTAATTATACTGCCTTTATTGACTTTTCAGAGCGGAACACAGCCGTGCAAGTAAACACTCATATTTGGTGGTAGAAATAGGTAAGAAGTTGGTACCTATTTAAAGGGACTCCTAGGCCGGTCATCTAGTAATATGTTTTTATAATACACGTGCAACGTAAAAGTTACGAAAAAGTTACGCTCAGAATGACCGTAATTTCGTAATATCAAAGTAATAGAAATAGTAAACTGAGCTGGGAACTTTTTCGTAACTCATTTTAAACTATGCTTTTCTATAACATTGTTTAGTTTACTGTACTTGTATAGACTTTTTAAAACCTATAAGTATATTTTTTATCTACAGCACGGGTCCTGGGTTGGAATCCTAGAGGGATCCAACATTTGTATAAAAACACAACACATCATTTTGTTACGAGGTAGAGTTATGCTGCAGCAGTACGAATGAGCCCATGGGAATATCAACGTACGTATAATAGCTGTCATTAAAGCTGCTATATTATGTGTTAATTGTGTGTTAAAAAAGTGTGCAACGCCATTGCGAAAAAAAAATTTTGTCAGCTGGACACAGGGAAGGGCACAGGACAGGGCACAGGGCATGGCACAAGGCAGGGCACAAGGCGGGGCACAAGGCAGAACACGGGGCAGGGCACAAGGCAGGGCACAGGGCAGGGCAGGGCACAGGGCAGGGCGCAGGGCAGGGCACAGGGCAGGGCACAGGGCAGGGCACATGGCACGGCACAGGGCAGGGCACAGGGCAGGGCACAGTGCAGGGAACAGGGCAGGGCACAGGGCAGGGCACACGGCAGCTAACAGGGCAGGGCACAAGGCAGGACACGGGGTTGGGCACAGGGCAGGGCACAGGGCAGGGCACAGGGCAGGGCACAGGGTAGGGCACACGGCAGGTCACAGGGCAGGGCTAAAGGCAGGTTCAGGGTAAGACAGGACTAGACGGAGCAGACCATAACAGAGAAAGGCAAATGAGAACAAAAGATAATGGAGGACAATAGAAGATAACACAACAAAACAGAGTCATAGTTGACTGGTAGAGAATGCCATAAGGCATTACGTCCGCCCCGTATAACCCCTAGTTGAAGGTGTTTGGAGGTCCGGACAATTTATTGACATCTTTTTGTATGTTATCGTTTATAAGTTTCTTCAGATCCATTGTTTCATTTATTCAATTGTACAGATTCTTTATTAGAAAATAAAGCTATTATAGAATTTGCATGATCACAAAACTTTTTTTTCTGGTTTCACGTATAACGAATGTGTTGTTTTATTGGTTTTTGGTGTATTGTTCCGAGCGCCTTTCTTCTTTTTCATTAATCTTCTTAATTTAATTTTCATTATACGCAATACTCTATGCAAAACTTGGTCTTTATTTTTGTCCTTTATATTATGATGCCTATGGTTCACCTCATTTATTAGATGTGATAATACACTCTCAGTTTTCATCTCGATATGGCGGCTTATCTGAAATTGACATGACTTTTAAATATTCTTTCAAAAATAATTAATATAAGAAAAATCTTTCTCTGATATTTAAATGGAACAGAATGAAATGGTTATGATTTTTGTTACACAATAACTATTGCTGATGATCTCCTTTCCTTTTACATTTGTCATCTTTTTGATCTCACTCTTAACCTGGAGTCCGTCTGCGTTAGTACCACCCATCTAATTCTACAACTTCTAACACCTTCCGTTTTGAGGTTTTCCATTGTTCCAGTTTGAGGGATTTTAGAGCCAGTATATCGATAGGCTTTGAGATATTTCAATTTAGTCTTCGAGGGTAGAACTGTTGTGTGGTCGTCTTCGTCAGCAGTTAGTTGATATTCATTAGCTGCAAAAGCTATTTTTGTTTCTTTTAACGGTAAATACGTACGTACCGTATTGTTTAAAATTCTGTAGATATTTTGAATTTGATATAACTAGGATAAATATTAATTTTCCACACTAAGTTCATCATTATCATCAAGTGGATTGTTGGCCCGCTTGTAACTTTAATGTGATAAGAAAATACGAAACTCGACTCTTGGCTCAACTTGTGCACAAAATAACAAAATAACAATACAGTTGTTTTGATTTAAAACCGTAACAACCTATCAAAGTCCATAGGTTTTTCCCATAGACTCCATCAGCGGGTTGCCAAGCGTTATTTTTAGTCATTATTGGCGTGCTCAGTAGAATTGGACAGTATTTTGCGCCGGCAACCGTTTACAACTTTACAAGGTGCAGGTTCGGTCTCATATGGAATACTGTTCCCATCTCTGGGCTCGAGCTCCCTAGTGCCAGCTTCTTTCACTTGACCGCATCCAGTGCAGAGCAGCTCACAGATGACCAAGTCCTTTCCGATCGACTCGATTCACTGGCGCTGCGAAGAGATATTGCATCCTTTTGCATTTTCTTTCGCATCTACCACAGGAAGTGCTCTGAGAAATAGTTCGGATTAATCCCAGCCGCCGAATTTCACGAACGCACATTGCGGCAAAACTCCCGATACCATCCACACCATGTGGTTGCTTGGCGGTCCACCACTATACTTTACACTAGAAGTTTTCTTCAGCGTACGATCTCTCTGTAGAATCGTCTACCACTGGCGGGATGATATGGGGTGAGAGTGAATATTCTTTCACCGCCACTACACGGCGTTTACGGGTTTTATTTTAAATAAAATGTTTACCCTTTTTAATTTTGATGAAGGGTGTGAAAAGTCCTGTGCCATTGCGAAATCCATCAATTGTCTTTTAGACAAAGGACCCTGCAAGAACATTAAACTGTTTATACCTATGAACCAGCATTTTATTTCCATATTATTTGTAATTTATCCAACATGAGAAAGAAACTTAATAACAGGAACATTTATAATCATGTGCATGTTATTAATCTGTGTTTGTTTATTTTATGTCTAACGAAATGATTATATACCTGCATCTACTGGAAGATATGTGATTTTTCTGATTTCACATAATCGTCTCGTAAGTCGTTGATCAGACAAATATGGTAGGTTCCTAATCCGTTTAATTTTTCTATCATCATTTTCATTACAGTCCTTCTAAAGTCCAATGCTAAACATAGGTCTCTCCAAAGAAATGCTACAGGGCCTGAACTATTTTCACCTATCGTCTTACTGCATGTCTATTTTATATACCAGATTGACACGCATTAGCCGCCCTAGATCGCTTATCGCTTAGCTTTGACTAATTTTCAATTGTGAGCTTTTAATTGTAAGATATTATTATTGTAATAAAGGAAATTGTCACAGAGACACTCTTTTGTTCTAATCTAGAGATTGTTGGCAGGCTCAGTATAGAGAGACGGGAATTGTGATCATAACATATTAAGATTCAAAAAATAATTGTGTTTTTGGGCAAAGATGGCGCGTTCTAGTATTTCACTTCAAATCTTCAACTAAACACGTTGCATGATTATCACGCGATGACAGTTACGAGGTAGATAAACGCTACAGCTTTATGTGCGAATGGGTTTGCCCGGCTGGTCACCACGCTCTCTCATACCAGCGTTAAATAGGATTATGCTGTTGTGTCCCGTATGGTGAGTGAATAGAATGTATAAGCCCGAGGCATTATTTTTTGACCTTCGGAGTCCACACCTAACCGAATTATCATAAAAAAGTGAGGATAGATGATGACAAGTTTTTCTCAGTCACAGTAAAAGAACAACCACAAGTAACAGTCATTGACTTCTTATTTCTGAAAGGGTTTTTAAGCAATTAGTCTGCTTCCCATACCTTTGAAAAAATTTATTCCTCGGATGATGTTTTTCTTCACCACAGATCATGAGTTAGTCAGTATTTAAAATTGCAATTTAGTTGATGCTGGCAAGGAACGAACTCGGTTTGCTTGCGTACTGTGAAACACTTGAGCCCTGAGCTACGACGGATCTACTTAGATGCGCTTTTTCTCAAGGCTCTATGAGCCACAAGAGTCTATGAGTCACAAAATACGCAAAACACCAGATGTAACGTGTGATTGTTTGTTGCATATACTTGTATAAAAACAAAGATACCATTACCTCTTTTACATGTAAATCCTTTGATACTGAATAACCAATTGATAAATACATAACAATTATAAAGCGAAAACAGATTGATAAGTATTTTACTTCCATTTCCAATTCCACTTTGTCAAAACTCTAAACTTTGCGAACGTAATTATAAATTTATTATTCGATTTCCTAAATACTAAATTCTTTCGAACGTTTACAACATTGTGGTTCCGCGATTTGAGGCTGATTAAAAAAGGGTTCAATAAACTGCTTTTGTTTAAACTTTTTGCCTTCGTGTGTGCCTTCTAATACGTGTTGATACAGTTTGTTGTTAAAACATTGATAAGTATTTATAAACAAGTAACATAATACGTCGGATTTAACTGCCATTTTATCAAATACGTGTTCTAGGCAAGGGGTCTTTAGTTCAACCTAATAACTCCATCAATTCATCCAATACAGCATATAAAAGTCATCTGCTGAATATAGGCCTGTTCCATAGATTGCTTCTTAAGAAGGATTTTGCCTTAGTTGCCAGGCTTGGCAAGCGGATTGGCCAGGCTGTTTTTTATTATTTTGCCCAAATTCTGTTTTATTTTGTCCTGTCGCATTTTACGAAACCCACGGGACGATATGGGATTATCGATATTCTTAAATCGCCACTACTTGGTTCATCCTACTTATTATACGGCCACGACTCCGTGGCGCAGTGGCTTAGCAATGAATGGCTGCGCTGGGGGTCGCGGGTTCGAATCCCGCACGGAACAAGTATTTGTATAGCCTACAAATAGTTGTTCCGGGTCTGGATGTTTGCCCTTGTGCAATTTATGTTTGTAAACTGCCCCCACGATACAGGAGAAAATCCTTGTGTAGGGGTAACGTTTAAAAAAATATTGAATCTACATCATCAGCGTGCAAGAGTCCAATGTTGGGCACGGTTCTTTCTTGTTATGACAATTCGCCTTAAACCCTACGCTTGGCGAGTGAATTGCCTATCGCAGTCTCGATACTGCTCCCCGTTGACAGTCTGGGAATTTTGCCGTTCTGCCGTTTACGACCTGGACCTTTCCATAGTCGCCTCCTACGATGCTGATGAAATGCGATAATGGATTATGTTGCGCTGCTACTATACGGGTTAAATCATTATTAACGGAAATGGATTTTTTAAATATGTTAATATATTAATTAATTAATATAATAACAACTTAATTTGTCACCTCAGGGGTAAGACCGTGAACCTAAGACGAAATACGCTGCTTTCAATTGGTTGTGTGCGTGCGATTTTAAAAATTATTTAATAAAAAAACATCTTAAATCGATAATTGTTCTCAATGATAATCCAATCCAATCAAATCTCTGATAATGTAAATCATATAGTTTCATCACAGAAAATATAATATAAGGTAAAAATTCCAAACGCCGATTAAAAGTTAAAAAAAAAAACAGTAAAGTTACTTACAACCTATATACATAGGTACGTCCAACGGCTGACCTTTAGTAATGGAGAGGCACTTAAAGAAGAGGAGGAAACGGCTGGGCACATGCCTTCTCTCAGTTCAGAGAGGGTTTTAGGGCAAGAAATTTCTCCGCGTTGCCCCGATGCGTGTTGGCGAAATGAGATCACCATATCATGATATAATTTTTTTTGTTTTACAAATATTGGAGTGTATTGAAATTTTTTGGCTTTTATGAAATAAACATTTTGTGTTAATTTATTTAACAAATTGTAAGAAAACTGCCGTAATTGGATCAAATGTTATTTTAGGTCAAGTTTATTACAATATTGTTAATGGAGTTAGATTAATTGAAATTGAATAAAAGAAATCTCTGCCGTAAACGCATCCTGGGCGCAGCCGTCCTTTCTTTTTGACAGGTTTAAATGGCAAGGAAGTCAGGAAGGACTTATGGAAGGGAAATATTTAATTTTTCAGACTTTTCTTCACCACTGAACAAGTAGTAAATCAGCACTTAAAATTATAATTAACTTCAATGGTGACGGTGGGCGTCAAACACGGCTGCTCGCGCGCTATGAAATTCACAGCAAGCATTTAGCCCTTAAACAAATACGGCTCATTGATATTTCATGAATTTACTTAATATTATTGTATAAAAATAAAGCCCCTGTGTAAAGGATGAAAAGAAGAAGTTTACTTATTAGAGAGACAATAATAATCATATGTTTACTAAATTTAATAAAGTACTCTTTATTGTGTTATCTTAAAGCTTACAAATGCCCTAAGACAATTTCTAACATTAAATCTTGACCGTAGTGAAATAGATATTTAGATACATGCTTTATAACTATATAAACATTAGCTTTATAACTATATAAACAAAACAAGAACATGATTTCCAAAAATATTTAATTAAAGCGCGTATAACGACAGGCGTTTGAACAGAGGGGGCGAGTTCCTTGATTTTTGCCACGGCCGACTAGCAGCTGGTACCGTTTTACTGATCACTTTGTGTTTATTTCTGAAACATTTCTCTTATTTTAAAATTTCATTTTATTAATTTGATTGCTGTTAAGACAAATATATTTCTTTTTTTATGTAAGAATGATTATGAATGACGTTTGACCAAATGTATCAATAAAGATAAGGGAGAAGCTTTTGAAGCCAACTAAAATGTATTACGAATATATTAAAATCCATGAACACTTCGGGCCCTATCCGGCACATAGAAAACGTTTTTTTCAGTTTTCGTCTGCATTGGTCTATCAGGCTGAACAGGTCGTAATTGACGATCTTCATTGGGCTGTAAGAAAAAAATAATATGTTATTAACAAACACAAAAGTAAACAGTGTTTATCAGAAGAAACATAAAAATTAAATTTTCTCTAATAACAAATTTAAAAAAATCATATCATTTATTGACTTTCATTAATGGTACAAATCTAAAATAGAAGTTTCATGGAAGTTTCAACGAGACTAAATGTTCTGTTCTGTGTAGATTTAATATATCTTATATTGTGTAACTGACATAAATACATATAAAGTAAAAAAAAGTAAAGTTACAGCCTATACACGCCCACTGCTGGGCACAGGCCTCCCCTCATTTCATTTGAGAGGGTTTTAGGACAAGGAAGTGTCCGCCACGCTGCCCCCAATGCATGTTGGCGAACTGCACATGTCTTCGAAAATTTTTTTTCATATTCCTCAGACATGAAGGTTTCCTCACGATGTTTTCCTTTACCGCCGAGCACGTGGTAAATCAGCACTTAAAATTGCAATTAACGATTTCATTCGTGCCGGCGGGGATCGAACCCAGGCTAGTATTTTACGCATTGTTATTTAATTCATCTACCTACACTATCTATTCTACACTTTAGTTCATCGATCAAACTGATGAAATGATAGACAAATTAAGGGTACTCTTAACCATTCATCATGCTCGGAACTGTGTGAAAGCACGAGAGCTGTATTAGAGTTGTGCCAAATGGACGCAAGTAGTCTCTGCTTAACCCTCCGCGTGACATGCGTGAGAATTTATGTGTTATGGGATGTAATTACTCACTTTGTTATGACGCCGTCGGCTTCTCGCTTTTTGTAGTTTTTGTTCTAAATAATTTATTTTTTCCTGGTAATACTTTCGTCTATCGTAACTCATTTGACTTTCACTGTCTAAATGATTTGGATAATAATTTTTCTGTCTTATTTCATTGTAGTTTTTATATGCATATTTTTCATCTCGCAAGTCGGGCATTCTGGAATCACGTCTGTTTAGGTTTTCATCAAAATTTCCATTGCTAATTAAATCACGTAATTTTTTGCTATATCGATCATCGTATTCCACAAGAGCGTTTCGGTTTCTAGAAAGTATTCTGTTAATATATTTTAAATCAGAATAAATGTTATAATCATTTTCATTGATGGGCTTCTCCAACCGTTTCTTTAAAGGTCCAAAGTCTTCATTACTATTCCTCTCTTTGATTAACAATCGTTTATGAACATCTAAATGATTACTATCAGTAATTAAACGTCGCTTAGATATATCTCCTTTGAAATTATCACTCACATGCTTTTTAGCATTATTTCTTCTGTCGTTTAACAAATGCTCATTTACAGTATTTTCAAATTTAAGAAAATCACTTTTTTCAACTTCGTTAGCATCTTTAAACTTTTTAGATGATATAAAATCTTTTGGTTTATTGCTTATGCGTCCGTATATTTTTCTCAATTTGTCATCCAAAATTTCCTTTTCAGTTTGATTCAGGTTAATATGATTAACTTCTTGTTCTAAATTGTCTAGTAAATACATAAGTTTCTTATCAGTATCTTCATTGGATGTTTTTAAATATAAATTAGAGATGGAATTATTGTCAATTACAATATCATCATGGAGCTTATCCTTAAATATTTGATAGTGCTGTGAAATTGGTTTCTCTGCATCAGCTGTGATTACTTTTGCTTTCAAATCACTTAAATTCAAAGATTGTATATTTACATGTCTATTGATCTTTTGCTCGTTATTTGATAGTATATTATCGGAATTTCTTTTTGTACTCAGATACGTTTTCACGAGTTTTTGTACTTTTGAAAAATCTTTTCTCGGTTGTACATCCTTTTTAATTTGTGTTTTTATGGGTAATTCAAATTTGTGAACCTTTGAAAATAAGCTTTTTCTTGCATTTTTATTCTGAAAGTAAATAAGGGCTTATACAGAAATATATCTTGTTATGAAACTCATATTTTAACATAGCCTCCAAGTGATTATCAATTATTTAAATAAGAAATAAAAAATATATACATAAAGCTAAAAATTATTATATGTGTCAAAATAATATTACTCATAAGAATGCGGTGATTTTACTGCGATTGCTTGAGTAGTAAGAAATATTTCCAAAGCAATCGCAGTTCAATCACCGCCGATACCACCAATAATGTAAATTAATTACTGATTAAGTACCTCGTCAGCAACTAAGTAAAAATTTTATGGAAACCTACAGGTCTAAAAATTACAAATTATTTTAAAGAAAAGTAATTTCCACCAACAGGCATAACAATAGAGCGCGGGCTCTCCTCTACTTTAAAAACTTCAAAAGAAATGAGTAGAGGCCACTTTCTAGCAATGGGGGACCTATTTGAGCTGTATATTCACTTTCTAGTATCTACATTAAACTTAGCATTTTACGACATAAAAAGCTAATGAATATACGTAAACCTTTTGAAAAATACATCAGCTGTAATTAATTACTTATAAAATTTGCCTATACACATGGCACTGGTCTCGCCATGTAGCGTCGGTTTTTGTACGTGGTAGAGCCATGCTGTAGTTATATTAGTAGTATAGTTGTAGCATGAATGGGTCGGCTCGACCGGGGAAGGACCACGCTCTCACAGAATACCAGCGTGAAATAGCAGCTTAACGCTGCTGTGTTTCGTATGGTGAGTGTAGATAACCGGAGACCCTTTTTACTGGAAACGAGGTATTCCACCTAAGTCCTCACGGATGACAACGCATATGCATTTTGATTTTTAATGGGGATAGCAGCAACCACTTACCATCAGGTGGACTGTGTGCTCGTTTGTCACCTTATTCTATATAAAAAAAATAGTATCCACAACACAATATTAAGTAAGTGTAAGTGTAAGTATCGTAAAAAACGACAGAAAGAAATGAAACAAGAGTAGATCAGTAGCATCTTCCTCATAACAGTTCAAGATAATAAGGAACTGCGGTTGCTAAGTCGCCTGCCAAGCGTCGAAATTACGTAAAGTGCTGCTCCATAAAGATGCCGCTATTTCTATTGCGGTTATCGTCACAGTCTATTTAAGTCCAGTGCTAAATATACGCCTCCACCATAGCTTATTTCACAGGAGGGATTCTTGAAACAGTTGCCACGCTTAGCAAGCGTTTTTGATTTTGAGTCGTTATTAGCAAGACGCTGCTGCCTCCTCTCCTGATTTATTTCCCTCTGTAACCTTTTACGAGACCCACGGGATGATGTGGTGTTGTGGATATTCTTACACCGTCACTACCGTCATTAAACCGTGTGTTTATTTGGATAGACTATAATGAATAAATAAAGAAGCTAGTAATTCTACTCTCCATCACCAGTCTGACTGGGTTTAATTTATATTGGATATAGTGCTACTAGTTAGTAGATAAAGTTACAGCCTAAATTTGTCCTTCATCTCATTTCAGAGAGGAGTTAAATCAGAACTTTAAAAATTTGATTGATTCAGGCGGGTATTAATCCTGAAATTCTACTAAAGCAGTGACGAGAAGAAAATATTTTAATTAACGCGAATTATTGATTCCGTACCAATTAAAATCTAACAGTATTTTCACTTGAGTGATTTCCGAAAATTTTGTCAGAAATTTAAGGCGGAATTTTATCGCTAATAGATACCCTTAATATTAAAAGCTTTTGTATTAAAAAAGGTCTCTTTACGAGCAACCGGAATAAAAAATGTTATTAGTTTGTAAAATCTTATTAGCTTATTGCAAAGTATAGCATTCAAAGTATAAAATTATATCTTAAATTATTATTTTGTTAACGATAAAATTGAATGTCCACATATTATGTCTGCAGTCTAAAGAAAAGTAAAAGAAAAAAATGTTGCTTTTACGTCCAACAGATGGCGTTTGTTTTTCAAAAAGAGTATTCGAAAGTAACATTGTGTTATAATTTCAAAGCAGTCGGTGAAGAAATTTCAGTGATTTGAGATTTTGATTAAACAGACATTTATATTTTTGTTTACATAGATATATTATATAATAATTACGGCATTGTTTAATGTTAATGAAATAGGTCTTACCGCGCTCGGTCGAACGTGATCAAGGCCTTTATGAATAGATTGTCCCTGAAGTTCAGTTCGTGGTATCAAAGGGGTTTTCGCAACGTATACATTTTGCGTTTTCCACGAAGGTTCATTGTTTGTTTGTGATCTGAAACATTAATAGGTATTATTGGCATTATAACCGACTTGAGGTACAAATTACCTGTTTACATTTATAATTAATTTTATCTTAAATATTGGAGGCAAATTTGCAACAGTATATTTATAGCATCTACAGTATGTGGGATTGTACTCAAGTATTGGCTTCTCTCGGTTTTTACTTTTTTTATAGAATAAGGGTGACAAACGGGTACACAGTCCACTTGTGGTAACTGTGTGAATACTGTGGCATACATGTATTATCGATTAAGATTCAAAATGCAGATGTGTTGTCACCCGTGAGGACTATTATATAATTACTACTATATAATTTATAAAATAAATGGTCCAATGGCCATTTATTTTTTCAAATCATCAATATGATTATTTAAAAAAAAATCGCCAAATTAGTAGATCACACCCAGGCGAAAGCGAAGGCGAAAAAGTATAAAAAGTATTTAATACATGCTGTAACATCCTGTTTCACCCCCTTAGGGGTTGAATGTTCCAAAAGCCTTTCTTAATGGGTTTTTACATCGATAAAAGAGTATAAGTCAATCGGGCGTATAGTTTTGGAGATCTCGTGATAAGTGAGTTCGTGAGTTTTATTAGAGGTGGGCCGAAATTCGTTTTATATTCGGTATTCGGCATATTCGGCAAGTTTACCGAATAATCGTATATATAGTAATCGTAATATTCGGCTAAATCATCGAATATTCGTTAAAGTGGTACTCAAAGTATCCACTGTATGGAAATGTACGAATTGAGTATTGCCATGTCTTTCATAATTTTACTGTTGAAAGTATATTTATTTATGGGTTAAATCTACTTGTATAAAGATATGTTTTTGAGGCACTGTAGATTTCTTTCCAATTATAGCAAATAGAATCAAACAAAGAAATATTACATTAGAGTCATCAGTTTCTCTTAAATTGGTCCAAATAGTAGATCTCCTGCCCCCCATTTTCATCACATACTTATCAATTTTCACTAAAAATACTTTTTTCTCACAATAATAGTCAAAATATAAGCATGTGCTCGGCTGGGCAGCGTTCGGGAAATTGCGACACATCTTCCCGTCAGGTATACCTCGTTCTCTGAAAACTAAAGTGTACAACCAGTGCGTGTTGCCAGTGATGACTTACGGATCAGAGACGTGGTCCTTCACTACTGGCCGTATGAGGACGCTCAAGGTCGCTCAGCAAGCTATGGAGAGGGCTATGCTCGGAGTTTCTCCGCGTGATAGACTCAGAAATGAGGATATCCGCAGTAAAACCAGAGTGACTGACATAGCCCAACGGATTAGTAAGCTGAAGTGGCAATGGGCCGGCCATATAGCTCGAAGAACCGATAATCGATGGGGAAGAAAGGTTCTCGAGTGGCAGCCTCGTACCGGTAGGCGTAGTGTAGGGCGACCCCCCACTAGATGGAGTGACGACCTGGTAAGACATGCAGGAAGTCGATGGATGCAGGTGGCTCAGGACCGTGCTTTGTGGCGTTACTTGGGGGAGGCCTATGTTCAGCAGTGGACTTGTGAAGGGCTGTAATGATGATGATAATGATGAAGCATGTGCCGGCTATTTGCTCAGTACTAGATGATGCAATAACATGTTAGATGTGGCGCTTATCCCGCACGTTTTACGGTAGCAAGTTTCGACATAAATTGGTTAGGTACCGAGGTAATCCTGCCGAACAAGGTACTGCCGAATATGCGGTTCGGTAAAATTTTTATGGAACGTTCAGCCGAATATTCGTATTCGGTGAATACCATATTCGGCCCATCCATAATATATATATATATATATATATATATATATATATATATATATGTACAGTGGGGACATCTTGGGGGGTATCTTGAACATTTTCACAGACTGCAGACTTCCCACCAGCATCCCCTACGATCGTCCCCACCATTACATCAGATTTGATAAACCACAAGTCCTCGTAAAAGAACACTGACTCCTACCAAGTATGATACGTGAGTCTATTGAAATTAAAAAATATCCTAATTTCAATAGAGAAGATGGATGGTTACTGCCATCTGCTTGGGATCCTATAATTAACAAAATTAAAGACAAACCCAAGCATACCACTGCAAGACTTCAAGATACTGTAAGCTTGTTTTGCATAAATCGGATCGAAAAATTATTATTAAAAAACTGAAGGTAGCCGGGCTAACTATGACATTGGGACGTCAAACATCTCAGTCTCCCCCGTGACCATGGGTGCTGTAAAGCACCCGAAACGTCGGGAATTAAAAATAAGTAAAATCAGTTAAATAAACGCGATAAAATCCGTTAATTTAGTTTTATTCAATGTGTAGTGTTCGCGTAAATTTAAGAAATCGTTAATACTCTAGCGTTTACAGCGAGCGTATCCACTGAGCCGTGGTAGCTCAGTAGTTAACGCTCACGTAAATATAACAGAACGCGAGTAACCCGGGTTCGATCCCCGCCGGCACCAATGAAATTGTTAATTGCAATTTTAAGTGCTGATTTACCACGTGCTCGGTGGTGAAGGAAATCATCGTGAGGAAACCTGCAAGTCTGAGGAATAAGAAAAAAAATATTTCGAAGATATGTGAAGTTCGTCAACACACATTTGGGCAGCGCGGCGGATACTTCCTTGCCCTAAAACCCTCTCAGAAATGAGGGGAGGCTTGAGCCCAGCAGTGGGACGTATATAGGCTGTAACTTTACTTTTTTTATTAATACTCTATAATCCGACAAATTTAAATAGTCTGACACTGCCCTGCAAATTGTTTGTCGGATTACCGGGGGTCCACTATATATATATATATATATATATATATATATATATATATATATATATATATATATATATATATATATATATATATATATATATATATATATATATATATACAATGTGTCCGGTTACCCGGTGTCCGGAGCTTTTAATGCCATAAAATATAATCAATTTCATCGACAAATCATGTCTCAAATCTCATTTAGACCTAGCTGTATTTAAATAATTTTAATTTAAATTTTTCAGTGTCACCACCTCGACCCCGCGCATTAAAATTACAATATTTACCGATGAAGTCCTACATTCTTAAAAGATGTCTCATTGGATAGATAAAGATACGCGTAATAAAATAAAAGCAAACTTTTAACTGCAAAATTGTATTTAGATCCTAAAAAGACTTAGAAAAGAAAAAAAAATGTAAAAAAAATCGGTTATTTTTTCACATTTTCCACTTTAATGAAAAAAGTAAGTCATTTACCTAATGGTTTTTTACATTAATCAGGTAGATCAGAACATATCCTAACCAAAAAACATAAAAATCTTAATTGTAACCAAAAAAATCAGTATTATAACTGTTTGAATATGACCTTTGAAAAATTTTTCGCCCTGTTTGCAGACAGACAAAGTGAAGATGAGTAGAGTGAAACACAACATTTCAACATGCACGCTAGGTCTAAATGAGATTTGAGACATGATTTGTCGAAGAAATTGATTATATTTTATAGGATATATATATATATATATATATATATATATATATATATATATATATATATATATATATATATATATATATATATATATATATATATATATATATATATATATAATAAGTATAATTGAACTTGAGAAGTGTGAGGCGTGAATGAGAATGTATAAATTAGATTACCCCGCTTGTTGCAAATTACTGCTGGCCTCACGTAGCATCTCTTCGAAGTCGTTACGTGGGTTAGCCTGAAAAAACCTTAGGGTTACAGGTTGATATAAAGCAATGGTAAAACAAATGGTAGAATAATATTATTCTAATATTTACAGACAAATGATATTTACGAGTATGTTACGTATATCAATAATTTTATGAAAAAAAAAACGACGGGTTGCACTCCGGCAGTGCCGCCAGATATGAAAACTTGAATATTAACGTTGTACATTTTTGATATTTTGGAATGGTTAGGGAATAATTTTGCACGAATTGCTTTAATTATCAGTATAAAAGTACTATCATTTATGTGATAGAATACAACATTTATTTATTTTGTTTAGGAAATTGTTTTCTATGCACTCACGTTCTTCGTATACGTTTCACAGGTTGTTATAGAGCCCTTCTATACTGCTGTAGAAGGAATTTAGTGCAGCCCAAGCTCGCGCGTGATCTAATTGCGAGATCGTACTGGTCACCGTATATATAAATGAAGTTTTCATCTTGAGTTGTGAAAAGAATGTTTACGAAAGTAAAGGCAGAATCTGATCTTAGCGAGCATATTTTATTATATTGTAACTTATTATGTATTGTAAAAAGTTACAGCCCTTCTACGTCCCACATCTGGGCACAGGACTCCTCCCATTTCTGAGAGGGTTTCGGGCCAAGGAAGTCCGCCACACTGCTCAATGTATGTTGGCGAACTTCAGATGTCTTCGATTTTTTTTTTCTTATTACTCAGATATGCTGGTTTCCTCACGATGTTTTCCTTCACGGCCGAACACGTGGTAAATCAGTGCTTTAAATTGCAATTAAACAATTATATTGGTGCCGGCGGGGATCGAACTCGGGTTGCTCGCGTACTGTGAAATTTACAGCGAGCGCCCCTGAGCCACCACGGCTTACTTATGTAATGTAATTATCGGAACAAGACGTAGCTTCATGTTGTTTTCTATCGGGTAAAATGCAGCACAACGTGTTTCCAACGGCTATTTCGTCTGCACTAGAACTTGGTTGCATTACGTTTGATTTTAGTATGAATCGTCAGGTCAATACGTGGAATTGATTTTACAAGGGCGATTAGAGTACATAACCTAGAATTAATAGTTAGGTATAGTGGCCTGTACTTTTGGGCACGCGCTTAATCTCCTAACACAGCTCTTCTTAACCTATGCCTTCATTTCATACCTATACTGGGTGTTTTTTACCGTCTTGAAAAAATAGGGTTTAACAGGTAAACAGTATAAAAGCCGCACATTGATAATTTACATTTTTTATATTAACGTATTATAAAATTGATCTATCTATAAATTCTACTAATTGGGTGCCAATTACTTTAATTTCGATTGTTTTCAATTGATTTAATTATTTAGTTCAAAGTTCTTTTAATTTTTTATTACCGAAAGTTTATTTCAAATCAACGGTATTTATTGATGGTTCAATTTCGTAATATGTTAATATAAAAGCCAAAAAATCGTAAAATATTAGTGACATAGGCTTCTATTCCACTTACCTGTTTTTCATAGCTTACCTTTTTTTCCCCAGGCAGTAAAAAATCATCGAGTATAAAATTTAAGAAATTATACAATAGACAAAATTTGTTCGATAAATTATTTGAATTATTTTAAAAAGTAAAATAAAAGGTCTAAAGTCTTAGAAGGTAAATCGTTACCTCTTTTATGGCAGAATTTTTCTTAGTTTTATCGTTGTTGAAATTTTCAAAAATGCCTGTCACATCTATGGTGTCATTATTGAATCTGAAAATTGATAACGGATTATTTTCATACAGAAAAGCAGGCAAGTATTCATATGGCTCACCAGATGTAAGTGATCGCCTTCGGAATCTCTTTAATTTTGTAAACTTGAGTGCAGTGATTTGTAATATATTTAAAATGACATTCGGCTTAACAGAAATTTAAGAATCTAATATTTTTCTGTTTGTAAACAATATACAATATAAAAAAGATAAGAAGATAAGAAAAACAATATAAATTACAATGTGAAGCTCTCATTGTAAATTTTGTAGTATGCGACTAACCACACACGTACACGTGGGTGGGCCATGCTGTAGCTATATTGTTACACTAATATGGTATAGTTGTCACGTTCTCACAGAATACCAGCGTAAAATAGCAGCATAGTGTCGATGTTTTTTTTTTAAAGAAGAGGGGGCAAATCAGCATGCGGCTCACCTGATGTTAAGTGACTACCGCCGCCCATGATCAACTGCAACACCAGGGGAATTGCAGGTGCGTTGCCGGCCCTTTAGAAAGGAGTACGCTCTTTTTTTGAAGGTCCCCAGGTCGTATCGGTCCGGAAAAATCGCTGGTGGTAACCTATTCCACAGAGAGGTTGTACGCGGAAGAAAACTCCTCTTGAAATGTACAGTGGTGGACCGCCAAGCATCCAGATGGTGTGGATGGTATCGGGACTTTTACCGCGCAGTGCGTTCACGAAATTTGGCGGCTGGGATTAATCCGAACAATTCCTCAGAGCACTCTCCATGGTATATGCGAAAGAAAATGCAAAGATATGCAACATCTTTTCGCAGTGCCAGTGAATCGAGCCGATCGGAAAGCACTCGGTTGTCGATGATTCGAGCCACTCTGCGCTGGATGCGGTCAAGTGGAAGGAGCTGGTACTGGGGAGCCCCAGCCCAGAGATGGGAACAGTATTCCATGTGCGGCCGAACCTGCGCCTTGTAAAGTTGCAGGCGGTGTGCCGGCATGAAATACTGTCCCGCTCTGCTGAGCACGCCAAGCTTTTTAGAGGCCAATTTGGCCTTCTCGTCCAAGTGACCACGAAACTGCACGTCACTCGATATGTCGACGCCGAGGATTCCGATACTGGCTGAAGCAACAAGGGGAGTGCCTTGAAACTGAGGAGATACGACAAAGGGGTTCTTTTTAGCCGTTAACACGCAAACTTGTGTCTTCTGGGGGTTAAACTGGACTAGATTTAGTCGCCCCTAATCCGGGACTCTGTTCAGCAAAGACTAGACTTCAGACACAAGTTTGTCCCGGCACTGGGAGACGTTGTTCCAAGAAATATTGGCTCGGCCGGTGTAAAGAGCATCACCAGTGCTGTCATCTGCATAGCAATGAATGTTACGGGTTTGCAACATATCATTGATATGCAGAGGAAACAGCGTTGGCGATAGCACGCAGCCCTGTGGAACACCAGCATTAATAGGCTTGCAATCGGAGCTTGCACCGTCTACAACGACCTTGATGTCCCGATCTGCAAGAAAGCTGGTGATCCAATCGCACAATTTCTCGGGAAGCCCATAGGAAGGGAGCTTCGAAAGAAGCGCTTTGTGCCAAACCCGATCGAAGGCCTTCGCAATGTCCAAACTAACGGCCAATGCCTCCCCCTTGGACTCTACTGCCTCCGCCCATCTGTGAGTTAGGTAAACCAGAAGATCACCAGCTGACCGCCCACGGCGAAAAACCGTATTGGCGGTCACTAATCAGCTGGTGATCCTCAAGGTACCTCATGAGCTAGCAGTTTACTATGTTTTATATGTAATGGACTCCATTGTTTTGGAGAACAAGGAGGAGATGGCGATAGGCCGGTAGTTGGACGGATCAGAGCGGTCGCCTTTTTGTGATTTGATGTGTTTTGTATGATGAGCGTAGAGAACCGGAGACACATTGTAGTGAAAACGAGATCACATTTTAGATCTCAGGGATGCATCCGCATTTTATTATTTAATCTTTAATTGATATCTTGAAGATAAAAGATACATTTACCATTAGGTGGACTGTGTGCTCGATTACAACACTAATTTTCTAAAAAAATCTGCGTGCAATAAAAAGCTTTTTAAGACTTATATGCAGAGTATATCTCTACCACGTACAAAATATTATTAGAGTTTACATACTATTTTTATATGTTTAATGAAAAATAAGGAAGACAAAAAGTAGTAAAGAGATGTTTTCAGGAGCATTATTATATATATATATATATATATATATATATATATATATATATATATATATATATATATATACATATATATATATATATATAGAGAGATCTCTTTACGGTAAATGTTGATCAGACGCGACTTCATGCGAGCACTTTGTTGATCCGAAAATGCATGTTGATACGGCGCCTTTTGTTGATCCAATATGCATCCCTGGTAACTAATGTGGCTCCGACCAGATCAACATCTGCACTCACAAGACTGTTTGCTAGCGTTGGCCGAAGTTGATCCGATATACAAATCCACCTTGCGATGGTTACGGAAAATGTTGATCCGATTTAAATGTGCCAATCAGAGCACAGCAAACGATAAGATAAACGATCGGATTGGCTGAATGCAGCCGCGACGTTGCCGTTTCGTATCTTTGGCGGTACAAGCTACAGATTAAATGCGTGTTATGTAATGCATTCAGGGTGATGTTTGGTCTACCTCGTTATTGTAATGCGCCGGGTATGTTCGCGGATGCGCGTGTGGATTGTTTCTACTTCTTTCAGTTCCAATGGTATCCTGAGGGCATTTTCTGACAGGTTTGAGGTCAGTACCTGAACCATTGTCATATGGTGCACGCGCTGACTAATCGGGCCTGTCTTATATATAGTTTTAAAATTAGGTAAATAGTTTTAAGTTTTTCGAAAATTAGTTTTAAGATTTGTATTATTACTAACATCTATGATCCTTGTGGTCGAAATAAACGACTTTTATAACGAATTACTCGACAACGCCCCTTCTTGTAGCGGAAGTGGTGGCAACGGCGACATAAGGTTTTCGTCTGAGTGCATGTGTGTGTGTGTGTGTGTGTGTGTGTGTGTGTGTGTGTGTGTGTGTGTGTGTGTGTGTGTGTGTGTGTGTGTGTTGTGTGTGTGCGTGTGTGTGTGTGTGTGTGTGTGTGTGTTTGTGTGTGTGCGTGTGTGTGAGTGTGCGCGCGCGCGCGCGTGTGTGTTTGTGTGTGTGT